>JAFEMH010004687.1:0-196754 GCA_022495995.1 Adenophora triphylla var. japonica | reverse complement strand
AGAGATTTGAAACTCCGTCTGCTGCAAATAAGGTTGATTTGATACGTAAGATGGGTAGTCTCAAGATGCAAGAGGGAGGATCCTTGGCTAAGCACATCGATGAGTTTATGGATGTCATAGATTCATTGACAGCGGTGGAGATCAAGTTCGATGATGAGGTTCATGCATGCTTGTTGCTAGCTTCTTTACCGGCAAGTTGGAGCGGAACGGTGACTGCAATCAACGCTTCAGCAGGTAAGAAAAAATTGAAATATGATGATGTTAAAGACTTTCTTTTAGGTGAGGAAAATCGCATGAAGAAGTTGGGGACATCAAGTACTTCGGGAGCGGCTTTAGCTACTACTAGTAGGGGGAAGCCGGGTACTAGCAAACAAGGGAGAACCGAATCTAGGGAGAACGGAGTGAGTGGTAAGGGCAAAGCTGATGAGACCAAGGACAAACCGAAGGTTGCGAAGGGATCTGTTCAGTGCTACTATTGTAAGGAGTTGGGACACTTTAAGAGGGATTGTCCAAATCGTAAGGGCAATCAGGCGAATGTGGCAGTCGAAGGTGACGATGTACTGGTTCTGAGTGTTAGTAGTGCACTAGAATCATGGGTGCTGGATTCGGGGGCATCATTCCACTCTTGCGGGCATAAGGAAGAGATGGATAATTACACTTCCGGTGATTTCGGGAAGGTCTATCTAGCTGATGGCGAGCCTTTGGAAATCAAGGGGAAGGGGGATGTCAGGATAGGAGCATCGGACGGGAAGGTTCTACATCTGAACGGGGTCAGACACATTCCGGGTTTGAAAAAGAACCTACTTTCAGTTGGGCAGTTGGACGAAGAGGGTTACAAGGTGACTTTCGGCTGCAGGAACTGGGTTATTACCAAGGAGGATTGTGAGATCGCTCGGGGTAATAAGGAGGGTACTTTGTATTTGGCGAACAACACCAAGGATAGTATTGCGGTGGCAAAGCCAAGGGTGATACTGATTTGTGGCACTGTCGATTGGGTCACATGAGTGAGACAGGGATGAAGGTTCTTTGTTCTAAGGGTCTACTACCGGGTTTGAAGACAGTCAACGTGGGGATCTGCGAAGATTGTATGTTTGGCAAACAAGGGAGGAATAATTTCTCAAGGACAGGTAGGGGATTGAGGGAAGCAAAGTTGGAATTGGTTCACACGGACTTGTGGGGGCCATCTCCGGTTACATCTCTGGGTGGTGCGTCATATTACATGACTTTCATTGATGATTCTACAAGGAAGGTCTGGGTCTATTTCTTGAAGGGGAAAGATGAAGCTTTCGAGGTGTTCAAGAAGTGGAAGGCTTTGGTGGAGAATCAAACGGGACTTAAGCTTAAGTGCTTGAGATCAGACAATGGTGGGGAGTATGAGCTCGGGGAGTTTAGGGAATATTGTGCTGCGAATGGTATTCGTATGGAGAAGACTCCAAAGAAGACTCCACAACTCAACGGGGTAGCAGAAAGGATGAACAGAACATTGAATGAGCGGGCTAGAAGTATGAGATTGAAGTGTGGACTTCCGAAGACGTTCTGGGCATATGCAGTTGACACTACAGCCTTTCTTGATCAATCGGGACCATCGGTTCCATTGGGGAATGGAATTCCAGAGGAAGCTTGGAGTGGCAAGCAGGTAAATCTGTCCTTTCTTCGCGTATTTGGCTGCGTTTCTTATGTTCATGTTGATTCTGCTGAGAGAACTAAATTAGATGCTAAATCTGTTAAGTGTACATTTATTGGGTATGGCGGGGATGACTTCGGGTATAAATTTTGGGATGATCAAAACCATAAGGTTATTCGTAGTCGAGATGTGGTATTCAATGAACAGGTTTTGTACAAGGACAGAAAGGGGGCATCTGATGATACTAGTTCGTAAGCCAGGATATTGTTGAGGTGGAGGTTCCTAACTCGGGTGGGAGCAGGACAGTTCATGTTGACCATGGTCAGGAGGTCACTGAAGATGAACCACGTACTCCAGAACCGGATATTCCGCTGCGTAGATCCAGCAGACTGCGTGGATCACCTGACAGGTATACTCCTTCGAATTATTATTTGTTGTTGACAGATAATGGGGAACCGGAATGTTATGCGGAGGCAGTTCGTAGTGTGCTTTGTGATAAGTGGAAAGCTGCGATGGAAGATGAGATGGTCTCATTGAAGGCAAACAAAAACTTGGGAGTCGGGATCGAACTACCTAAGGGGAAGAAGGCACTGCATAACAAATGGGTTTACAGGATCAAGGAGGAAGCAGACGGTAGCAAGCGTTACAAGGCAAGACTGGTTGTTAAAGGGTTTCAGCAGAAGTACGGTATTGACTACACCGAGGTATTCACTCCGGTTGTGAAGATGACCACTATCAGAATGGTTCTGGGGATAGTAGTGGCGGATGACTTGCTGCTAGAACAGATGGATGTGAAGACTGCCTTTCTTCATGGGGATTTGGAGGAGGAAATTTACATGGTACAGCCAGAGGGTTTTTTGTCTAAGGGTAGCGAAGAGCTAGGTTTGCAGATTGACTAAGAGCTTGTATGGCCTTAAACAAGCTCCTAGGCAGTGGTACAGGAAATTTGACGGATTCATGCACGACATTGATTTTATCAGATGTGAGGCGGATCATTGTTGCTACTTCAAGAACACGGACAATGGGTATATTATCTTGCTGTTATATGTGGACGACATGTTGATAGCGGGCTCTAGCAGTAGAGAGGTAAACAGGTTGAAGACTCAGTTGTCAGAACGGTTCGAGATGAAGGATTTGGGAGAGGCAAGGAAAATCTTGGGCATGCGGATTGATCGGGATAGGGAGTCGGGCAAGTTGGTTCTTTCACAAGCAGAATATGTTGAGAAGGTCTTAGCAAGGTTTTGTATGGAAGAGGCGAAGCCAACAGGGACGCCATTGGGTTT
Source organism: Adenophora triphylla var. japonica (assembly GCA_022495995.1). NCBI lineage: Eukaryota > Viridiplantae > Streptophyta > Magnoliopsida > Asterales > Campanulaceae > Adenophora > Adenophora triphylla. Next base: position 193,847 of record JAFEMH010004687.1, on the reverse strand, counting down.
GCATTTCAAGCTATCCGAGAGGGACTCGCCTAGGAACAAGGAAGAGCGTGACAAGATGGAGAGAACTCCATATGCTTCAGCTGTGGGGAGTCTCATGTATGCAATGGTGTGTACAAGGCCGGACATTGCACATGCGGTGGGAGTAGTCAGCCGGTTCATGGGCAATCCAGGAAAGCAACATTGGGAAGCGGTTAAGTGGATCCTACGTTACTTGAAGGGTACTGCTGGTAAGGCTCTATGTTTTTCAAGCAAGGAAGTGGTGTTAGCGGGTTATGTTGATGCGGACTTGGCATCAAGTGATCTTGATAAGAGGAGAAGTACTACGGGTTATGTGTTTACATTGGGTGGTACAGCAATCTCCTGGGCTTCTAAGTTACAAAAGATCGTGGCTCGCTGACATTGCAGAAGCGTAATATGTGGCGTGACGGAAGCAAGTAAAGAGATGGTTTAGGCCGAGAACTTCTTGGGTGAACTTGGGAAGACGCGAAGTGGTAATATTCTCTACAAAGGATGTGAGCGCACCACTTGGCAAAGAATCCGGCGTTTCATTCGAGGACGAAGCACATTGAACTGAGGTTTCACTACATCAGGCATCTCTTGGAGAAGAAGACTTTGTGGCTTGAGAAGATATTGGGATCGGAAAATCCGGCTGACATGTTGACAAAGGTTGTGAACCTTGAAAAATTGAAGCTGTGCAAAGCTTCAATTGGGCTTGAAGAATGAGAGAGGAGGATGGCACTACCATGATCGAGGTGAGCACTAGGAGGACACCAAGGGTGAGTTGAAGACGGATACGGGGCTTATATGTGTGGTTGATCTCTAGGTGGGAGATTGTTGGGATAGAGGATCAATTGGGCTAGACATCGAAGCAAGGGGAAGAATTTCGTAGCAGGTTTCTGGGGTCAAGAGCGGCCGCGCTTATGGCGTGCGCGACCGCGCTCTTGGACAGTAACTTATGGCTCGGAGGATTTTCTTGAGGGCGACCGCGCTGTATGGGAGGGCGACCGCGCTTGAGGCGTTGTCAAAAGGCGTTGAACTTACTGGACTGTAGCGCGACCGCGCTAGGCTCCAGAGCGGCCGCGCTCCGCCCGATTTACAGCAGTCCCAGTTTCCTTGTTTGTTTAGGATTTGGACTTTACCCTAGGTCATATATAAACAATGTTCCGCCTCCAATTCAGTTGTAACACAAATTCTAATTACATAGTGCAAGATCCTGGCTTGGTAGTGCCCCCAGACGTAGCCAAATTAAATTGGTGAACTGGGTTAACAATTTCTTGTGTTCTTTTCTGTTTTTCATTGATTTCTTGTGCTTGGTTTGTGTGCGATTATTATTCTTGTAGGTTTGCTTGGGTGTGGAGGGCTATATTCACAACAAGATTATGAAGTTTTAAGACCCTTGAATTCATTTCAAAATCAAAGGTCCACTGCCTTTCTCATTCTGGCAGAAGTGACTCTCAACTTCAAAAGGTCTTTTGAGTACCAAATCTCAACCCAAAAATCTTCCAAAAAATCATGGGATCAGTTTAAAGTCTTAAAAAGATATCCCAATTTTTACCTTTCTGAGTTTCAACTTATTTTGGCCAACAAACACACACACACACACACACACAAATGATTTTCAGCTTGGAAGACTCGTTTTACGAGGCATTCCGGGTGCACACTAACGTCCTTCCCGGCGTGTAACATGACCTCCGAACCCAAATATCTAATCTCGGGCATTTTTCAAAGTTTTGGCCCTTAAAACAAAAATGGCATGGCGACTCCGTTCTTTTTTTGATTGGTTTTCAAAGAAACAAAAATTTCAAAGCAAACCCTTTCGGAAAAATTTTGGTGGCACATTCATCACAGTGGCGACTCCGCTGGGGACGTAAGCTTTTTTCTAAAAAAAAAAAATGATATTTGGTATATTGGTGGAAACCATTAAACTTCCCGTTATCGCCTCCTAACACGAGTCGGGGATAAATTGTGGTTTAACAATCCCACGTACCGGTATCACCGTTTTTTTAAAAAAAGAAAAAGCTTTTGAGGGTCAAGCTTCCGTCCCGGCTTTGACAATAATTTGTGTGTGTGTTGATTTTTGCACATTTTCGTGTTGTTTTGGCCGCCTCGGAAAAAGTCAAAATTTTGACTGTCGGAATCATGTCCCTAACTGTCGGAATTTTCGTGCTTACGTGCTTATGTGTTCATTAAATTTCAAAAAAAAAAATTCAAAAAAAAGGATTTTCAAAAAAGAAAATTTTCAAAAAAAAAATCATGCATCATATTTTTAAGACACATAAATTTTTTTTTCCTATTTTACTCAGAAAAAGAATATAGACTGCTTGCACACTACGCGCACGTGACCGTACACTGCACACTACGTCCCTAACCCGGGGAAATCCTTGTCGCGGTCCGTTTGGTCTTATTACGCCTCTCGGACGAGCACAGGACTACCCAAACATCCCATGGAGCCTCGTGTCAACCATGCACTTGTCCGTGACACACTTTATCCGAGACCCGGTTGGTTTTAGTCCGGTCCGTGTCATGCCCCGTCTCGTGTATAGACCTTTCCTTTCAAGCCTTTGTCGGCATACCGACTCAATATCTTTCGGGACTCTAATCGCCAAAGTTCCGCCGGTTTTCCGCCGCGAGACTTTGACCAAGATATTGACCGGCGCCTTGACTTCGGCTCCGACCGGCACAAATTATACACCGACTCCCAAAGCATTGACACCGAGTCATCAAGGATTAATGATTATTTCATGCCTAATTACGGCTTAACCGACGACAAGTCAAGATCAATTGTGGACGCTTATCACCCAAATCATGCCGACTTTTCATCGAGCCCTCGGACATGATCTTGACTTTTGACGTCGCCTTTGTCCGTAATTTACATCGAATGCTCGTTAAGACTCGATTACCCGCCGACTTTTAGGATCGTTTTGGTCGGTGGGACCCGCTTGCCCTATAGGACCCTCGCCCGGGCCGTCCCACCCCGGGAGGTCGAAATACGGGTGGAATACGAGGGGCTTATAGACGTAGTAACGGGGCCCACCGATCCAGATCCAGAGTAGTTGGCGAAAAGAAGAGCAATCTTTTCCAACCGACTAGGTTAATAAAACATGTTTTAAGTAAACGTGAACAAATAATCGCATGTTGCATGAGCCCAATGCCCAAACACCTACCCTCCTTCCATTCCTGCACATCTCGAACCTTCGTGTCCTTTCCCCGCAGCCTCCTCACAAAGGTTGGTTCGGACACCGGGTCATTGTTTGATTAGTTGGGAAGAGTCAAGCGCGTCATCGCCTTCGCCGTTTATTCCGACTCCGGGTTTCAGAATGTCTCGCATCGGCCGGTAATGATGGGGACCACGTTGCTCCGTCCTCCAAAATCCCTCGAACCAGAGACCCGATGTGGATCCAGTTGGTAGAACAGATGAGACTTCGACATGAGGCTCAAATTAGCGACCTTACGGGGGTTGCCGCAACTCATGGTTTGACCATCGCCTCAATTCCGATGGTACTTTTACCGCAAAGAAGGAAGAAAGTCCTCCTCCTCTTCTTAATCGTCCCGGATACATCAAGATGCTACCCCAAGATTCCTATGTCTCCACCGCCGGACTCCCGCCCGTCGACTTACTGTGGCAACCGGCCCCCAAACAAAGAAGCCAAGGATGAAAGGGTTCGGCATACCGTCGCTTATCCCCTCTCAAAGTGATGATCCCGCAAATATCACCTGGGTGATGAAGATCAGGAAACAGCTTGAAGAAATATGGTCAGCCATCAAAGCCTTGGAAGAACGCCCGTAACGTACAAAGAAGCCTCGGATTGAAGAGGCCACACGCCACTTCGGGACCTTAACAATCTCCCAACCGATCGGGCTACCATGAAGGACAAACATATGCCTCGTTCACCGGGACCTTAATATCTCTCATTATCAGGAGTCCAACCGCTCGCTTCCGAGATGAGCCCAACAACAGATCTCCCTGGACCAGCCCACTCAAAGTCGTTCCAAAGACCGCCAAACCGAGGTCCCAAATCCGCCACCACCGTAGAACACATTTGGTGGGATATCTCGTGATCGTCCCGATTGCCTTGAAAGGGACTATCAGACTGGATACACGAGGACCGTCCTCCTAAGAAGAAGAAAATTTCCTCCCAAAGAAAATTGAAGGAGAGATTCGAGGCCGGTGATACCGGTGTGGGTACGCTCGGGGAGCCATCCTGGGATTTGATTATTATGTACTCTACTCCACCGCCTTTTCCCAAAGCAAACAGGGGTAAAAGAGCGTAAAAGCCTTGCCAACAACAGAATTGAGACTTTCGGACGCCGTAATACCGTGGACTGGGCAACTCTACCGCCAATCGTAAATCTATCCCCGCGGAACGGCCGTAATTCGCTTTGACCAGCCTCCCGAGTGCACACCGACAAAGAAAGACCAACGCCAGTTTGGCGCTCCCACTCAATCAACATGTTGACCGGAGATGGTAACCGCCACAAAAGGCCTCAGTATAACCCAGGGGCTTCAGCAAAGGCTCTACCTCGCAAGAAAAAAGCACGAAGTGACCGGTTTAATGACTCTCTATCCCGAGACAAGGACCAAATCTATGATCCTCACCTATATGGCAGCATGGTCACCTTCCGCGACGAAGATTTACCAAGAGATGTCTCCCAACACAATGAAGCTTTGTACATCACCATTAAGCTCAACACCGTATCGCTCCCTGGAGTATTGGTGGACAACGGATCAGCCGTTAATGTCCTGCCCCTCTGCATGATGCGGGCCCTGCAAGGCATATGGTCCCATCTACCCGGTCAGTCAAGGCATATGATGGCACGTCCCGTCCCATCCTGGGGACAGTGACTCTGGAACTCTGGTACGAAACCCAAATGGTGCCCGCAAAGTTCCATGTAATGGATATCCCCTCCGAGTTCACAGCCCTACTAGGGCGCCCTTGGTTGCATCACATGAAAGCCATAGCCTCCACTCTCCACCAATGTGTCAAATTCATTAACCGACAAGGGGACCTTGAAGTCATAAGGGGCGACAGCTTCCTCATAGGGAACGAAGCCGAGACCGTTACCAAGCATGCTCTTAGCCGTACACCGGGCTACCTCCTCCGAGTCGACCAAGTGACTATCGGGGCAAGTCTCGCCAGAATCCCCCAGAATCCGGTGATGCCAACTATGTCAACGCACTCAAGCGAGCAGACTCCGAAGAAGTCCGATTCATCAAATCCAATTGTCATTTCCAACATTTGGAGGCATACTGGAAGGAAACATTGAACACCGCCATGATACAGGCACACAAACCCCCGGTTCCTAATCACAGCTTTGTCACCATTCTTCAAACCCACTCTCTGACCCTGCCAAGCCAGGAAATTTTCATGATAAAGATCGACAAGCATCGTCATACTCAACTCGAATCTATGAACGTCGTGTGGGACGTCCTCCTTGCTGAACTACCTGCCAAGCCTTTCCGCTCGAGTATGGGACATGAGATTTTTCTAGCAAAGACACCGAGACGCAATACGCCCTTACATCCGGGATTGAGCGGTCGATTGTGACGAGATAGAAATCCCTGCACTGAGGAAGATCCCTACATCCACATGCTCGGTTTTCGACGCCAAACACAATTGATTCTCGGTTCACAAAGAGATGATAGCAACGACCGAGGAAGGAGGACGTAAACGAGATGACCCCGAGTCATGAGGCCTCCGACAAAGAATGCCGCTAAAGAATCGGGAAACTCTCTCAGCCCGTCCGCGACCAAAGAAGAAATGATCACCAAGCCCGGATTGGTCCCCGTCCCTTTGTGTCAACCTAGGAAAAGTCCTCAGAGTCTTTCATTGTTAAGGTCGAGTCTCTAGAGTCGTCCGACGGCCTTACGCCTGAAGACTACGAGTCTGTAGCAAGCGCTGTATTCCTTTTCGTTTTCAATGAAAGGACGAACCTTTCTGAGTATCCCTTAATTGCCACTTTAACTAATGATGAATTAATTAATAAAAAATTTTAATAATAATTCATTAGATAAAGAAGCAGACACATTAAGCAAAAAAAAAATCAAACAAAAAAAAAAAGTAAAAAAGAGAGGATCTTTAAGCAGGTTGTCCGGAAAGAGGAAAATCGAGCCCAAGCTGCCGAAGAGATTTTGACGAGTGTGAATCTGGGAACTGCGGAAGAGCCTAAAGAGATGCAGATTGGTGATTTCTTCAAAGGAACTGGAAAGGATGCTCTGCAAAATCCTACAAAATCCTCAACTCAAGGAAAGTTGCCCTCTTCATCAAAGAGAACATCATATGTAGATACGGGTTGCCAGCCGAAATCATCTCAGATAATGGATCCCACTTCGAGGGGGAATGCGACAAGCTGCTGGCAGAATTCCGAATAACCCGTCACAAGTCATCTCCTTACAGACCCCAAACCAACGGAGCCGTCGAGGCAGCAAACAAGACTTTGGAAAACATTATCCGGAAAATGGCTGTCCGAGGCAAAGATTGGCCCGAAAAGTTGCACCTGGCACTCTGGGGCTACAGAACATCCGTCAGAACGGCAACCGGGGAAACACCGTTTGCCCTCACCTACGGAATGGAAGCCGTACTCCCAATCGAGCTAGAAATCCCCTCACTCCGTGTACTGCTGGAAAGTCAGATCAATGAGGTCGAATGGCTCCAAAGTCGCCATGATGAATTGGCCCTACTAGATGAGCGACGATTGAAAGCCATGGAACACATCCGAGCCTACCAAGGAAGAATGGCCAGAGCCTTCGACAAGAAAGTAAAGCATCGGGAGATCCGAGAAGGTGATCTCGTTTTGAAAGAAAAGCCCCCGGTCCGTGTCAACCCCTCGGCAAATGGGAGCCTGTATGGGTCGGGCCATACGTCGTCCGTAAGATCTTCTCCGGAGGAGCCATGCAACTTGCACCTCGACGGGAATCCCTTTGTACACCCAAAGTGAATGGTGACAAGCCGCGCGTATACTACGCGTAAAACAAAAAAAAAGAGAAAAAAAAAGGAGTGCTAAAAGAGTAATACCCAACTAGGTTGAAAACCCGAAAAGGGCGGCCTAGGTAAAAAACAGGTTGCACCAAAAAAAAAAAAAAACAAAACAAAAAAACAAAAAATCGGGTTGAACTACGAAGACCCGAGCTCCTCAAAATGAGGGGAACGTAGGCTGGAAACGGTTCGGTCTAAAACACAAATAAAAGTCATACTTTGACATCAATACACCGATCAGCACCATGAAAGCGTCTCGAAAAACTCAAGCAATTCAAATATTCATTACAAGTTAAAAACTTTTTGATGAGTCTAAGCCCGATTCATTCCTACAATCGGCAACCTCGCTAAAAGAAATTAAGATACATAATCAAACTAATGTGTCTCGCTATGACAAGAAAGGGATACTCGAAACCTCGAGTCACTCCAAGCCACTCGAACCGGCCTCTCCCCTCTTCTTCCCCTTCGAGTCTTCTTCTTCTCGAACCGGAAAATATCGGTCTTCCTCCTACTAGGAACAGGATCTATCAAACCAGCTCTCCGTCGTGGCCTTAGTAGCCCTAATGTCATCTCTCATCTCCCGTAACCTAGCCGGTAGCATAGGAGTCCTCCTCTCCCCTCTTGACATAAGCCGCATAGTCGGCCGCGCCGTCTCCACTCTGTCATGAGGGTTGGCCCTCGCCTCGGCCCTCCTCCTCTCGGAAACTGCCGTGTCCTCCGCACCCACAATGGCCTCACGCCGCCTCAAAATAGCCATCTAAGTCTCTCCTAAATGCCTCTCGTACTCAATCCAGGTACCAAGTGGTCGTGAACACATGTCTCTGACGCTCGAGAATAACCCGAGGAGGAAAGGCGTCATACCTCCATGCTCGGGAAAGAAATGGAAACACCGAGGGATCATCCATAGAAACAGGAGCCACCACCCCGATGGCTATATCATCAAAGTTCTCCAAAGGAACTCCGCTCTGTGCCGAACCTGTCTCGTAACCAAGGACGGAATATAGAAGCCGGACTCGAGAAAGCCCCGGAAGCATGACCACATGAGACCCGTCCCGAAGCACTCGCGAGTCTCCACCCGCCAACAAGGCACCGACCATCTGATATCTTCTCGTCCGGTGACCAGCCATCCAACGCTCCCATGAGCCCCGATCATCGAAATCCACAAAGAACCCCCTCCCGGCAAATGTCCAAGGCTTGATCATGTCGGGAGTTTCCCGAAGAATCCCCAAACGCTCCATCAGCCACAGGGTCAATAGGAACGGGCTGCCCCCGTGCATATACCGCTTCCCGGTAGCCAGCCTATCGAGAGCATGGAAAGTCTCCCCCAGGATCAGAGGTACAACATCTCTGCCCAAGCGACAATTAACGACTACATCTAGCAGAGACCGATGGCAGATCCCAAAAGAATAGACCATAAACAGGGTCCCGAACATGCAAAGTGCAAAGGCATCCCAATAGGCATCTTCAAGCAAACCTAAGCCCCTAAACCTATCAGGGAGATCGGAAATGTCAAAATGATCGGGACCACGGATCATACCTTGCGCTTCCTCCGGGGAAAGATGAAGGAGGTTGCACAATCTGTCAACGAAAGAAGCCCCTCCGGGCAAAGGAACCGCTATCTCCTCCACCTCCGGACCACCAAGCAAGGCCCGAAATTCTTCGACGGTTGGAACCATCTCGTTGAAGGAAAGGCAAGAGACATGCCTTCTAGTATCCCAAAATGAGGAAGAAGCCCTCAGAAGATTGTAGTCCGGAATCAATTCCTTGAGAGACCATAAGCACTTCACCTTGTACCTTTCTTCAAAGAAGGACCTCCTCTCATGCATAATCTCCCGGGACCAATCCTTGAACTTGGTGAAGAATGACATTTGGGATTCTTGGGACAATTTTGATGGAGCCTTTCTAAGGTTTTCCATGGATTTTCTCTCTTTCTCCCCGAAAATGACTGTTTGGACTGGAGGTTGAAGAGGATATTTGAATTTGAAATAAAGTGAGACCAGATCTGAAGCAAAATTAAAGGACAGTGTCAGATTTCTGTCCTATCCGCGCGGACAAGTTTGTTCTCCATCAGAAAAAAATCTGCAACAGTCCAAACTGCTAAACCAAAGAGAAATATTCCGTCCCGGTTGCTCGAAACCTGTGCAAAAAAAAAACCTCCCCCAAATCAGTCCATATACCAAACACTAATACCCTGCCAAAAAACCAAGGCTCATGCAACATTGCATTCATACTGCATTGCATTCATAAAAAAATAAAATCCTAAATTATTACATTCCAAAAATAAAGGGAGTGTGCAAAAAAAAAAGTAGGTAACAATAATCCTAAATTATTACATCAAAAAAAAAAGAAAAAAAATGTGCATAAGCTGTACAAATCTCAATCCCAGTCATAAATCTCAAAATCCCAGAAAATCAGTCTAAAAAAAAATGATCAATCAGAATCCCCAGCGCCCGACGTCTGTCCCCGGTCCCTCTTGCGACTCGGGCCCGCCTCCTCAGGAGCCCTGAAAATCTCGGGCTCAGAATCGTCCTCGTCTCCGCAAAGAGGCTCGTCAGACCAACCGGCACGCTTCCGATAGGGCAAGCCAAGATCTGCGAAAAATCATATCCGAAGGTGAAGGCGTCGGATTCCCGGACGTACGAAGCGACCCACCATGCCGCCAAACGTGTCCCCGCCCGTGTGGATCCCTCGAGAATGACGTGATCCGAAGGCGCACCGCGCGGGGATCAATGAGAGGAGACAGAGGAGTCTCGAAGAAGTCTACGAACGAATAGGGAAGCCTCCCGCCCGACAGTGCGCCGGCCGTGGTCGCCTCGCCTAGCCTCGAGGAGCCCCGCAAGCGACCATCCTCCCGATAAATCTCTTAGCTCCGATCACTTGCTTCGTCGCCTTCTCGACGACCACCTCCGAAAACTGCACAAAAGCAAAAGCGTCAGAAATGCTTGAAGCGAAAAATGATGACAAAAGACAAAAGCAAAAAAAAAAAAGAAAGAGAAGCCATACCTTCATACCCGGACGAGGCCGGAAAGCTCGTGGAAGCCGCTCAGGCTGAGGGATCTGCACCCTCAATCGGACCCCATCCTGGACATACGAAAAGTCCGTCCGAGGGTATCGCGGGACCCCCAACCCCTCTCTATCCAGAACCTGGGGCATCCTCAGCCTCCTCAAAACAAATACTGGATATGGCTCAGTCGCCACAAATGCCGAGAAGTGCTGGCCGGCTCGGTAATCATCCCAGGTCGCAGATCTGTCACTCGGGTGCATCATATCGGCGGGAGGCTCCACCGGTGTCATCAAAGGAAAATTCGCGCCATGCTGACGTGTCACCCTCTCTCCCAGATAATAGGCATCACAGGTCGCCTCTCGTAATCCTCCGCCGCACGCTCCAAATCTCGGTGCCCTTGGTGCCCCCACCTCAAAACGATCCTGTGGATAGAATATCATCCTCTCAGCCGTCTCAGCCTCCGTCAAAGGAAGGCAATCCGCGTATCTGAGAGTTGTACGCCCCCTGGAGCTTATCTTCTCCCGGGCATGCTTGGACCAAGAGCGCATGGCCGGATACGCCCCGACGTACTCCGCCGGCTGTCGCCACATCGTGACGTGGAAAAACTCCAACGCCCATACCTGCGAAAGGTAAAAATCAAATCAATCCAGTGCAAAAGAAAAGTGTGTGCTCAAGAAAAAAGGGAAAGCAAAGAGAGAGCTTATACCTCCAGGGCAAACTCAAAGCAGTACAAGGAACTCACAGCCTTCCGGCTGTACCTATCAAGAGCAAAGTAAAGCTCTGCCAGCCCGACCTCTCCCCAGGAGACGTCTCCAGCCATCTCCATGTCCTCCAAGGACCTCAGCAAGGCAAAGACTGACGTCCCCTCAGCATGTCCGAAAAGGGTGCTCGAAAAAGCAAACCATAAGAAGGCCCTAGCAATCTGCTCGGCGCCTATCCTCTCCTCCCCAGCCTCGTAGCTCACAATGGTCTCCACGATCTTCCCATAGACCACGACATACTCCATCCCCATCCCCTTTTTGGGAATGGGGGAAAATCCCAGAAGAGCCTGCAGGTCCGCGTCACTGTAGCCGTCCCGCCACTCAATGCTGCGTCCATTGAAGGACAAACCCGTGATCGCGTCAGAAGGCGTAACCGTAGCCTCGCCCTAGAAGAAGTGAAACGTGTGGGTCGCATCCCACCAGTGCTGCGCCAAAGCAAACATCAAGCCCTTGCTCTTAGGGAACTTGACCAATCCCCTCAAGCACTCAACAAACTCCCAAAGCCCGGTCTCAACGACAATCTGTCTCGGACTCGGCAAAGCTCCTCGGCCCGCATTCGGAAGCCGGTCCCACAAGTCAACTACAGACTCCACCGATCCTCGAGTCTTCATCTTGTTCAGCTGCTCCGTAACGTAGTTGTTTCCACCCTGCAATAAAACAAAAAAAAAAGAAAATGTCAAAAAAAAAATTTTGCATTTGCACGAAAAAAAAAGAGCATACATATGCATCATGAAATTTCAAAGAAAAGTCGACAGCATAACAGCATACAATGAGCATAGCCCCATTTTTCTCGCACAAAAAAAAAAAGAACAGTTTTCAGCAAATCCCAATCAACATTCATGAAAAAAAAAAATTCATACAAGGAGTCAACGGAAGCAAAAACTCCGTCCCATTTTCATAAAATAACATGCATACATTCATCGAAAAAAAAAATGCATTCCTACGGAAGTAAAAACTCCGTCCCGTTTTCACAAAATAACATGCATTCAATCAACGGGAGGAAAAATCCGTCCCACTTTTCAAAAAAAAAAAAATCAAAAATCATACATTCATATCATCATCTCATGTTGGCAAAATGCCAATTCTTTTCTCAAGCAAAATGCACATTTTGGAACACCAACAAATTCATTGCAACATGCATATCATCAAGATCAATATTCAAATTTCAAAAAAAAAAAAAAATCAAAGTCACAATTCATAATTTTCGAATTTACAAAAAAAAAAATGGCAAAATGCCAATTCTTTTTCCAAGCAAAATGCATATTTTGGGATACCCATATAATCATTACAACATGCAAAGCATCAAAATCAAGAACATCAATCATTCGAATTTTCAAAAAAAAAAAAATCAAAATTCACCCAAAAATCAATTTCAAGCAAGAATCGACAAAGGAATCAAAAGGATTCGAAGAATACCGTTCGGAGACTCGGATCGGTGGCCCAATGTTGCCAAGCATCGTGGTATGGCTCCTCCGCAATCGATTGCGAAAGAGTATAATGCCTCCTCATTCGGACGAGCTCCAATCGTCTCTCCGCTACCGGGCCACGTCCTTGGCCTTGAAAAACACCTTCCCCGTGTTCCATTGCTTGAAAATCGAAGAAAAACGGAAGAATTTTCAAGCTTTTTGGCCTTCAATGGCTTCCTCCCTCGGCTCTCTCTTTCTCTCTCTCGTAATTGCAGAAATTTTCAAAAAAACTGAATGGGGAAGAGGAAGGGCGTTGGCCCTCATTAAAACCCTCTGGAACACGCTCCTATCCGCGCGGATAGGATTGTCAGGGTCAAAATGACCCTTTTGCCCTTTAAAAATCTGGGACTCTGCAGTTCAGTCCCAAACTTGACAAAGTTAACCAAAGTTAACCAAAGTCAACCCTCTTTCATCAAAATCATCAAACGGCAGTCAAACGTAAGTCCAATCTCTCCGAGAAAGATAACGAGATCCCGTATCTTTCATCAAAATCATCAACGGCAGTCAAACGTAAGACCGATTTCCCCGAGAAAGATAACGAGATCCCGTATCTTTCATCAAAATCTTCCCCGGCAGTCAAACGTAAGACCGATTTCCCCGAGAAAGATAACGAGATCCCGTATCTTTCATCAAAATCATCCCCCGGCAGTCAAACGTAAGACCGATTTCCCCGAGAAAGATAACGAGATCCCGTATCTTTCATCAAAATCTTCCCCGACAGTCAAACGTAAGACCGATTTCCCCGAGAAAGATAACAAGATCCCGTATCTTTCATCAAAATCTTCCCCGGCAATCAAACGTAAGACCGATTTCCCAGACGAATACGTCTAATTTTCCCCAGCAAAGGCTAACAAAATCCCCAGCAAAGTTAACGGAATCCCAAAAGCCAACAAAATCTCGAGAAGATCTCGAACTACGAAAGGGCTTGATTCCCACTAGGGATACGTAGGTAGCCTATCACTAGGTCCAGCCCCTCGACCAAAATGGTCACCCTCTCCTTCGGCAGCAGACAAAGTCCACCGAAAGGCCATTTCAAATCAAGGTTCGAGGCACCTAAAAAGCCATCATCTCCAAGGTTCGAGGCACCTAAAAACGCCATCATCAAGGTTCGAGGCACCTAAAAATCCATCATCTCCAAAGGTTCGAGGCACCTAAAACGCCATCACCAAGGTTTGAGGCACCTAAAACGCCATCTCCAAGGTTCGAGGAACCTAAGACGCTATCACACACAACACTAGGAAAGCGATAAATCGCAATCATCCCCAGCAAGAGCAGATAGCCACCAGACCAAAAATGGTCATTCCTATCCCCAGCAGAGCTGATAGCCATCAGACCGAAAATGGTCATCTCTTATCCCCAGCAGAGTTTCTCTCCAGCAACCGACTGCAGAACTCGCTCATCAGGTTCGAGGCACCTAAAACGCCATCATCTCCAGGGTCAAAGACCCGAACTACGACTGGCTTGATTCCCATTCGGGATACGTAGGTAGCCTATTAAATAGGTTCAGCCACCCGATCACTCGATCATCCCGCCAAATATGGAGCCTTACTCTTATCGACGACCCCGCTTCCTTCGAAAGCGCCGTCGCCGAGGGGCTACTGTAAGTGCTCCAATTTGAGCTTGTTAGTATTTTCGTTAGAAAATTAACGAAAGTTTTAACATTCCTAACAATTACTAACATTTCCTAACATTTCCTAACAATCCTAACTTTTCTAACAAAGTGAGGGCAAAATGGGCATTGCTATTTAAAGATAAACCTTCAAAGGAATCTCAAAAAGAAAAAGAATTAAGAAAATCCCGAAACAGCAAGTTGAAAAACATTTTCTGTTGGAATTTTTGAATTATATTCCTTGTGTCCAAAGCCTGGAGCAGCATTTAATGAACAGTGCACGCCACCTATCCCATCCGCGCGGATACCTTTGCAATTCTCAGAGGGCTATAAATTGAGCCCTCCAGTCACAAAAATAAAGAGGAACAAGAACACAATTCACAGCATTTGGCGAAAATACTTGAGAAAACAGTGAGAATTCTCTAAGAATTGTCACCTTTTTCTCTTGAATCTTCCCAACTTTCACTCACTCAAATCAAACCCACTCACTCTTACATTCAAAGCCTCAAACACTCATATATTCAAGCCAAAGCCCCAAAATACAAAGAAGATAGGTATAACCTCCCTCTTCTTACCCTAAATCTCTCATCCATGCATGCATCTTCAAACTACAAAATATAGTTTGTTCATTTTCTTACCCTAGATCCAAGAGGATCACCATGGAAGTTCATCTCAATGGATGATCCTCTACAAGGATCAACATTTTCTTCAATGTGTTCTTACTTACTTGCAAATGCATTTTCAAAACCCTAAAAACCATTTTCAAGCATCAAATCTCATTTTCAAAGGATAAAATTCCCCTTCCCAAGCAAATGAAGTGCTTAGTCCTAATGTACCCCAAGGATGGTTTGGTATAGTTGATTCACCACTAAAATGTCAAGTGATCACTAACCAAAACCTAGGGAAATGGGGACAAGCATGGATGCAAAACCCCCCTTAAAATCATATTTTCTTTCTTGAGAAGTTGCTGTCCAGTAGCAATTTTCCAGGATCCCAGTCCATTGTCTTAATTTTTGGACACATATAAACTTGGAATTTGGCGTTGACTACAAAACACTTTTTGTAGCCAACATCAATAGATTTCCAGACATATTTTTACTTTATTTTTTGGGTGAGTAAAACTCTCTTTTTAAAATTTTCTTTTAGAGGCTAGTTCATCAGCTTCTGGAAATCCAGATTGCATATCTGAGATTTCCAGAAGGTTTTGACCCCTCAAATCTTCTCCAAAATGGAAAATTCCTTCGCACAAATCTTATTTAAGGTGTCTGAAACAACTTTAATTCTCTGAGTTTATCCAGATTATGAAGTTTTAAGACCCTTGAGTCCATTTTAAAATCAAAGGTCCACTGCCTTTCTCATTCTGGCAGAAGTGACTCTCAACTTCAAAAGGTCTTTTGAGTACCAAATCTCAACCCAAAAATCTTCCAAAAAATCATGGGATCAGTTTAAAGTCTTAAAAAGATATCACAATTTTTACCTTTCTGAGTTTCAACTTATTTTGGCCAACACACACACACACAAATGATTTTCAGCTTGGAAGACTCGTTTTACGAGGCATTCCGGGTGCACACTAACGTCCTTCCCGGCGTGTAACATGACCTCCGAACCCAAATCTCTAATCTCGGGCATTTTTCAAAGTTTTGGCCCTTAAAACAAAAATGACGTGGCGACTCCGTTCTTTTTTTGATTGGTTTTCAAAGAAACAAAAATTTCAAAGCAAACCCTTTCGGAAAAATTTTGGTGGCACATTCATCACAGTATGCTTGAACTTAAATAAGTTCATAATTTTTATTGCTAACTTGTATATTAAGTATGTGGATTTTATGTTGAAAATCCTGTTGACGTTTCAAACCTCACCCCTGTTGAAACCGCGTGACCAAAATCGCATACTGTTAACCGCTTGTTATCAACCGCTTACAGCCAACCGCCAGTTCCAAACCGCATGCTGCAGCTTGACGGCATAACTTTCAACCGCGTTTTAACACTTAGAATATTTTTCATTTCTTAGTTTTAAATAAGCTTCAATTAGATTTAATATTTTAGTCATTATTGAAAAAAAAACTGTTCATTTTCTTTTTTAATTGCATGACTGCCATGTGGACCCAGGTATGTTTCCCTTATTTTCTATTTGGTCCTCATTTTGGCATAAGGATATTTTTGCAAATATTTTCCCACGTATTTTCAAAACTTAAATGTATTAAATGCAAAAGGAATATGTGCATTAAAAACCTTCATGTCAGCCATCATGGGGTACAGCACAGAAGTTGAAAGGGTGCAACAGAGTGGAACCATCATCATTTTAGTTCACTTAACCCTAGGCACCACCTATATATATACCTGGTTTGGTAAAACTATTGACCCTTTACACTGCCAACTCCCTGCAACTGTCTTTTCATCACTGTTCTCTTTTTATCTCTTCAAAACCTTCAAAATCTTCAAATTTCTTAAAATCTCAAACTCTCAAATGGCCCCTAAGAAGCCTTTCAACGAAAGGGTATGATTTCTGAACCTTAATCTCTTACTTTTCTGCAAATCTCCATTGTTGAATTTTGAAAAACCTTCGACTGCCATTTTTTATTTTGGTTCATGGATTCTTCATTTCTCAATCATTTTTGTTGAAATCTGTTGGATTTTACTCGGATTCTTGTTTAGATTCTGATTATGTGCTTATTTCATGATCTAAACATGTCTTAGATACTGATTTTGCATTTTTCAATTTTCAGTTTTCGAAAACCCATTTGTTTTCTTGGTGATTTCTTGATGATTCTGATAAAAAGTTGTTATTTTGTTGTTACATTATTGTTCTACAACTGATTAGGATCATTTTGATACGTTATCTGTCAATTTTGGTTAACTTTTGGTAAATCTCTGTTCTTGGTGTTCTTGAATGTTCTTGGTGTTATTCATGCTGTTCATATGTTTTTCTAAAAATTTTCATATTTTGGATTCTTTGATTCTTGAATCTTGTTTTTCATACTTAGAAACTTCTTGAAAAACTTTGGATTTCACTTTGCATTAGAACCGCATCTCTCTCAACCGCATGCTATTGTTGTTTGAAACCGCTTGTTTAAAACCGCTTACCATAACTGTTTTAAACCGCATGCCCCTAAACTTAACCACATGAGTGCTTAAAACAAAGTGAGAGACAAGATGTTTGAATAAAGGTCATTTGATTTGATTTGATCAAGATTTGCTTTAGACCATTTTTGTTTCTCTATGCAATCTTTAAACCCTACTGCTGCACTTTGCATCTCTTTGGCAAATACCCTATCTTTCTTGTACCAACTGCATGTTCTTTTGGAAGTCCAACCGCATGTCGAAAACCGCATGTATATATCTTTTTAAACCGCATGCTGTTTATTCTTGAGTATTACTTGGTATATAGGCTGGACACCATAACCTCTCTCTGAACACTTCATTGAAGCCTGGGATAATCTTGGTTTAACAATGCCATGTACTAGTAAATCTACTCTTGAATTTTCTTATTTATTTTTCTGCCTTGTATTCATAGTTTACTTGGGGTTTGAAGTATTTCACTTCTTAAACCACACCATTGCTCAACTGCATGAGTGCTCAAACCGCATGTGAACTGTGAATCCATAAAATAGATCTAACTTTAATGTTTTATTTTGTAGGATCCTCAATTTTTCCTACCAGGCTGGGAAATTAATGAGACAGAATTAAAGAATGATGCACTTGGGAGAGAGCTGATCAAGAAGATAGCTGCTTCAGGAATCCTTCCCCTCTTCACAAAGAAGCAAACCTATACAATCCTTTCATTCGTGGACCAGTTCTACACCAACGCTATGAAGAGTCAGAGAGACATTGGAAATGGTCGTGTGATCAACTGCATGACTGCTTCAGTTGAAGGAATGGATGTCTCTATTGACTATCTAGATATCAGAAACACTTTTGGATTCAATGTTCCAAATGCCCTTGAGAGTGTTGGACAAGAGATAATGGATGCAACTGCCTCCACAATTGCTGGGATCCCCACTCTGACTGGACAGTATAAGAAGATCCCCAGGAAGGCCTTTGGTGAGCTGATGAGCCACCTATGCTTCCTAGTTGGGAAGTCAGTTTGTGGGAAGACAGGAAATCACAATAACTTTACATCCCATCAATGGATGTATTGTTCTGCTGTCCACAGCGAGATTCCCCTGCATTGGCCAAAACTGCTTATGAGGGAACTCTCAGCCAGCATAGACACCTATCAATCCAAGGTAAAAAATGAAGAACAAAGATGGAGACCTTTCTGCAGGCTCCTAACTGCTATTTTTGCCAACTACCAGCACCTGAGGAGCTGAGAATATCAACACGAGTTGACTGTAAAGTGGGGCACTGAAGAAAGCCTTGGTTTTGCTGCTTGCGACAGCTTCAGACTCAACTATGGCAATGATGAGTACAAATCCCTTTGTGATGCTGATACTCTTCCTACAAAGGAGTTCTACATCAATATGTGCCCAGAGACCGCAGACTCTGTAATTGGAAAGGCGGTCAAGAAGGTCAGAAGGTCAAAGAAAATTGCAGCTAGACCACCTCTGAAGAAGGATAGAACCGCACCGCACCTAAACTGCGTGCTGATAATGCTGCAGGTCCAAGCCAGAAGGGTAATAAGAAGACGCTCATTGATGAGCCTGAAGAAATGGAAGAAGATGAAGAGGAAGATGTTGGTATCCCTGCATTGATTGCAAGAGTTAGGAAGGCCAAGAAGACCAAGGATGCTATGACTGGTGAAGATTTAGCAGATTTTTATAGAGCTGAGTTGGACAGGCTAGAGAAAGAAGCTGAAGAGAGAAGGGCAGCAAAGGGTAAGGCAACCTCTCCTACTCCCCAACCGCAGCCTGCCTCTAAACCGCAACCCCCTTCTCAACCGCAGCCTACCACTCAATCGCCTCCTCCTCTCCAAACTCAATCCCCTATCCAAACACAACCCCAATCACCTATTCAATCTCTAATCCAATCTCACCACTCCTCACCATCCAAATCCCCTTCACCCAAACCGCCTTCCCCCATTCAACCGTAAGGAGCTGCAACCGCTCAGGGGGAGAATCTCAAAAAGAAAAAAATCAAAATGATGGATAAAAAGAAAACTCCATCCAAAGGGCCAAAACGTTTTCTCAAATGTGTTGCCCAAACCAATATGCCCATTCCTGGTGAAACCCCTTCTTACTTTGACCAAGGATCCCCTTCTCCTTCTCCTTCTCCATCACATTCACCCTCCCATTCTGACTACCATACCCCCTCTGACCTTGACTCACCTTTACCCCCTGCCTTTACTGAATGGACCACAAAACCATCAGTGGGCCAAGCTATTTCCACTTCTACATTCAGAGATCCAACTCCCTCACCCCTCATTCTAATCGCGGTCAAACATCCCCTCCTCCTTCAAACTATGTCCAAACTCCACCCCCCTCAAAAACACCTACACCACCTCTCTCTCCTATACAACAAACCCCTCCTCTGTCTAAAACTCCTACCCCTCCTACCTCCCCTCACCTACAAAATTCCCCTCCTCTTTCTATTCACACCACTCAAACCAATTCCACCTCAGACTCACCTCCTAGAACTTCAAACCTTCCAACTTCCACAATTCCTCCTCCAAACCAAACTGCTCCCAACCCAACCACACCTATTTATTTACCCCAAACTTTACCAATTCCACCCCCTCCATCCCATACAATCCCAACTGCCCACATATTCCAAACCTTACATACCCAACTACCCCAAACTACCCTCCCCTCCCAAACCTCACCCATTATCCAAACCGCTCCTTCCACCTTAACCGCTCCTCCTTCGGATTACTCCCAAATACTTTCCACCCTTTACCTTATCCAAACCCAACTACTGGTTAACCAAGGCCATATGCTAAAGGTGACCGAATCTAACCGCACTTTGGAAGCCTCCAACCTCTCTCTTCAAGCTAGGGTTGACTCTCAATCCCATGAAATGGCCATTCTAAAATCCCAATTGATGGATGCCATTAAGGGGGAGAGAACACAGTCAACCGCGGGTGACTAAACTGCAAACATTGTCAAGGCCACTGTTGAATCAAGCCTAACCAATTTCAAACAATAGCTGACCAACAATGTAGTTGAGTTCATTGGTGATTCTGCCACCAGTGAACAAATCAAAAATATGCTTGCAATTGCTAGAGATCTGATCTGTGACACTATTGAGCAAGACATGGAGAAGATGAAGGCTCAGCTGCTTGAAGCTCTCAATTCCAGATCTCAACTGCAACCAGATTCTGACCTCAGATCTGTGTTGGACTCTATGCAAGCCATCCTTCAGGAAGAGATAAATATTCTCAAAGGGGAGATGAATGTCAAGATGAACATTATTAGAGACAACCTTAAAGCCAAAATCAACACCCTCAATGATGAAGTAACGACCGCTTGGAGAACCTCAAGGAAAGATTTAACTCCAAACTTAGCTCCAAAATCAATGAGCTAAAAACTTCCTTGAAGGTGGACTCAGTAGATCTAGAGCTAGTTCAAAATGCCATCACTGCTCAGACTACTGCAGTTCAAGGGGAGATCCATACTCTTTTCAATTCACTCAATTCCACTTTCCTCCTTCAACTTGATGAGCTTAAGGAAAATCTAGTTGCTAACACTAGAGCGGTTGGTACCACCAATTGAACCTCAGCTCATACAGTGAATGCCTTAAGAACAATGGAGACCACCCTTAACAGAACTGCTAAAGAGGTGAGAAGTTTGAGAAGAATGCTTAGAGCTGAGAATTCAGCATTCAGAACTTTTAGACCGCTTGTACCTGATCAAGAAGTGAACGGACTGCCCCAACAATCGCCTCAGCAATAGAACCGCTTTTTGTAATTTCCTTTTTGCTGAATACTTTTTGCTTTAGTTAGACCGCACTCTCATTGTATTTTTTTTGGTCTAACTCTTTTTGTTTTTATAAACTTGTAATTTGCTTTCCTACTTGTACTTGTAACTTCAACCATTTAAGATAGTAATGAAAATTGCATCATGGTTCCAAAACCTTATTTATATCAAACTGCTTGTTTGTAGAACAATGAAATCGCAATGGTTTTAAAACCTCATTCAAATTTTCTTAAACTTAAAATCACATTTTTGAATTGAAGTTTAAACATTCATTTTAAATCGCACTTTCAACTAAAACTCATATATATCAAGTGCACTGAATGCATTTCTATACTTTCAAATTGTAAGTTTTTATTTCTTCAATAGTATAGAAATCTATAACTTAAGCTAGTGTGTGCATTGACTTGAGACATGACTTACCATGTTTATTCCTATGAACATGTTTTTACCAAAGTACAATATTTACTTTTGTTGTAGTAGGTAATGGCATCAATCAAATAGGGGGAGATTGTTGGGTATGCATACTTTAACCCTTCTAGCTTTAGCTTAGATTTGATTGATACCATAACCTCATCGCTATTTTCTGGACTTTAGGCCAATATGTAATGAAGCTTAGACTTCACTTTTTAAGTATAAGTCCATTTTATAGAATAGGTTTATTTAGACTTGAAGACTGGCACAAGGCTCATTGGACATGAGATTTCAGTTCAAAGTAGTTTCAAACCGCACTTAAGAAACCGCACCAGCAAACCGCCTGTGGAATTCTTACCTTGAAACCACCCTTTGACAATCTCAGTGAAACCACAGTAGTGAACCGCACTAGCAAACCGCAGTGCAGTTCCTATCTTAAGACCGCACTAAGAAACCTCACTGGTGAAACTGCACTGCTTAAACCGCATCAACACCAGACCGCATCCAATGATTGAAGACTTGAAGATGGACCACTTATGACCGTTGGAATCCACGTCAACAATATCAAAAGTCAACCACCAAATCTTGTCACGTGACTAAGTGTCAAACAAGATCTGCAAGGATCTTGAAAAGGTGATAGATTTCCTTCATACCTTTTTTTGCAGTTGAGGTCTGATCAGCTTTATCTGCAATTGCTGTACCAAAGGACAATAGTGGATTTGTGGACCAATCAGATTGCACCAGTACAGTACCTCAACAGCTGTATCATAATGGCTACTATCTTGGTGCTTGGGTATAAATAACCCTAATCTTCAACATTTGAAGATTTCTTGAGAAATTGAAATTGCTGTGAGTTTATAAGAAGATTGAAGCTCTGCCCAGAAAATATTTAGTCCTTTGAATCTTTATCTTCTTCCTTCAAGAAATATTTCCCAGCCCAGAAATCAAGCCTTTAACACCTCAAGAATCATTATGCTCAATATCATACATATTCAAAGAGCTTTGATCTTGTTTATCATACATACACACCTCACTTGTTTGATCACATAAATTATTCATTTGAGATACACTGGTTATGGTCTAGGATTTGATCTTCATAAGATAGATTTTAGATCTGAGTATTAATCCTTGTACTTTGTAATCTCTCATACTAAATATAAAATCTAACTCTTAAAAAATCCAACACTAACCATCTTGGTAGTGGATGTAGATCATTTACGATTGAACCACTCAAAATATTGTGTTCTTCATTTCTGCATTTTTACTTACTGTTCTTAACTGATTATTTTGTATTTATCTGCTTGATCTTATTTTCAGCTATCCATTATTGTGAATTGAGTTTGCAGTTAACTTTGTCAAAACCTCACTTGTTACTTTATAAAACTGCACTAAAAATTGCACCAAAACCGCATCTCTAAAACCACATTATAACTTGGATATTCCGCTGTGCATTTGCAACTCAACTTGCAGTTTCTAATACACTGCAAGCGGTTTTGTAAGCAAGAGGTTAGTTTTCAAAAGAGGATGAAAATTTTGTAACAGCTATTCACCCCCCCTCTAGCTATTTTTCACCCTTGTTGCCACCTTTGGGACCAACATTTTCATAAAAGTCGTCCAAGGGTCAAATCAAGGTCAAAAGCACGTCAGAATGTAAAATGACCAAAATGCCCTCAAGCTGAAAGACAGGTCGGTCGACCTGTTTTGCATGTTTGACAGCCTATAAATAGCAGCCTCAGATTTCATTTTTCACCCCACAAAAATTATTACCACATCCCCATTACAAGCCCATAGCCAACAACATTTTCATCCCAGAAATTTCAGAGAGAGAGAGAGAGAGAGAGAGAGAGAAATTGCCTCGGTTTGCGTGAAAATCCCATTTTTTCCAAGTAAAACCCTAATCCAAACATTCTCATACCCGACCTACAAACCCTACGAAGATAGAGCCAAAACCAAACATGATACTTAGCAAATGTTCAAACATATAACATACACTCAAAACAGTAAACATTCATATCAAAGCATAAAGTAAAGACGATGAATAATTGAGAAAAGTCATTCTATTGATAGGGAAAATTGAAGTAAAAAGTCCTACTCTATTCATCAAAATTGAAAATTAGTCAAAAGGCCTAAAAAGGTCTTCTTGGTCAACAGCAGCATTAGGAATGATGACTTGGTGAGCTTGAGCCTCTGTTTGAGCCCCACCATTGGGCTTCTCCTCGGCTTTGACTCCCTCGTCCTTTTATCCACTTAGGACCTCATCCTCAATCCTTTCCATTATGGAGTTTATGTTCTAAGGATCAATGGGAGAAGGAACCCAAGTAGGACGACTATCCTCATCGTCAATAGAGGCAATTACCTTCAGAGTGTTGTCAGAGAAGGGTACAAGATAATGAAGAGACCAGGCAGCCTCATCATATGAATCTTGGCAACTACTAATGGTATAATCAAACTAAATTAGACATTGCAGCTCTATTACTTCCAGGCGGATGAACTGCGCACAGTAGACTTAGAATTTCGCTATATCTAGATGATGACTCCATATTCACAATAAAACAAAACACTCAGCTTCAAGAGCTCATTCAAAAGGCTTTACTTATTACTTAGGACGAAGCTCTGATGTATTCTAAATATGGTTTTGGGCAGTTGTATGTTGCAATATCCAGAGTTAAAAGACCAAGTGGTTTGAAAATACTGTGCATAGAAAGTCACTATGAGTATAAGGGGTGGATGAAGAATGTTGTGTATAGAGAAATATTTACTAAACTATAATAGTTTTATATTCAAGGTTCTTTAATCGGACAACTGTACTTTACTTCTATCTAAATAAATATTCTTATGTAGTTCACATTGTGTTTTTAAGGTATATTCATATTCAACAAGAAATCTAATCCAGATCTCTTCACAGAATATAAGTACCATATGTAAGTTGGGCAACTGTGTATATATCAGAAGGACAGTAACTTTCAGCCAAGTAATAGAAATTTAAACACTACAATAGATTAACAACCACAAAAGAACCTAATTAAGTCCATTAACATCTTTCCACATAAAAAGTTTAAATAACTTAACAAAAAAACTAAACAAAACACCCCCTTAAAACATGTATCAAGCTAGCCATCTGCCTACCTGCTCCAGTTTCCAACAAACTACTCAAAACAAATACTGACCCAAAAACCTACACCTTAATTCAAAGACCCTAAACACCAAGCTACCAAACTTAGCAAAATAACACCCCTTACAGAAAACCATTTACCAATGGCGTGTTTCTAACCACTAGAGTTTGAACAATACGCCTCACATCAAGAACACTCACATTGGAATCCATTGAGACTTTCACAGAGATTTTGTTCCTCTTGAAATAAAACCATAGAATGTTCTGCCCACCCCCCTTAGTTCCATCATCCTATAATCATTGTAATGAGTCATCAGCAATGAGTGAAAGTTGGACCTATGAAAACCTTCACTCACAATCGTAACATCCGGGACCATGAACTGCACATAAGTACTAAACTTCACTTGCATATCCTCCCCAGCCATATCATCTTCAGCAACAAACATAAAACTCATTGGAAAATTATTAATGTATGGATCATTTATCCATCTATTAGCCCCCATCCACCAGTTATGTACTGAACCCATATCTCCTAAGCTATGTGGAGCAGAAAATATTTCAACACTGTCCAGCACATCCATTGCACCACGACGTAAGACAAACTTCACCTCATCGCAGCGCCTATCAAGCAAGACATATCTAGCAACATTGTCATGTAGTTCTTCTGTGTCAAAGAGGACATAATCACCCCTTAAAATATATATATGAGGGTTAGGGGCAAGTGTGTGTTCAGGTGGAGGGAAAAGAGGATTACGATAAGCCATTGGAAATTGATTTTGAGTCTGAATTACTTAACAATAACAAATACTACAACTATTTATACTAACTTTCTATCCATCGAATTAATGGCATATCAACCTAACTGGCGTCTAAAAACAAAGAGACGTGCCTGTTCAGTTGTAAAACTCAAGCTACTATGTATTTCCTAAATTAACATCACTATAAATAATATAGACAACCAATTCTCATATTCAAAGCAAACCACATCTACAATAATAGCAAAATCAAATCGAACAGACACTCAAACTCATTGAAAATACCTGAAAAGCCGGCGATTTCATTCATTGTCTCTTGTCGTAGTACTTTATGACGATGAAATATAGGCCGGCGATTTACTCCCTAAGCCCTGGCCATCATCAATCAGCAGGAGCAATGATGGAGGAACGCATCAATCAGATCGCCATTACTCCGGCCGCTTTCCAGTTTTAGGGTTTGTTTGATATTCCTTTATTTCCACAAATAACAGTCGTGTAATAAAAAAAATTCGCTTAATTTCTAGAATAAGCGCACATAATCATTTGCGTTTTTTACATCAAAATTTGCTCAAATGTCATAAAGGGTCTACAATTGGTCTAAATGCTTACCAAGTCCCCCCAACCTTTTCAACCCGTGCGTAGCGCGAGTATTTTACTAGTAAAAGATTTAAAGGGAGAAAAAGAAGTGACGCTTATCCGGTACGACCTACGCCCGCTGCCGCAGAGAGCTGCCGGACACCACCACCACCACTACAGTTGCATCACGCCACCGTCAATAATCTAGTAAGTAATTCGTTCTCCTTCTCCGATCCCTATCCCCTAAATCCTAATTGATTTCGAAAAGCCTTAATTGAAAACCCTAATTGAAAACCCCTAATTGAATAATGTAATTTGAAATTAATTTGTGGTTTTTTAAAGATAAGAATTCCACCAAAACACTCTAATGTAATTATTTGGTGAACAATGTAATAGATGCATGTTTGGTACAGGAAAAGGCAAAGGAATTTCAAGAATTAGGTAGTTAGGTGTATTTAGTGAATAGTGCTCTCATATGAGTCTAAAAGTTGTGGTTACATGCAAATGCAAATTAATTTTTGTTTTTTTTTTTTTAAGATAAGAAATTCTAAAAGTTTTTTTTTGTGTGTTGTTAAATTGCAAAATTTGATTTATTTTTTGCTTATTTGATTAATGTTGTTTCTAGGATTTATGCTATGTCAACACGAAAACATATTCCTGGAAGTGAAAAAAGGAGGAAGAAGAAAAGAGACGAAAAATTAACTCAGTCTCTAAGTGGTTCTCTTAACAAGTATTTTACATGTAATAAGTCGTCCGAAGGGGTATCTATTCTCGTTGACAATGTGGTGAACGAGGAACCAGTAGATGTGATTGATGATGAACCACTTGATAGTATTAATCATGACGAAGAAGGAGAAGAAGAAGGAGGGATCAATAATGATATTCCTATGGATTATCATGAAGAAAGAGAACCTCTAGATTTATATGATCCAAACAATTGGAAGTTACTCAATCAGGATCTCATTGACTTATTAATTGAGAAGGGGCCTATAAGAGTGAAATAGAAGACTTTGAATATCCTAGAGATAATTCAAATTGACATTTTTGTAATTCACTTTATACTCGTTGCTTGCCTAATGGAGATAAACACGACAAAAAATGGCTAGTATATTCTCAATCTTCTGACAAGGTGTTCTGCTTTTACTGTAAGCTTTTCAAGGACAAAGATAGGGATTTTGGATTGGTTAGTACAGGATTTACAGACTGGAATAATATTGCACAGAGGCTAAGACAACATGAATTTGGCAATGGGCACATGATTTGCATGCATAAGTGGATTGAGATTGAGATGAGATTAAAGCATAAACAGACTACTAACAAAAGTGTGCAAGAGCGAATTACGAGAGAAAAAGAACATAAAAGACAAGTTTTGATACGAGTGATTGCTCTTGTAAAAAGTCTTGCAAAAAGTAATTTAGCATTTAGAGGAAGCAAGGAGAAGATCTATGAGTAAGGCAATGGATTTTTTTTAAAGTTTGATTGAGATGATGGCAGAGTTTGATCCTGTGATGCAGGAGCACTCGCGGCGTATTCAAAGCAATGAAACTTAATATCATTATCTTAGCCTATAGACACCCCATTATAAACCTATCGCGGCAGAGTTATACCACTCTAAGTCTCGCCTTTGATTTTAGAGTAGAAATCCTCCATTTCGTCATGTTTCGTTAAGTTTTGACTAACGGTCGTTAGTTTGGACTAAACTGTATACAAGATAACAAGGGGAGGACAAAAATGACCTTTGTGAAGCCTTCTCCCGTGCGAGACATGGCGTGTCTTGCGTGAGACTACCTCTCTGCAGAGAGTTCCCTTATCGATTTCAACCTCTTTTCTTGATAAATCTTATCAAATTCGGGTCTCTACTGATTTTAGAGTTCTGGAACATTCTTTGGGAGGAATCCTAATCCACTTGAGTCTCCTAATCTTGGTGACCAAGTAAATCATCTCCTATAAATACTTGATGACTTTCAATATTTCGGAGGACAGACGATCGAACGATTAGAGGCCCCCGATCAATAACACAACACACATAATTTGTTAGTTTCTCTCCTTGAAAGATTCCTGCAAATCACTCATAAACAAACACCCAAATTCGTCTGTCAACCCTGTTGATCGACGAATATTCAAGGTCCAAGCCTAGAATCAAGGTGGAACTCTGTCCGATTCACTTCCCGATCTAAAGGTAATCTTCCTTTTTATTTATTCTAATTGATTGTTAGAGTGGTATAAGCATATCGAATCCGGGATCGGCCTAGAGCCTCTTCAAATCATGGAGATGGTCTCGAAGCAATCGATCCCATATTCCATTTAATCTAATTAAATGGATTGCTTTCTTCGTTCCTTTAAAAAGAGTTATTTATTGAAAACTCCCCTTAAGCAAGACCGATCTTCGAATAGGATGGATGCGGTGCTCCTTGACCTTCCAAATCCATCACTTAAGCCCCGAACTCAAATCTCTTTAAAATGGTATTCTATATTTCCTTATAATAATAAAGGTGGTGACTCAAACAAATAGAACAAAAAGAGGAGGAGAAATTCCGCAATCGCTACATAGCCACAAAATTCAGAATGAATTGATTCAAATGTTGGCTAATGAGGTGAAAAGTGCAATTCTTAAAAAGATAAAGATAGCAAAATATTTTTCAGTTATACTCGATTGTACCCCTGATGTTGGTAATGATGAGCAAATATCCTTGGTAATTCGTTGTGTAGATGTCACATGTTCCGATTACAGTTGAAGATTTCTTTTTGGGGTTTATAAAGGTTGATGACACAACATGATTGGGCCTTTACTCAGAGTTGGAAAATGCTTTATCTGACTTAGGCTTGAAGATTGATGACATTCGAGGGCAAGGATATGATAATGGTGTTAATATGAAAGGTCATAAAAAAGGTGTACAAAGTAGATTTCTCAAGGACAACCCAAGAGCATTTTACACTCCTTGTGGATGTCATAGTTTGAATCTTGCTTTATGTGATATGGATAAGTCATCTACTAAGGCAAAAAGTTATTTTGGTGTGGTTCAACACGTTTACACACTTTTTTCTTCCTCAACAAAGCGGTGGGATGTTTTTAAAAGGCATGCGGATGATCTTACTATTAAACCTTTATCGCAAACACGTTGGGAGAGCCATATTGAAAGTGTCAAACCAATCAAACTAAATGCCTTAAAAATCAAAGATTCTTTGATTGATTTTGCTAGTTCATGTGAAGATCCCAAAACTTCAAGTGAAGCCGAATCTCTAGCTACACATGTATTTGAAAGCTTTGAATTCATGGTTAGCATGATGATATGGTATAAAGTGTTATCAGCGGTTAATAATGTGAGCAAGATTTTTTAGAATGAAGATATGCATATTGATGTTGCTATAGATCAATTAAAGACGCTTGTCTCTTATTTTCATGAATATAGAAATAATGGTTTCAAAGTTGTTATAACTGTGGGCACCCCAACCCGGAACCTAACACGTGTCCCGAGTTGGAGAGGCCCAAAACTAATAAAAACCACCTGGAAATTTAAAACTTTTGACTTAACTGAGAAAAGAACACAACTTTAACCTTAACATTCAAATACTAACTTGAGTCATCTCCACTTGGAGGAAAAGGTAAAACAACTTTGCAACCCAAACTTACTTTAGTTACATTTTACAAAAGCTCACAAATATAAGTTTGAACAAAGAGTTTATATATACAAACTCCACCAAGGAGCTAAACCAAAATACAAATTCACATCCCATCTAGGACAACAACATACCCAACAACCCAAAAGACTTGTACAAACTCCTCCCCGTCCTCACTGGCCGGGTCCTCCTGTCTCAGGCCGATCTAAAACATTAAAGGGAGAAGGGTGAGAATAAATCTCAATAAGCTATTATGAATGCAACAATATGCCAAGTAAGATGCAACACATACAAGGTGCATATAACACATTGGAAAAGTTGAAAACACCTTGCATTACCTTGGTTTACCTTTTCCCATCTGACCAATAAGTCGTACAACATCGGGAGATAAAACTCCACTCATTTGTGAATTGTTTGAGCATATTCACATCTTATAAGACCCATTTTTCAGGGAACCATATAGGATACTAGCAACTCTGTAAGGCTTTTGGCTCAATACAGATGCTATAACCCCAATCTGTGGCCACAGAAGGGGACAGTCACAGGTATAATGTAATCCGATCACATTAGTTCACACTTTCCATTATTGATCGTATTCCGTTATATCCCTAAACATTAGCTGATTAACACAAGTTCAAACACATAATAGTTACTTGAAATTAAATCCACCAAAGGGATAAGAATATAACAACATGGTAACTCATACTCATGTTTAAATCAATAACATAGTGCAACATACATTTCATACACTATTTATATCACAACCCATGGATATGAACTCAAGTAAGACCACAACGCATCATAAACCAACCCTACATGATCAATGTGCAACAATGCATAACCTCTATAACGGTCCAAGATCAATTTACCAAGTTTGATTCACTTTGATTAAGTTAGAATTCAAGGCTATCAACCATTTTTTGAACAATATTTAAACCCCTTCCACAATTCCATTTTAACCAAGTAAGACACCATTGTGTAGCTAAAGTGTTCTACTTTAATTATAGTTAAAGAGGGTTCACTTTGGTTCTAGGTTGAATAGGTTTATACAGCTTTGAAAATGGTTCAGTGTTGACAGGGCATGGCATGACTCGTGCCCTATGGCACGACTCGTGCCATTGCAGCCCCAATTCAATCAGTAAGGATGGCCAATATTTCACGATTCGTTTTCACGAATGGGCCTTGGCATGAGTCATGGCCCCCTTCGTTTCCACGAATGGGCCATGGGCACGACTCGTGCCAAGGGGCACGACTCGTGCCAAGGCAAAAATCAGACATCAGATTCAGAACATCAGCAGCAGCCATAACCAAATAACATGTACCAATTTCCTCTGTTTCTAAACTACCAAAACAGGTCCTAAGCAGTACCCAAAACTTGGACCAACTCATTTCATATTCCATTCAACACAAATATGAAGTATAAAGATCCTTTTCCAACTCTTTCAAGTCAACACAATTGGCCAAATTACCATGCATACTCAATTAACTCCTAATTCAACAACTACCTTTACTTTCCATTACCATATTAACCAAGGCAATATTACCATTACCAAAGTTCACCTCAAAATCCTTCCATAATCATTCTGACTCAAGAAAACAAATACTAAAATTACCAAAACACTTTATACAATATCAATAACACCAATAATCATGGTATAGACAAGTTTTGAAGGAAAAATCATAATAACTTACCTAAATAGTGCAAAATAAAATATTTATTTGACCGGATAGATGCGCTCCCCTCGCCGCCATGAATAAGAATACACGAACGATTTTGAAAATGAAAAGGTATTGAACTTGGAATAATTTTTGAAGATGGAGCTAGGGCTTGGCTTTTCTTTGGCTAAGAACAGAGAAGAAGAAGGAAATGAGGTTAAATGAATTCCCCATTGTAAATACCCCAATGTGGATCACTCTCTTCCAAACGCACGGAAAACACCGCAGACTCACGCAAACGCAGTCTCGAACACCCAAAACCCTCAAAAACCTTCCAAAACCCTCAAAAATCCAAAAAACCACCAACCAAACCAAGGGGGGGCCTTTCTGGGACAAAAAAGCACAAAAGGACTTTTTGGAAAATTTGCAAAATTCGGAAAAGCACAGAAGGTCCGTACGGACCTCTTTGCATGCAAGTATGTCCGTACGGACCTCTTTGCAACCAGATATCATAATTACGAAATCCTCTTAAAGTCCACATTATTCCCTCAAATCTGGAAAAACTAAATTTTTAGTTTTCATGGAAGATCCGTACGGACCTTCTTGCACATTTTTGAAAACTATAAATAGAGGGATCCCCCTCCCTCATTTCACACATCTCCCTCTTCTCCTCTCTCCCTAAGCCTTCAGGCTGCCCCTCTAAGACCCTTCGAGGCACTCCCGGTCCCTTTCGATTCCTTCCGGGGCCTTTCGAGCTCCCTCGCGGTGCTCCGAAGCCCTATCGAGTGCTCCCGAGACGCTCCCACACTGCCCCGAGGCACTGTCGAGGTATTCTGAGGCCCCTCGTGGTACTCTAAAGCCTTGTCTGGTCTTTCCCGAGGCGTCCCGGCCCTTTCCGAGCCAAGCCGATGATTCCGACGCACGTCGGAACTCTGCCCGAACGCAACCGACGATCCCGACGCACGCCAAATCTCTGCCCGAATCCAGCCAACGATCCCTAGGATCCCAACGCACGCCAAAACTCTGCTCGAGTGCACACTTGACAATCTCGAGGCACGCCAAAGCTCTATCTGCAGACAATCGGCACATCCCGAAGCAATCCCGGTCCGTCCTGGAACACTATTCCATCCTCAAACACTATTTCCCAGCGGAAGACAGACACGAACCAACATTGGTAAGGCTTCCTTCCATTACTATTTCAATACATTTCAATACGTAGTGTACAATGTAGACATCCGATACAGCATGCATTTTTAAAAGCACATACACACACATACACAACATTTAAAGAAAGAAGGGGTACCGAAAGACTCGTTTTTACGAGGCGACTCGGGTGAGCTCTAATATTCTAATATTCTCTTCCCGAGGAGTAACCTGACCTCCGAACTCAAAAATCTCATCACACAAAAATAGTTTTTTAAACGGATGCCTTTTCTCAATATTTTGGACTTAATCAAAACAGCGTGGCGACTTTACAAGCAAAAACACAGCGAGACACCTCCATCGACCAACGCAAAAAACGGAATGCCAGATGCCAGGGCGCAATCGCTGCGCCTCTGGGATCCGGGTAATTTTAGTTGGCGACTCCGCTGGGGACATTTTGTTTTAAAAACTTTTAAACAAAAACAAAAGATTTTTAAAACGATGAGGAGGGTCAAACTTTCATTTTACCCCTTTCTTTAAACTGTTGTGTGTGTGTGCATGTGATTTACTTTTTATTTACAAAAAAAATAAAAATACAAAAAAATGCATCGATATACATCTGTGTACATACATTTAAAATTCTTCAAAAACTTCTGTTTTACTAAAAAAAAAAGAATTTTAGCGACCGCACATTACTCGCACTGCTGCCTCGGTACACCACACGCTACGCGCACTGCTGCCTCGAATACACTGCACACTACAACCCTCAACCCGGGGCAGTCTCAGTTGCAGTCCGTTTGGTATTCCTAGGCCTCTTGGATGCGCACGTGATCATTCCAAACATCCCATCCTAGCCAGTGTCAACCATGCACGCTTGCATCACACTCTGTCCAGACTCGGTTGGTTTTTACCCAGTCTGTATCATACAGCCTGGATACATGTCCCATGCCGGCCATTTTCTGAGTCGAAGCTCGAAACTCAAGATCCCTTGCGCAAGCAAAGCGATGAAAGGTCATGCTAAAATCTTGATCCGATCTTGATTTCCGAAGCTACACCCAGACGATGTTCCGTCCCGGAAATACATCCATGCCCACATAACACCACGTCATCAAGCCTTTAATACGTCAGCCATGACGATATGACCCAGCCAACGCCTAACGTCACAGATCCCTTGCGCAAGCAAGGTAAAGAGAGGTCATGTCGAACTCTCAACCAGATCTTGACTCAGGGGCCGACTCGGCTCACTATTCACATGGCTAACGCATTAAAAATAACATGACAGGCTCGGTCCTTAGGTTCAATTTTTCTTTTAGGCTGGTAGAAACCTCTTGCCCTATTGGACCCTCGCCCGGGGCTGTCCACCCCGGGATGTCGAAATACAGGTGCAAAACGAGGGGCTTATAGTTGCACAGATGGTCTCCACTGATCCAGGATCCAGCATTGTTGCGAAAAAGAAGAGCAATCTTTTCCAACCTACCTAGGATTCTGAGAAAACACTATTTTAAGTAAATTAAAACAACAAAAAAAATAAAATAAATAAAAGCGGAAACCACATGTCATGTGAGCTTTTCCCCCTTTTATCCAAAAGGCCTTCCCATGTCTAAACCTTACCCGTCACCCCCTCCAGCGAACCGAGAGTGGTTGAGAATACTCGGGAGCCACCTTTTCAGTATCGAGGTCACAAGGTCTGACAGCCCTCCCAGTTCAGCGGTCCGCACCGTCCGATACTCCCCCACGACGGGATCAACAGATAACAGTGAGGGAAATGGAACCCAGCCACTAAGAAACCTTCAGACAATGGAGGAGGTGCTACAAGACTTTGAAACTCTCAAGAAGAGCCAAGAAGAGCAGCAAGCCTGGATCGTAGACACCCTGCGCCTTCGAGGAACCGTTGCTGTTCCCTAACCTGATGGGACCTTCGTCCTCATAGAAGACGAAGAAATACCAGCTCCCCCGGGTCCTCAAAGCTATCAGCAGGTCCCACCTCCGCCAAGCTACGAGATCCCAGCAACGCAAAGCAGCTCTCGCTCAAAGCTCCACTCAGGCATCAGCCAAGCAGTTTCGACGTGTCTGCCTCAGCACAGTCAATTTCCCGGCCCTGCGCCCCAAGCTCAGTATCAACAGCACACATACGTGCCTGCTCCACCAGATCCCAATGCATCTCGGTATCCCCCAGGATTCAATCCTCTGCATCTATACGAGCCTCGTAGCTGTAAGTACCCCAATCTGGATCACCCTCTTCTAAGCACCGAGAAACACCGCAGACTCACTCAAACGCAGTCTCGAACACCCGGAACCCTCAAAAACCCTCAAAGGCCCAAAAAACCACCAACCAAATCAAGGGAGGGGGCCTTTCTGGGACAAACAAACACAAAAGGACTTTTTTAGAATTATGCAAAAATGGGAAAAGCATGGAAGGTCCGTACGGACCTCTTTGCATACTAAAAGGTCCGTACGGACCTCTTTGCTACCAGACATCATAATTATGAAATCCTCTTAAAGTCCACATTATTTCGTCAAATCTGGGAAAACTAAAATTTTAGTTTTGCATAAAGGTCCGTACGGACCTTCTTGCAATTTTTCCCACACTATAAATAGAGGGCTCCCCCTGTTGGTCCCAAAGGTACAACAAGGGTAAAGAAAAAAGCTAGAGGGGGGGTGAATAGCTATGTAAACTTTTTCGACCCTTGTCAAAAATTCGACCAAATACTTACTAGATTTGATAATGAGTACAATCTATGATTCACTATCAAGATAGAGTAAAATGCACATCGGAAGTTTTCTAAGTAAGAGAGTGGTCAAAATAGGTTTAGTGGCCAAAAATACTCTTTGCGGTCAAAGTAGATGTTTTGCGGTCAAAGGGAAGATTTTGTGGTCAAACTGGGTTTGTGGTCAAAATCTCACTTTGTGAACAAAACAAGATTTTTGTGGCCAAAGAAGCTTGTGGTCAAAACTTAAGGTTTGATAAGGAAAACAAATTTGGTTGAAAGAGATGTGGATTCAAAGAGCTAAGGCAATAATAACATATAAACTCAATTCACACAAGTAATAAGAGCTGGTAAGATAAATGCAGAAAGTAAAGAACACAAGTATTTGGAGAGGTTCAATCGTTAAAGATCTACGTCCTCTACCAAGATGGTTAGTCTTGGATTTTCAAATGAGGTTTATATTAATTCCTTGCTTGTTACAGATTATCAAGTGAAGAGCTTGAATTAAAAACCTATTTCTATGAAGAACAAATCCTAGACTAAAACCAGTGTTTTCTAATGATATAATCTATGTGATTAAATCAAAGGGGTGTGTGTGTGATTCAAGAATCAAAAGATCTTTTATAATCTAAGTGATTAGAGCCTGATGAGTCTTGTTTGTGTTTACAAGGCTTGAGATTCTGGGCTTGGATATTTTCTTGATAGCTTGAAGGAGATGCTTGAAGATGCGAATGATTCTGGAAATCTTGCTCTTGATCTTCAATACTTTTCTTGGTGACAACAAAGGTTTTTCTCTTGTATTCTCAGCGAAATACAGCAAATCTCCAAGGTGAATCACAAGGACTATTTATAGCCTTGGCTTGGGCTACTAGCCGTTGGAGAGTCTTGGAGACAAAGTTTCAAGGACAAGTGTTGTTGAAATCTGATTGGTGCACGTTTCATCCTTGTCCTATTGTTGCAGAAGATAGTGGAGAGCTTGTACTAAGTATCCGTTAGATAACAACTGTCTCCTCTTTGAATTTGAAACTTTGCAACGGTATAATCTTATTTGAACCTTGGAGTTAACCATGGTTGATTATACCTAACCTTTGTCATTTTCTTCAAGTCTTCAATTCAAGCTTCAAAGACTGAGTTGTGGTCAAGTGGTTATTTGCGGTCAAACTAACACTTGCGGTCAAAATATTCTTATCCGGCTAAACTAAGGTTTGCGGTCAAACTTCAATGCTTGCGGCCAAAGTT
Organism: Adenophora triphylla var. japonica; assembly: GCA_022495995.1. Taxonomy (NCBI): domain Eukaryota; kingdom Viridiplantae; phylum Streptophyta; class Magnoliopsida; order Asterales; family Campanulaceae; genus Adenophora; species Adenophora triphylla. The sequence goes on along the minus strand of JAFEMH010004687.1, from coordinate 157,967 downwards.
TTGCCTTGCGGTCAAACTGAGCTTCGGCCAAAGTGATCCTTGCGATCAAAATGATCATTACTTGGACAGGTTTGATTTTTGACCTTGCCTTTGAATTCGAGTCTTTGAAGTTGATTTTAATGAGCCATCCTACTCAAGCCTATCAAAAAAAAATGGACTTAACTAATTTTGAAGTCTAAAGATTTATTACATTCAAACCTAAAGTCCATGAAATGTAAAAAATAAGTTATGGTATCAATCAAATCAAGTAATAGGAGGGGTTTATAATAAGCATACCCAACAATCTCCCCCTATTTGATTGAGACCATTACCTACTACAACAGAGGCTAATTCATTGTACTTGGTAACAACATGTTTCAAAAGAAATAAGTTTTATAAAATTCATGTCCCAAGTCAATGCACACACTAAGCCTAAGTCATAGATTTCTATCTTCCTATAAAAGAAAATAAATACAAAGTATAAGATAGAAATATACATTTAGTGCTTTCAAAAATATAATCATTAAATATGGAATGCATTTAAACTAAATGTTTTAAAACAAATGCACTTAGGGATAAGATAATGAGCTTGAGTGCATAGGTTTCAAAAGAAATGCAATCATTGTTTTTAAGATTTAGAGTGATACAATGATATGCCATCATAAACTAAAACAAGTTTTAAAGTGACATCCAAAATAGACATAAGCTAAAATTGTTCAAAACAAAAGAAAGGATAGGATAAAACACAAGGCAGTGTGGTCAAACTGCTCTTGCGGTCAAAAGGAGCTTTACGGTCACAAATAGCATTCAAAGTCCTGGGATGTGCACATGAGCTTCTCCTTCACCTTGCCAGCCAATCCTTTGAGTCTCCACTGCTTGGGCTTGTGCTTGGTTCTGAACTTGAGCTTGAAGAACCAAGTCATTTTCTGGAGCTTCTGAGTTGATCACATAGAAGTTGACTGATTCTTCTTCTCTTAGATTAGGTTGGGGTGGCAAGACTTCAGGCAGGAAAAATTCAGAACCTTCAACACCAACATTTCTTAACACATTTCGAAGAGTTGTTATTTCCTCATTGACAACATCACTTAGATTCTGAATGTTACCAGCGGAAAAAGTTTTGAGATCATCAATTCGTTGGTCTGATGAGTGATGCTATCAGTGTTAGATTTAACACTCAATTTCATCTTCTTCAATTTCTTCAAGGTAAGAGCAATAGTGGCTTGAAGAGAAGCATCAATTTGCTTGGTAATTTCCTTTGTAACTTCTTTTTCAGAGCCTTGAATGGCAGCCACAGTATCAGCCTTGTCATGAGCTAAGGCATTGGACACTTCAGTGCTAGCCTTCATCATTTCATCAATGACAATTTGCTTGATGGCATGAGTTTGGATCCTTAACCCTTCCTTCAAGACTTCAATTACCTTGGAAGTTTGAGAAGTGCTTGAGCTTACTTGATTTACGGTCAAATTCTTCATTTCTGCGGTCAAAGAATTTAGAGCCTCTTTCTCCCCCTTAATGGTATCAATCAAAGAGGGGAGGTCTTGAAGAATAGTATGAATACTCTTGACACTTTCCTTAAGTTCATCCTGAGTAATCACGATTTGCGCCATTTGATTTTGAGTATCCAAAACCACATTGGATAAAGTTGCCACGGCCAGAATGAGCTCTTGATGATTATCACTATCAGAGACAACTTTGCTTGGATCAATAGTATCTTCGGTTTTCTGAGCTTTATCTGAGGGAGTATCCTTAAGAGAAGATGGAGCTTTGGAATGAGATGAGCTTGAGACAGTGTCAAACCTTATGTGAGTGTTCGTTTGACCGGGGATACGGTTAAGGTTTGAATCCAGAACCACATTCTCAGCTTCTTCTTCACGGTCAGATATTTCCTTAGTTGCTTCAATCTGGTCATCTTCTTCATCATCATCCTTCTCGGAGTCATCTTTAGAATCTATTTATTCTGAGTCTTTTTCACTTTCAGTCTTCTCTCCTTTTTCTCCTTTATCATGTTTCTCAAGACTTTCCTCAAACCCATCATCAGCAGTAGCAATCACATCCTTCTCAACACCTTCCTGTGTCGAAATACCAATTGTGTCTTTTGATCCTTTCTTAGGAGTAGAAATCCCTGCCCATTCATCAAATTCATCCGTAGATGATTTCTTTGTAGGAGAACCAGTTGGAGTCAGAATAGGTGAACCTCGAGGAGTTGGAATTTTAACTCTCTTGGTCTTCATGGGGCTTGGAGTAGATGGTCTTCTTTTCCTGGCAAATTTAGGATCAGATTTAAACTCCCCCTCAAGATTTGCTTCTTTGGAGGGTTTGGAAGAGGCAAGAGTTTCAGCATATATCAATCTCTCAACATCTTGTTCAGCTAGAGAGGTCTTCCTCTTTGGATGTGGAGATAAGGGTTTGGAATATTTGAGAGGTTGTGCTGCTTTGGTTGATTTTGAAGGATTGATTTTGGAGGTGGGTTTAGTGGATGTGGTAACTTTAGGAGCAACTGAAGTAGTTAGAGAGACTGAAGGAGTAGTAGATTTTGACCGAGGCTTCTCATGAATTTTCAAATCCCTTGGCTTCATGTTTGTTGCAATCTCAGTTTTATCTGCCTTTGAGAGCTCAGACATCTTTCCTTTACCTTTATCTTTAACTTCAGCAGTCTTGGCCAACAGTTCAGCACTTTTGACCGTATCATCTTCTTCCTTATTTTGACCGGAGCCATTGTCGGGATTAGAAACTTGAGACTTGGAGTGAAATTTTGGCGGTACATATTTCTCAACTGGATTTCTCGCGTGATATAACTTGTATAACGCATCCCCAAAGTAGTTGCGAAAGATTGTTCTCATGGTTCCCTTAGTAAATGTTTTTGACCGAGGGATCTTTTCAACCAGATGGTCATTGAGCTTAACCTCCTCAGAAATCTTCTCAGTGTGCATCAGCATGAGAGATACCAGCCTGCTGTGAGTCCTGTACTTGACCTTCTTTGCAGCCTCATCTCTTTGATAAATTGCAATACAGGCCATAAGTCTCTTGTAAATGATCAAAGGCCAATTTAGCTTCTTTCCCAAGTAGATTGCTGCTGATATCTTCCATTGCTCATGGTTGAAGTTAGCATGGTTGCCAGTCTTGCAGAATAGACAATGGTCAACCAGGTAACTGATGTGATACATCATCTCATCAAACTCCTTCCTGGGAATGTTAGTGACATCAGTTCTTCCCACAAGTCTTGTGGCAAGTTTCTCAAGAGTTGGCTCATCCAGTTCCAATGGAGCTTTGGAATTGAACTCAAGACCCAAAATCTCAGCAATGTCTTCATCATCCGCAGAGAGAGGGAATCCAACAGCTGCAGATTGAACATATTTGTATGGAATTCCATCGTCATCCTTGTCTGTCTTCTCAGTTGCAAAATGAAAGAATTGATCTACATAGGCTGGTATGTGAGTAGACTGATCCATGGCAAAGAATGGCAAGATTCCAGAGCTTTCAAGTCGTTTGAGTAGATTTCTACCAAGAGCATCCAATTTCACATCATCGACATCAATGATATGTCCAGGAATGAACTGTTTTTCATTCTGAAATAAAAACATTTTAAGTTAGAAAGAGAATGAGAATGAATTCATGCGGTCAAAGTTAGTTATAGATAAGCAAGCAAAAATCACCGTCCTAAGTGCGGTCAAATCCACACTTACGGTCAAAACTTTGGCACGGTCAAAGTTGGTGTCCGGTCAAAGTTTTGAAGGGATATGCACGGTCAAACTTTGATAGCATGGATTCATAGAAATGACTAAGTGTTGATAAACAATTATAGAGAGCAAGTCATAATGGATCTAAAAGTACTAACAACAAAGAATAGTTAATGAAACCAAAATATACATTAAAACGAAGAAATGTGTATGAACACACGAAGAACATATGAAGAACACGAAGAACACTAAAAAACCCAGATTTCCAGAAATATATGAAAATGCGTATAATTTGTAAGAACAAGATCTGGGAGTTCTTAGGAACAACATTTGAACAACAATTTATCAAAATAATGCTTAAAAAAATGCAGAAATCAACAAGGGGAATTCTAGAGAGTCGAACCCAACAATGGTGGTTTTCCTAACCTTACTCAAATTAACCGAGGAATCAAGAGGTAAATGTATAATCATGAGTATAAACATTATCTAGAAACAAATCAGATGAGAAAAATCAAAGACAAAAACAACTACAAATTATGTCAAGAATTTTGAAATACCAAGGGTTTGAAACCTACCGAAAACTCAAAAAAATATTTTGGTTCAGAAATTCTTACCATCACGAATACGTAGGGTTTGCTAAGATCAGGTGATTGTTCTTCATTCGGATTAGAGGATTTGGAGTTTTTGGAGACTTTCACAACTTTGGGATTCATTTTATAGTAGATTCGAAGAGAGAGAAAAATGTGAGATAGAGTAGAGAGAGAGAGAGGGACGACAGAGTTTATGGAGAGGTGGTCTGCAGAATTTTGTTGGTTTGTGAAAGTGGTGGAGGGTGTAGTGGAGAGAAGGAATGGGGAGGAGTAGTGGTGGAGATGTGTACTGCATTAACCACTGGTTATTGCTTAAAGAGTCCTTACAACTCCTTCTTGTTAACCAATGAGGGCGGAGCAAATGATTGATGAAAGACAAAATTGTCCTTTTTATAGAGAATTTGAATTAAATGAAAAACGAGGGAAATATAATTACAAATGTACCCTTTTGCAACTATCATGTCTTAAGAGAGACAAGTTCCAGGTGATATAAAAATAATCTAAGTTAAAAACTTTCCAGAGATACATACTTGAGCGGTCAAAGTGGTGATTCATTTGACCGTGGAAGGCTTCTATAAAGCCTTAGAACAGTTAGGATGAATCTCATGCGGTCAAAGTTAATATCTTTGATTTAAGATAGACTTTTCCAAGACTTGGTGTTGAAAACTTGATTCTTCATGCGGTCAGATGAGTCATGCGGTCAAAATCATGTACTTTGATGGTAGGAAGGAATGCGGTCAGGTGAGACATATGAGGCATATGTATGCTAAAGACTATTGACCTGTTCTTAAATATGAACTTAAAACACACAATTGTTAGTTAAACAAATATGGACAAGTTTTACTTGAGTTCTAACATACCCATTTCTCCTCTTAAGAACACGAATCTCTTAGAGTCTAGAGCCTTGGTAAGAATATCTGCAATTTGATTGTCAGTACCAATATGCTCTAAATGAATGTTACCTTTTTCAACATGATCCTTGAGAAAGTGATATTTGATATCGATGTGTTTGGTTTTAGAGTGCATAATAGGGTTGTTTGATACTGCAATGGCTGATGTATTGTCACAATAGATTGGACAATTTTCTTCATGAACGCCATAGTCAACTAGTTGTTGCTTCATCCACAGTATCTGACAACAAAGCAGCTCTCCCAATAGCCGATGTATTCAGCCTCCGTTGTTGAGACAGACACTGAAGCTTGTTTCTTGCTGGCCCATGAAACAAGTCGATTTCCAAGGAAATGACAAGTTCCACTGGTGCTCTTCCTGTCAATTGAGCAGGCTGCATAATCTGCATCTGAGTAACCTATAAGATCAAAAGATGGTTCTTTGGAATACCAAAGCCCAAGGTTAATAGTCCCAGATAGATAACGAATAATACATTTTACATCTATAAAATGTGCTTCTCTAGGGTCTGCTTGATAGCGAGCACAAACGCAAACACTGAACATGATATCTGGTCTACTAGCAGTTAGATATAGTAAGGAGCCAATCATACCTCGATACAAAGTTTGATCAACTTTCTTACCTTTCAAGTCTTTGTCTAACTTGTTACCTGTAGCCATAGGAGTGTCGTATGCTTTTTCATTTTCAAGTCCAAATTTCTTGATTAGGTCTTTAGTGTATTTTGCTTGGCTAAGGAAGATGCCTTCATCACATTGTTTGATTTGGAGCCCAAGGAAGAATGTGAGTTCTCCCATCATGCTCATCTCAAACTTGCTTTTCATAAGTTTCTCAAAACGCTTACACAAAATTTCATTAGTAGAGCCAAAAATGATATCATCAACATATATTTGAACAAGTAGAGTATGATCATTATATTTGGCAATGAAAAGATTTGTGTCAATTTTACCTCGTTTGAAGCTCTTTTCTAAAAGAAATTTAGATAGAGTATCATACCATGCTCTTGGAGCTTGTTTGAGTCCATACAAAGCTTTTTGGAGTTTGTAGACATGATCAGGATGTTTGTTGTCTTCAAATCCAGGAGGTTGTGCAACATAGACTGTCTCTTGAAGTTCACCGTTGAGAAATGCGCTCTTCACATCCATTTGATAAAGCTTGAATCTTTTGAAGGAGGCATAAGCTAAGAAAATTCTTATGGCTTCAAGTCTTGCAACGGGAGCGAAGGTTTCGTCGTAGTCGATTCCTTCTTCTTGTCTATATCCTTGTGCAACCAACCTTGCTTTGTTTCTTGTGATGCTTCCATTCTCATCCATCTTGTTTCTGAACACCCATTTTGTACCAATTACTCCTTGATCCTTTGGTCTTGGAACTAAGGTCCAAACTTTACATCTTTCGAATTGGTTGAGCTCTTCTTGCATAGCCACAACCCAACTTGAATCTTGGAGTGCTTCATCAACTTTCTTTGGTTCAATTTGAGATATGAATGAAGTGTATTCATCATAGCGAGAACTTCTTGTCTGAACCCCAGAGAACAAATCACCAATGACATTTTCAATTGGGTGATCTCTAACCTCATGAATTTCTGGAGGTAAGTCTGGTTGAGTTGTTTGTTGTTGAAGATCTTCAATAGGTACATCATTTGAGCAATCAAAGTAAGTGAGTTGAGGTATAGGCTCTATGGAATTTATGGGATTTGATTCAGATGCATCATCTTCTGAGTGAACATCTTCAGTAGGAACTTCTGATGTTGGATTTGAAAATTTTGGTGCGGTTGAAGTTGATGGATTTCCTTGAGTTGAGTGATTTTTTGATCTAGGTGCATTTTGAGGAGGATTACCTGTCTCATTAGGCTCAGCAAAATCATCAGCAATATTTGGAGCCAAATGTGGCTCAAGGAGAGAATGTTCATCAAAAGTAACATGAACAGATTCTACTATCTTTAAACTATTTTTATTAAAAGCACGAAAAGCTTTAGAGTGTTTGGCATACCCAACAAAAATACCTTCATCTGCTTTAGGAGTGAATTTTCCTCGATGCACTTTTCCATTATATAGAATAAAGCATTTGCATCCAAATATTTTGAAGAAGGCTATGTTGGGGGTTCTTCCTCTCCAAAGTTCATATGGAGTCTTGTTGTAGGTCTTGTTGATGAGAGATCTATTTTGAGTGAAGCAAGCTGTGTTGGTAGCTTCAGCCCAAAAGTATTGTGGTAGCTTGGCTTCAGCGAGCATTGTCTTTCCAGCCTCAATCAATGTTCTATTCTTTCTTTCCACAACTCCATTTTGTTGTGGAACTCCAGCAGCAGAGAAGTTATGATCAATACCATGGTCGTCACAGTACTGAGCTACACCGTTATTTTTGAATTCAGTTCCATGATCTGATCTAACACTAACGATGTCATCTTCTTTTTGTGTTTGGAGCTGTCTAAAGAGTGAGGTCAAAATATCATAACAATCATCTTTGGAGATCATCATTTCGACCCATGTATATCGCGAGTAATCATCCACCACAACTAAAGTATATTTATTTCCTCCAATGCTTGCGATGGTGACAGGTCCAAACATATTGATGTAAAGTAGTTGCAAACATCTTGAAGTTGAAGGCACGATCTTGCTGGAGAAAGACGCCTTGGGTTGTTTGCCAAGTTGACATGCAGCACACTTCTTATCGTGGTGATCAGCTACTTTTGGTAGACCACGAACTAGACTTTCTCTTCCAATTTTAGATAGATACTTGAAGTTCAGATGACTAAGTCTTTTGTGCCACAGCCAACTATTTTCACTCACACTTTTTGCTACAAAACAAAGATTAGTAAGATTGCAGGCAGAATTAAAATCGCTAATATAAACATTACTCTTACGAATCCCTTTGAGCAACGTGACTTCGGAGGTGCCATCTTTGATAAAGCAATTTGTTGAAGTAAAGTTGCAGTGCAATCCTTTGTCACAAAATTGAGATATGGAGAGAAGATTATGCTTGAGTCCTTTGACTAGAGATACTTCTTTTATAGTAATATTTCCTTTTCGAATGACTCCATATCCAATTGTCTTTCCTTTGTTGTTATCCCCAAACGTTACTGATGGACCATTTTCTTCACGGACATCTTCCAGCAAGGTGATATCTCCGGTCATGTGTCTTGAGCAGCCACTGTCGAGATACCATTCATTTGAATTTGCCTTGGAAGATCCAGCCATGAAGCAGAGGACCTGAAAGATAAACATTTAAGAACGATGTCCCCTTTTATTTTTGGGTCCTAGGGTTAGCACCTTTTGACAACCCACATCTATTTCACAGAAGGAGGGTGAAGTCCTTTTGGATTAGATGCGAATCGCCAAAGGCATTCAGCAGCCTTATGACCATAATTATCACACACAGAACAGTGATGAAAACTACAAGTATCATGTGTTTTTACTAACTCTTTACTTTTCTTAAGAGTTGCATGCTGTTTGGGAGCAGTGGTTTTAGCTTTGACAAAGGGAACTGGCTTTGGCTTGACTACGTATTTTCTAGGAGCATTCTTCTTACTTTTGAAGGCAGGAGGAATGGTCGAAGAAGAAGGGCGGTCAGCCTTGCAGTTGCCAGCACCACCAATTCCACCAGAAGTGGTTGGAGTAGGGATGCGGCCAACTCCATAAGCCATGTTCTTCGAATCATCAATCTCAGAATCCTTTTCTTTTATCTGAGAGTCCTTCCTATACTTTGGGTAGACATAATTGAAATTATGTTGTCCTTTACCCTTAGGATTATCATGCTTCCTCTTAGGAATTTCATTAGTTAGTTTTGAAATCTCTTCATCCTTTTCACTATCGGATGCACACTTCTCTTCTTCACCGGATCCAAAACCTATACCCTCCTTAATTCCATTAGAAATTTGGGAGTCTATGATTTGATCCGAGGTGGATTTTGACTTGAGCCACCCATCAATAATCTTTTGAAGATCGTTGACTTGGGTAACCAGGTCATCATTGCGAAGTTGAAGTGCAGCAACCTTAGTTTCAAGGATGAGGTTTTGATCTGCAAGAGGAGTCATACTTTTGATTTGGCCCTTAAGATTTGAGATTTTGGACCTCATCACAGTTTTCTCCGTCTTGAGCTGAGAAATTTCATCGGTTGCTAGTGATAGAGCTTTCTTAACATTTTCAAACCTTTGGATCATCACTTCAGCCTTTTTAAAAATCTCTTCTTGATCCATGGGGGAAATCTCATTGGCCCTTTTTGAAACTTTTGGAATTGATTTAGCTTTTGAAGATGTTTCATTTTTGGATGGAAAGATGGGGCGAGAAAATGATCAATTTCCAATTTTGGTGCTTGGAGTAAGGTCAAAATTGCTATAGTCCACACTGTCAGCCACAAACTTGGTTTTCTTTGAAATCACCTCATTTCTCTTTTTGAGCGACTCATCGTGAAATTCATCTTCTGAGTCACTAGAAGCATCCTCAGCAATGAGGCAGAGATTTACCTCTTCGGTACTCTCATCGCTGTCTTCATCAGAATCAGTCTCGATCCAAGTTGTAAGTTCTTTAGAATTCTCTTCTTCTTCAGCAACCATTCCCTTTCGTTGATAAAATTTCGAAGGGAAAGTTTTCTTTTTCAAATACTCATATTTGGGTTGAGGACACTCTGAAGTAAAATTGTTAATGTTAGATCATGTGTTGTCATGAATGTCATCCCAAGTGTTGCAAACCAGTGTTGCCACTGGTGTTGCCAAAAGTGTTGCCATTTGGAATTGGCGACACTGAGTTAGTTACTGTATTTTTTCACAAATATTAATGGGTAAATTAATGTTTATATAACAGTAGTTAGTCACCTTAAAATGAGCTTAAAATCAGCAACAGAAACATGTGCGTTAATCACGAAGAGGAGAAGAAATTAACAAATAAACATGTGTTTATTTGTTTAATTGATGACCAAGCCAGGAGATATTTTATTCAGCTATTCTGGGGGAGAACAAGTCAGAGTACAAGGCAACCAAAGCTAAGAGGTACAAGCATGAGAAGCAAGAGAAGACTAGGTCTCCTACAATGAAGGCGAGAAGGCTATTTTGGAGGAAACAAACCCAAGGCTGTTAGCTGATCATTTGAGTAGGCTCCAAGACTTTGTGGCCTATAAATAGTGCAGTGGATCTTCATTTGAAGATGATCCAATTCAGAAAACGCAAACCGCACAAGAAAAGTAGAATTCTGCTCTCAAGTGTTGCCATTCAGTGTCGGCAACACTTTGTCCAACACTCGAATATTTCATATAGATTTTTATATTTTTGTGAGGTTTTTGAGTGTTTATTTACAGAGAGAATTCGTGTATGTTGTTCCTTATATCAGGGTTCGTTTATCATTAAGGAACAACCTCGACCTTGTATTGAATTCATATTATTAATAGAAAGGTCTTGCCTTTTAGGCACCCATCAAGTTATATATTTATATAACTTGATAAAAATTATATTCTTGTGTATTGCTTTAATATTTCCGCTGCAAATTATATTTATTTCTATTGATTTGTGCTTTTCTAGAATTGGTGAAAGTGTCGTCGTTAGTGTCATTAACACTAAGGACAACACCCGTGAGTTTCATCTCACCTTGTGAGTTTCGTCTCATAAGTTCTTAGCCATAGACAATTTCAAAAATGACCCGGCTTTCTACAATTGTAGCAAATGAGGTCACTTTTTTTCTTTGAGTCACTCACCCTTGAAGATGTTGCTGGATATTTACTTTTTGAAAACGGTTTTGAATTTTTACAAAATTTTTGAAAACGTTTTACAAACATGGCAAAATCCTCATCATCCATATCGATGAGAGAAGAAGTTGAAATACTAGGATCTGAGGTAGGCTTTGAGGGTTTCTCCACATGATCAAATTCAGACATAGAAAGTGATTTTCCCTTTCTGAATGTGCGCTCGCCGAAAAAAAATAAAATAAAGGAGTCGCCACGCCGTTTTAAGAGGAAACATTGAAAACCTTTTTTGACAGAGAAAATGGGTTCGGGGGTCAAGTTACGTGTTAGGAAGAACCGAGAGTTCACCCAACACGCCTCGTCCGTAGACGAGTCTTTCAATGTTCAACATTCCATTCATTCAAATGTGTGTGCAAAGTGTGTATGACAAGATATATACAAAATGCATAATAGTGCTTTGTTTTATTACTCAAAAAAGGGGAATACAACTTTGTAGGCCATTGACTCTGGGAGGCCACATCCCTGCTACAAATGATCTAAAACAGATTACAAAGGAAAGAGGTCTCTGCAGACAGGTCATGTATGTCGCATGACACATCGCACCAGTGACCACATATGTCGCGTGACACAGGATCACTTAGAGACGAAGGTGTCGCGTGACATACATAAGCCATCTGCAGAAACTTACAGGATGAACACAGAATCAACAGAAAACGATAGAGATCTAAAGGATTAACTGAATTACAAACGAAATACAATAATAACAACGAATAGACCCCGGGAGTGTGGATATGGGTAGATCCACACCCCCTTGGGGTTCAAACACCAAGTTCAATCAAATATTCAACAATAGAAGCTCAATTGCACGAATTATTCAAGTTAAACAGAGAGATTGCGATTGGGATTCAGTAATCCAGATGGCTAGGATCTGATTTTTGAATCCTAACAAAAGTAAGTGCTAGAATTAAAGGAGAATTGAATAAGTGAGAGAGAGAGAAGGGGGTTTGAGAATCGTTACCCTTGATGCTTCCACGAATTCTGTATCAAGTTAGATACAGAATCCTTCAATTCGTCACTTCTGATCTGGAGAGATTGATGCAAGGGGTCCAAGTGGTTTGGCTTGAGAAGTGGGTTTGGATTGGGAGGAATTGGGTAGGTTGAAGGTAGGAGAGAGAGAGAATTGTGTTTGAGAGGTTCGTTACGGTGCAAATTCTGTAGAGTAACATTAGGCTCAAGTTGGGATCCATTTCTGAGAGGGGGAGGGTCTTATTTATAGGCTGCAGTTAGTGACCTCAGTGTGTTGCACGACCTTACACGTCCACTTTCTATGCCTCAAGCTGTCGCGTGACACAAGGTGGCCATAACCGCTTTTGGCGCCAAAACTAGTTTCTGGAACATTTCGGGAAAATACCCAAAAGGTCCAACAGGTTTTAATCCCAAGAGGTCCTTTGGCATGAATATACCAAAAGGTACTTCCTTCGCGGGAAACTCATAAAATGTTTTCGGAAGTCTCGTGATAGGCCGGGAATTTACCAAAATGCCCCTAAATGCAGTTTTATTATATTAAAATGCATCTAAAAGGTTGCGAATTGGATTGGCGTACTTACAGAGCCCCTCGGCAACGTCACTTTTGGAAAAAGTGGGGTTGTCGATAAAATAAGACCCAATTCCAATGAGCATCAAGGGATAAGGTGGTGGGCTAGAAGGGTGAAATCGGGGAATTGACGGCTGGACCTTTCTGAGAAAGGATTCCTACGTATCCCTTAAAAAAGGAATCAAGCCAGATCGTAGTTCGGAATTACCAAAATCAAAATCATAAGCAAGGAAAGGGGTAAAGACGTATCTTCATACCTTTGCTGTGCTTACCTGTGGTTTCCTGAGGGATCGATATTACTGCGGTTGGGTAGTAGCTTCCTTTCACACCAGGTTGTAACTGTTAGAGGGTCTCATGCTGCAACTGGTATTTTGCGAGTAGCTGTCGGAGGGTCTCATGCTATCGCTGTTGACGAGTTGTAGCTGTCGGAGGGTCTCATGCTGCAATGGGTCTTTTGTGGATGCTAGGGGGTCTCATACCACTTCTCTAATGCAGGGTAGTTGCCGGAGGGTCTCACACTACTGCTGCTTCTCTTCGTGGATGCCGGAGGGACTCATACCACTTATCTAATGCAGGGTAGTTGTCGGAGGGTCTCACACTATTTCTTTTCTGCTCTGTGGGGGATAAATGTAGCTGCCAGGGGTCTCACGCTACTTCTTCTTCTTCTTTGCTGGGGATAAGTATAGCTGCCGGGGGTCTCACGCTATCTCTGCTTTTCTTCTTTGTGGATGCCAAAGGGACTCATACCACTATGATGGTGCAGGGTAGTTGCCAGGGGACTCACACTACTTCTGCTTCTGCTTTTCAATACATGTAGCTGCCAGGGGACTCACGCTACTTCCATTTTGTTATTCGTGGATGCCAAAGGGACTCATACCACTTCTTCTGCTTTGTTGTTGATAAATGTAGCTGCCAGGGGTCTCACGCTACTTCCATTTTGTTATTCGTGGATGCCAAAGGGACTCATACCACTTCTTCTGCTCTGTTGTTGATAAATGTAGCAACCAGGGGTCTCACGCTACTTCCATTTTGTTCTTCGTGGATGCCAAAGGGACTCATACCACTATGTTGGTGCAGGGTAGTTGCCAGGGGAATCATACTACTTCTTTCCTGCTCTTTGTTATCCTTTTACCGGTTTTGCTATTGGACGTTCTTTGTTGATTGTTTGCTTTTCCTTTTGTGTCCTGGGCTTTGCTTGGGAAGCTGGGGACTCTGCTTTTGTTTGTGCCTCGAGGCTATTGGTCTCTGGAAGTTTTGTTTGTCAAGCCGGGGATTCTGCTTTCTGGGGAATTGGCTTCTTTCCTGGGATTGTGGGGCTGCTGGTCTTTTTTTTTCCTTCTTTTAAAAAGAAGGGGATCAACACATTTCACCGCTCCCCCCTTGATGCACTTTACAGAGGCGCCTAGCTATGCTAGGGAGGGCAATGTCATTCCCTCTAACTACTAGTGGGGGAATCGAACCCATGACCTCCAGGTTGGAAGCTGGTCTTGCTGAGCTCTGCTTGGGGGCTATCACAGATACAGGCCTTTTTTGTTCTTTCCCTTTCTTTCTTCTCCAGTTTGACCTGAGGGCCAGTCTTCGGGATATGGTGAAGCTCTTTTCTGATTGCTGTACCTGCGAGGGTCTTAGATCATAACTGCTTGTTGGTAGGTAGCTGTCTAAGGTCTCAGGCTACCATTACTTCTGCTGAGGGATAGGTTGTGGCCTCTGTCACTTGTCGATGCTCGCTGGGTGGCCATTCGCAGGATGGTCTTTGCAATATAGGATTTGAAGTCGTCGGGACCAGTGATTATTATTGCTTGGGTTCTGTGGCAGCTGGGGCTCTTCTTTCTTTGTGAGCATTTGTTTGGGAGTGAGGCCACCACTTGTTGACGTTCTTTGGGGAGATTGACAGATGCGGACTCTTTGTCTCGGCTTATCATGCAGAATAGGCTTTGGAGTCGTCGAGACTAGTGAGCCTTGTTATCTGGTATCTGGGGCAGCTGGGGCTCTTCTTATATGATGCTGGTGAGATCGGATGGCTGGACCTTTGGAGAAAGGATTCCTACGTATCCCTTATAAAGGGAATCAAGCCGGTCGTAGTTCTGGGCCTTATAAAGATAATAGAGGCGGGGTCTGCCACCTGCGGGGTTTGGAATCTCTGTCCAAGATTGTGATTCGAGGGGCAGTCCTCACGATCACATTACGATCACTTGATTATTGTACTCTGCGGGGGAAGACACAACACTCTAGGCACCTAGCATTTTATTTGACTCTTGCTTATGCATTATTAATCTTTGGTTGCACAAGTCCATCTCAGTTGGGGAGAATAGAGAAGTGAGGCTTTTTTTTTCTTTTGCACGGCTTGGTGAGCGGATGTGTAGGTAGCCATTATGCTATGAGGGATTGTGTATAGGAACGAAAAGTGTTTGTAATGGGGTGGACCCTCTCCCATGAGTGATGGTGTATGGATGGTACGGTGCAGCTTAGGCAAGTCGGGGACGCTCCTGGGAGTACAGATTGCAGCAGGTCCATTGCTCGTGAGGACAGAGTGTATTGCGCGTACGAGGGCAAAGCAGTAGAGAATGTGCAGAGAACGATCCCGGCTTGGCGAAGCCCCAGTTGACAGTGCAAAGCAAATCTTGGAGGGAATTTGGTAAGGAGAGCCGGAGGGATACCTTAACCAAAGCCCCAGCTTGAGGACATTCCATGCAGCTTCATCGCAGGTAGAGTCATCTTGTGGCCGAGGAGGCAACCCATCATTTCAAATCGCAGTCAATCAGTCGCTGGACAAGACTCGGAAGTGTTTACGTGCAGGGGCATATTTTTCGAGGGTGGGAATGTATCCCGATTTTCTGTATGATACTCTCGCTTTAGGTTTGACTCTTTTGGGAGAGTATAAGCATCACAAGGTGTGGAAAAGTGTATGGAAGCCCCTGCTGACCGAAACGGTGTTTAGCTCTATCTTCCTATGATGTAGCAAGAGAAGAATTGTCGAGACACTTGAAAACTTGTCTTATTCGTGATGATTACAAAGCTGCTTAAAACCCTTTATTGATGTTCGGGTTAGTCAACCGCCAAAGCTGATATGAGCAAATATTTTCATTAATCCTGAGGAGAAAGCCCACTGATATCGAGGTCAAATTCGGAAGGATGGAAGGTGTATAAGCATGGTCCTTAAAGAGACCGGATTTTCTGAGATCTGTTTGTGATTTCGACCGGACCAATTATGGTTGCCTACGTTCCCCTCCTTAGGAGGAGCTCAGGTCGCCGTAGTTCGGGTTTATCCCGAATGAAGAATGAACGTTGGAATTCAAGGATTTGAGGACTTTTGAGGATTTTGAGAATTGAAAGAACATGTCCTCTTGGAGTGTCGATGGGAGACACAGATGCAAATCCCCAGTGGGACATCCACGGCAAGAGTTTGCGGAGTGGAAACGAAATATGCTCACATGCAACGTCGAATGAACGGATAGAATTTGCACAATCTTCGCTTGACGGTTCTTTTGAGCCGGGATGGACTTGGCTCCTCTTTAAGCAAAAATCTGTTTCAGATCTCGTCGATATTGGAATGATACTGCTATCCGGTAGGAACTGTGACTGGGCTTCGGGATTTCGATCGGTCTTTGGGTGATTCAGGATATCATGACCTCTTAAAACGAGAGGTCGGCTAGGCCTTTTGCTGACTGTACCTCTAAAGATGAGAGGTTGGCTCTTGGGTATGTGTTTGGGATTTCTAAGGTGAGGGAATCCATGATTGCATCTTCAATGCCTCTAAGAATGAGAGGTCAATCTTGGCTTTGGCTAAAGGGCAAAGGTAAGGGTAATGGTAATGGTAATGTCCTCTAAAATCGAGAGGACGGCTTGGGATCGGTTAGAGGTAATGGTGAGGGACATCCGTGCTGTCTCTTTATTCACTCTGAGACTCCTCTTTGAGTAATGACCGGATCTTTTGACTTTCGCTTCTGAGAGGATCACTGGGGACTAGGCTCTCTTTCTTGTCTTTTCTTCTCTGTTTTTTTTGTATTATATTTTTTTTTATTTTTGCCTCTCTCTTTTCTTTTGAGAGGAGAATTTTAGCTAGTCCCCAGGATGGATCATTGCCTCCCGTCGTTTTTGAGCTTGGAGACGGTCGATACTTTTTTTGACTCACGGGAGTCTCGAGGATAGTCCCTCTTCTTTTTGGCGATGGCTGGATAGGTTTCGAAAACATGCCGATCTTGAACTGAAGGGATATTATTTGGTGAGGGTGAGGTGATGGTTTTCCTAAGGGTGAAAGGTTTCAACCGCAGCCCCTACCGGATGGTCCGAACGTGATTGAGTCTTCGTTTGCTTGCTTAAGGTTACTCTGAGAAAGATCCGTGCAAATTCATCCAACAACGAGATGGGGAGGACGAAGGAAGATATGAAAGATGTGAGCATATGGGAATCGAGGTGGGGAGTTGATAAGCCCCACTCTGGGAAGGATATCAGTCAATTTTCTCACTCCGATCAATTCAAACATTAACCATTTCAAAGCGTTAGTCGGTGAGCAGCACAAGTGATCATTTGGAATAAGACCATTTCAATCGAGTGTAACGCGGGTATGCAAGTAATGTCTCGAGTCTAGCAAGAATAGAAACAAATATTTTTATCACTGCAAAGCAAAATCTGGTCCAACTTGGATTCGACAGACTCATATCCGACAGTGGACATTCTAGACCCTACGAGGACTGATTGGCTGCATCAACTTCTTCAACATTGGATGGACGAAAGAGCATTGTTGCCATCAGTGCGGTGAGGACCCTTCTCGATCTCTTTGTCATTCTCAAGTCGTCCTTCTTATCTTTTAGCAATCTGAGCAAGCACCCGGGCCTCCCGCTCGCGAGGAAAGAATATCTTCAAGTGTAGCTCGCAACTCTTTAATGGACACACCATTTACACTCTGTTGCTGACCCATGGGATATGAACTTCCAGATTTGTGGGCCATAGTCTTCTCAGCACCGAGCATTTTGGATTCCGCATCAGATGGACGATTGCTCGGGCACTTGAACTGCTTCCGCCTCAGGAATATGGACCAATGAGCGCCGGGAACGAGAGCGCACACCCAACTTGCCATAGCCTTGCAAAGGTGAAGAGGTGAGAGCGTGTATAGACGGAGGGTAGAGAATCTTGAGGAGGTACGGGAGAGGGAAGAATACGGAAGGAGACGGACTCGTGCAACACTTATTATTGTTCAAGTAGAAATCGGTGTTTTTTTAAGTCCTAGAGCCGGTTGGGAAAGGCTAATCCTTTATTTCACACAAGCTAGACCTCGGGGGAACCTATGACACATCATCCACAAATACACCAAATGTATTGGTTCAAAATTAATAATAGGCAGTAGTACCGAAACAAAACCAAAGCATATATGGGACGGACGAGCAGCCCCAATTTCTGGAGAAATTTGGGCAGCATAACGGGTATTCTTGAAGAATTTCAAGGAAAAATCCAGCATGACCTCTCGTCGGTGCACGTTGACAAAGCGACATGATCTCTCGTTAGAACATGTCGTGGGAACGACATGTCCTCTCGTGAAATCATGTTGCGATGGCAACATGCCCACACGTGCTAGGGTTTGGGAAAGGTACGAAAGTCTATTAAATTTTTTGAAGCAATTCATTTTAGTGTATTTGAAAAATGTCGTGTCAAAAACCAACCGTTTTGGGTGAGGTTTAAATGTGTGGCGCCACCTATAACGCACTAGGGAGATAGGTTTGATATTAGGCGCTCAAGAGTAGGCGAATTTCATGGCCGTCTGTGATGCCGTCAATCGCACCCGAGGGTTCTAGATCTATGTGAAGTAGTGTGCGGATGACTATGTTCCTTTTTTTTTGCAAAAAATGATTTTTTTTTATATTTTTTTTTATTATTTTTTTTTGAAAAGGGGTGATAAAGGAAAAATAACACACACACGCCCCCACAAAGTACAATAATCAAGGATCCATAATTGATCATGGGGGATTGCCCCACAATCACAACCTGTATCAGAGAAATCAAGTCTTGCATAATGACCACCTTCTGTCGCGTGACACAGGATATGGAGGGCATATTCTGTAGCGTGACAGAAGGAGTCACCTTTCCATAATCTGAACAGCAATCAAAATCAGCCCCAGCCTCCAAGCACGATGCAATATCTCAGCCCCAGCACCCGCAAAACAGACAACAAAGATGGGACACAAGGGGGGAAAGGAATAAAGCAAAGCACGTAAAATGCATTTAAACACATATGATGTCACAAACAATGCACACACAAGTGAATGGCATAAATGTTGAACAATCACGAAAGTCTGACCCACTTTTGAAAAACAAGTTTCAAATGTCCCCAGCGGAGTCGCCACTGAATGAACGCTCGCCCAAAAAAAATAAAATAAAGGAGTCGCCACGCCGTTTTAAGAGGAAACATTGAAAACCTTTTTTGACAGAGAAAATGGGTTCGGGGGTCAAGTTACGTGTTGGGAAGAACCGAGAGTTCACCCAACACGGCTCGTTCGTAGACGAGTCTTTCAATGTTCAACATTCCATTCATTCAAATGTGTGTGCAAAGTGTGTATGACAAGATATATACAAAGAGCATAATAGTGCTTTGTTTTATTACTCAACAAAGGGGAATACAACTTTGTAGGCCATTGACTCTGGGAGGCCACATCCCTGCTACAAATGATCTAAAACAGATTACAAAGGAAAGAGGTCTCTGCAGACAGGTCATGTAAGTCGCATGACACATCGCACCAGTGACCATATATGTCGCGTGACACAGGATCACTTAGAGACGAAGGTGTCGCGTGACATACATAAGCCATCTGCAGAAACTTACAGGATGAACACAGAATCAACAGAAAATGATACAGATCTAAAGGATTAACTGAATTACAAACGAAATACAATAATAACAACGAATAGACCCCGGGAGTGTGGATATGGGTAGATCCACACCCCCTTGGGGTTCAAACACCAAGTTCAATCAAATATTCAACAATAGAAGCTCAATTGTACGAATTATTCAAGTTAAACAGAGAGATTGCGATTGGGATTCAGTAATCCAGATGGCTAGGATCTGATTACTGAATCCTAACAAAAGTAAATGCTAGAATTAAAGGAGAATTGAATAAGAGAGGGAGAGAAGGGGGTTTGAGAATCGTTACCCTTGATGCTTCCACGAATTCTGTATCAAGTTAGATACAAAATCCTTCAATTCGTCACTTCTGATCTGGAGAGATTGATGCAAGGGGTCCAAGTGGTTTGGCTTGAGAAGTGGGTTTGGATTGGGAGGAATTGGGTAGGTTAAAGGTAGGAGACAAAGAGAATTGTGTTTGAGAGGTTCGTTACGGTGCAAATTCTGCAGAGTAACAGTAGGCTAAAGTTGGGATCCATTTTTGAGAGGGGGAGGGTCTTATTTATAGGCTGCAGTTAGTGACCTTACGCGTCCACTTTCTATGCCTCAAGTTGTCGCCTGACACAAGGTGGCCATAACCGCTTTTGGCACCAAAACCAGTTTCTGGAACATTCTGGGAAAATACCCAAAAGGTCCAACAGGTTTTATTCCCAAGAGGTCCTTTGGCATGAATAAGGTACCAAAAGGTACTTCCTTCGTGAGAAACTCATAAAATGTTTCCGGAAGTCCCGGGATAGGCCGAGAATTTACCAAAACGCTCCTAAATGCAGTTTTATTATATTAAAATGCATCTAAAAGGTTGCGAATTGGATTGGCGTACTTACACTTTCCCTCGACTTCTTCAATATGTTGTAATTTTAACTCATAAACTTTAAGGATTGCATATAAATTACTGAGAGTCCATGTATTTAATTGTTTTGAATCTTCGAGGGAAGTTGCTTTGTGCATCCATTTGGATCCCAGAGCAGAAAGGAATGTCATGTTAATTTCTTTATCAGTTAATTCTTTTCCTAGAGATAAGCAAGCATTTACTACCTCAACATAGCGATCGTAGGTTTGATGTAGAGTTTCATTGGGTAGTCTGTTGAAGCTGCTGTATCTCCTTTCAATTTCAAATTTCTTGCTTTCCTTGCATTGATCATCACCTTCGAGATAGTTTTCAATAGAGTCCCACATCTGCTTTGCAGTCTTGCATTTGAGTACCTTCTGATAGGTGGAAGTGGGTAAGGTTCCGGAGATGATGTTTCTTGCTTTGCTATCCAATGCAACATACTTTCTTTCTTCGCCAGTCCATTCCGTCTTCAGCTTTTTGACTTCAGGAACTTCGGTATTGGTAGTTGCATCAATATTAGCTTTCATTGGAACAAAGGGTCCGTCGTTGATACAATCAACCAGCCTTTCATCTATTGACTCTAAATGAATTAGCATTCGAGCTTTCCAGATATCGAAGTGATCTTCATCCAACATAGGAATGTGTGAATAGTCAATTGTTGCCATAGCTTTTGAAGTTGCCATGACGAATCGGCACCCAAGCTGTTAAGCTTGAAAAACAAAGAATAGTTTTATAAAGTTGTTTGGCTTTGAAACCACTTGTTGGTCCCAAAGGTACAACAAGGGTAAAGAAAATAGCTAGAGGGGGTGAATAGCTATGTAAACTTTTTTGACCCTTGTCAAAAATTCGACCAAGTACTTACTAGATTTGATAATGAGTACAATCTATGATTCACTATCAAGATAGAGTAAAATGCACAGTGGAAGTTTTCTAAGTAAGAGAGTGGTCAAAATAGGTTTAGTGGCCAAAAATACTCTTTGCGGTCAAAGTAGATGTTTTGCGGTCAAAGGGAAGATTTTGTGGTCAAACTGGGTTTGTGGTCAAAATCTCATTTTGTGAACAAAACAAGATTTTTGTGGTCAAAACTTAAGGTTTGATAAGGAAAACAAATTTGGTTGAAAGAGATGTGGATTCAAAGAGCTAAGGCAATAATAACATATAAACTCAATTCACACAAGTAATAAGAGCTGGTAAGATAAATGCAGAAAGTAAAGAACACAAGTATTTGGAGAGGTTTAATCGTTAAAGATCTACGTCCTCTACCAAGATGGTTAGTCTTGGATTTTCAAATGAGGTTTATATTAATTCCTTACTTGTTACAGATTATCAAGTGAAGAGCTTGAATTAAAAACCTATTTCAATGAAGAACAAATCCTAGACTAAAACCAGTGTTTCCCTATTGATATAATCTATGTGATTAAATCAAAGGGGTGTGTGTGATTCAAGAATCAAAAGCTCTTTTATAATCTAAGTGATTAGAGCCTGATGAGTCTTGTTTATGTTTACAAGGCTTGAGATTCTGGGCTTGGATATTTTCGTGATAGCTTGAAGGAGATGCTTGAAGATGCGAATGATTCTGGAAATCTTGCTCTTGATCTTCAATACTTTTCTTGGTGACAACAAAGGTTTTTCTCTTTTATTCTCAGCGAAACTCAGCAAATCTCCAAGGTGAATCACAAGGACTATTTATAGCCTTGGCTTGGGCTACTAGCCGTTGGAGAGTCTTGGAGACAAAGTTTCAAGGACAAGTGTTGTTGAAATCTGATTGGTGCACGTTTCATCCTTGTCCTATTGTTGCAGAAAATAGTGGAGAGCTTGTACTAAGTATCCGTTAGATAATAGTTGTCTCCTCTTTGAATTTGAAACTTTGCAACTGTATAATCTTATTTGAACCTTGGAGTTAACCATGGTTGATTATACCTAACCTTTGTCGTTTTCTTCAAGTCTTCAATTCAAGCTTCAAAGACTGAGTTGTGGTCAAGTGGTAATTTGCGGTCAAACTAACACTTGCGGTCAAAATATTCTTATCCGGCTAAACTAAGGTTTGTGGTCAAACTTCAATGCTTGCGGCCAAAGTTTTGCCTTGCGGTCAAACTGAGCTTCGGCCAAAGTGATCCTTGCGGTCAAAATGATCATTACTTGGACAGCTTTGATTTTTGACCTTGCCTTTGAATTCGAGTCTTTTAAGTTGATTTTAATGAGCCATCCTACTCAAGCCTATCAAAAAAATGGACTTAACTAATTTTGAAGTCTAAAGATTTATTACATTCAAACCTAAAGTCCATGAAATGTAAAAAATAAGTTATGGTATCAATCAAATCAAGTAATAGGAGGGGTTTATAATAAGCATACCCAACACCCCCTCCCTCATTTCACACACCTTCCTCTTCTCCTCTCTCTCCCTAAGCCCTCTGGCTTCCCCTCTAAGTCCTTTCGAGGCACTCCCGGTCCCTTTCGGTTCCTTTCGGGGCCTTTCGAGCTCCCTTGTGGTGCTCCGAAGCCCTTCCGAGCGCTCCCGAGACGCTCCTGCGCTGCCCCAAGGCACTCTTGAGGTATTCTGAGGCCCCTCATGGTACTCCGAAGCCTTGACTGGTCTTTCCCGAGGCGTCTCGGACCTTTCCAAGCCAAATCGACGATCCCGACGCATGCCGGAACTCTGCCCGAACGCAACCGACGATCCCGACGCACGCCGAACCTCTACCCGAATCCAGCCAATGATCCTTGCGATCCCAACGCACGCCAAAACTCTACCCTAGTGCACACTTGACAGTCACGAGGCACGCCGAAGCTCTGTCCGCAGACAACCGACACATCCCGAAGCAATCCCGATCCGTCCCGGAACACTATTCCATCCTCAAACACTATTCCCCAGCAGAAGACAGACACGAACCAGCATTGGTAAGGCTTCCTTCCTATACTATTTCAATACATTTCAATACGTAGTGTACAATGTAGACATCTGATATAGCATGCATTTTTAAAAACCACACACACACAACTGTGATATACCCGATTTTTTTTGAAAATCAAACGGAGTCGCCACGCCATTTTTGTTTTAAGGGCCAAAACTTTGAAAAAAGCCCGAGATCAGAAATTTAGGTTCGGAGGTCATGTTACGCGTCGGGAAGGACGTTAGTGTGCACCCGACGCGCCTCGCAAAACGAGTCTTCCAAACATTTGAAATCCTTTGTTGTGTGTGTGTGTGTGTGTGAATTTTGGCCAAAATAAGTTGAAACTGAGGTAAGTAAAAATTGGGAACTCTTTTTAAGGCTTTAAACTGATCCCATGATTTTTGGTGTGATTTTTGGGTTGAGATTTGGCACTCAAAAGATTTTTGGAAATTGAAAACCATTTCTGCCAGAATGAAAAAGGCAGTTGACCTTTGACTTTGAAATGGACTTTAGGGCTTGAAAACTCCAGAATCTGGGAAAAGTCCGGGAATGAAAAATGTTCAAAACACCTTAAAAAAGGTTTCTGTAAAAGAACTTTTCATTTTGGAGATGATTTGAGGGGTCAAAACCTTCTGGAAATCTCAGATCTGAAATCTGGATTTCCAGAAGCTGATGAACTGGCCTCTAAAAGAAAAATTGAAAAGAGGGGTTTTACTCACGCAAAAAATAAACTAAAAATATGTCTGGAAAGCTCTGGATGTTGGCTACAAAAAGTGTTTTGTAGTCAACACCAAATTCCAAGTTCATCTGTGTCCAAAAATTAAGACCATGGACTGAGGTCTGAGAAAATTGCTACTGGACAGCAACTTCTCAAGAAAGAAAATATGATTTTAAAGGGGGTTTTTGCATCCATGCTTGTCCCCATTTCCCTAGGTTTTGGTTAGTGATCACTAGACATTTTAGTGGTGAATCAACTATACCAAACCATCCTTGGGGTACATTAGGACTAAGCATTTCATTTGCTTGGGAAGGGGAATTTTATCCTTTGAAATCAAGATTTAGTGCTTGAAAATGGTTTTTTAGGGTTTTGAAAGTGCATTTTTGCAAGTAAGAAAGAAAAGCTTTGAAAATAATGTTGATCTTTGTAGAAGATCATCCATGGAGATGGTCTTCCATGGTGATCTTCTTAGATCTAGAAAAAAGATGAAAGAACTACATTTTGTAGTTTGAAGATGCATGCATGGATGAGATTTAGGGTTAGGAAGAAGAGGGTTTACCAATCTTCCTTGTGTTCTTGAGTGTTTGGCTTGAGTGTTTTTAGGATTTGAAAGTGTTTAGGGTTGATGATTTGAGTTGGTTAAAGAGAAAACAAGTAGATAACAATGAAGTCCTCTATGTTTTCTCTATTCCTCCTCCTAAAGGGTGATTTGAGCTTGAGTTAGTGTATGTATAAGAGTATGTATGAGAGTGATTGGATGAGTGAGTGAGTTGGGAAAGATTGGAGAGAAAATGGTGACAATTCTTGAAGTGAATTCTCACCGTTTTCTCTCTATATTTCGCTGAGTTTCGTTGCTGATCAAATTGTGTTCTTCCTCTTTATTTCTGTACTGGAGGGCTCAATTTATAGCCCTCCGAAAATACAAACGTATCCGCGCGGACAAGGTCGGTAGGCGTGCAAGCTGTTCATTAAATACGGCTCCAGTGCTTTAAACAGAAGAATATTATTCAAAAAAACCAAATTTCCGGTTTTGTGTTTCCAGCCTTTCTATTTATGGTTTTATTCTTTTGTTTTGCTTTTTAAGATGCTTTTCTTGGTTTAACTTCATTTGGCAATGCCCACTTTACCCTTGCTTTGTTAGAAATGTTAGAAATGTTAGAAATGTTATAACTTTCGTTAATTTTCTAACGAAAATGCTAACAAGCTCAAATTGGAGCACTTACAGTAGCCCCTCGGCGACGGCGCTTTCGAAGGAAGCGGGGTCGTCGATAAGAGTAAGGCTCCATATTTGGCGGGATGATCAAGTGATCGAGTGGTGAACCTAATTAATAGGCTACCTACGTATCCTTAAGAGGAATCAAGCCAGTCATAGTTCGGGTCTTTCGACTATCTTTAGTCGTCGACCCTGGAGTGACTGTTTTAGGATGTCAACCCGGCGAGCGAGTTCTACAGTCGATTGCTAAAAGAAACTCTGCTGGGGATAAGAAATGACCCTCTTTGGTCGATGGCTAGGGTTGTATATCCGCTCTGCTGGGGATAGGAATGACCATTTTGGTCTGGTGGCTGAACCTAATGATAGGCTACCTAAGTATCCTTAAGAGGAATCAAGCCGGCCGTAGTTCGGGTCCTTTGACTATCTTTAGTCGTCGACCCTACTGTTTTAGGAAAGTCATCCTAAGATTCGACTATTTTGGGAAGTCACCCTATGGTCGACTATTTTTGGGAAGTCGCCCTATTACTTGACTATTTTTTGGGAAATCGCCCTAAGGTTTTGACTATTTGGGGAAGTCGCCCTATGACTTGACCATTTTTGGGGGAAGTCGCCCTACGGTTTGACTATTTTTGGGAAGTCGCCCTACGGTTTGACTGTTTTGGGGAAGTCGCCCTATTACTTGACTATTTTTGGGAAGTCACCCTATGACTTTGACTATTTTTGGGAAGTCGCCCTATGGTTTTGACTATTTTTGGGAAGTCACCCTATGATTTTGACTATTTTTGGGAAGTCACCCTATGGTTTTGACTATTTTTTGGGAAGTCGCCCTATGACTTTGACTATTTTTGGGAAGTCGCCCTATGGTTTTGACTATTTTTGGGAAGTCACCCTATGGTTTGGTTTGGGAAATCGGGTGCGAATTAGGGGATGATTGCGTTTATCGCTTTCTAGTATTGTGGCCGGGGTGATAGCGTTTTAGGTGCCTCAAACCTTGATGATGGCGTCTTAGGTGCCTCGAACCTCGGTGATGGCGTCTTAGGTGCCTCGAACCTCGATGATGGCGTCTTAGGTGCCTCGAACCTTGATGATGGCGTCTTAGGTGCCTCGAACCTTGATGATGGCGTCTTAGGTGCCTCGAACCTTGATGATGGCGTCTTAGGTGCCTCGAACCTTGATGATGGCGTCTTAGGTGCCTCGAACCTTGATGATGGCGTCTTAGGTGCCTCGAACCTTGATGATGGCGTCTTAGGTGCCTCGAACCTTGATGATGGCGTCTTAGGTGCCTCGAACCTTGATGATGGCGTCTTAGGTGCCTCGAACCTTGATGATGGCGTCTTAGGTGCCTCGAACCTCGATGATGGCGTTTTAGGTGCCTCGAACCTTGATGATGGCGTCTTAGGTGCCTCGAACCTTGATGATGGCGTCTTAGGTGCCTCGAACCTCGATGATGGTTTAGGATAGATGGTCCTCTAGTGGACTTCATTTGAAGGGATCGGTTTTACGTCTGCTGCCGAAGGAAAGGATGACCGTGCTGGTCGAGTGGCTGGACCTAATGATAGGCTACCTACGTATCCTTAAGAGGGAATCAAGCCGGTCGTAGTTCGAAAATAGCTGGGGATGGTCTTTGATGGTTTGACAGTATTTGAGGTTTGACTATTTTTTTGGGAAG
Organism: Adenophora triphylla var. japonica; assembly: GCA_022495995.1. NCBI lineage: Eukaryota > Viridiplantae > Streptophyta > Magnoliopsida > Asterales > Campanulaceae > Adenophora > Adenophora triphylla. The sequence goes on along the minus strand of JAFEMH010004687.1, from coordinate 131,342 downwards.
TCGCCCTAAGATTTGATGATAATGTTCTTTTAGAAAAGTAGTTGATTAAGATATGCTTTCATACCTGTGTGCTGCTTACCCGTAGCCGAGGCTACTACTGATGTTGATGAAGAGTTGTTAGGTTGCCATTCGTGGGACGGTTTCTGCTGACGATTTGCCGTCTTTGGAGGCATTTTGACTCGAAGGAGGAGTTTGGCTGAGTCCGCATCTTGCTGGTGATCGTCAAACTTGTAGAGGTTTTTGAGCTTGTCTTCACATTGGGACTTCTTGCTTTTGAGAACTTGGTGTCTCTAATCGCATTGTATTTGAGAACTTGGCGTCCCTGACCGATTTGTATTTTGAGAACTTGGCGTCTCTATTTGAGACTGATTTCCTGATCGATTTGCATTTGAGAACTTGGCGTCTTTGACCGATTTGCATTTTGAGAGCTTGGCGTCTTTGACCGATTTGCATTTTGAGAACTTGGCATCTCTGACCGATTTGCCTTTGAGAACTTGGCGTCTCTGACCGATTTGTATTTGAGAACTTGGCGTCTCTGACCGTTGTATTGAGAACTTGGCGTCTACGACCGATTGTATTGGAGAACTTGGCGTCCCGACCGATTTGTATTTTGAGAACTTGGCGTCTCGACCGATTTGTATTGGAGAACTTGGCATCTCTCGACCGAATCCGTATTTCGGGAGAACTTAGCGTCCTGACCGAATCAGATCGGAGAGCTTTCTAGGCGTCTCCCGACCGATTGTATTTGGAGAACTTGGCGTCTCTCGACCGAATTGTATTGGAGAACTAGCGTCCCCTGACCCATTGTGGACATTGGGAGAGCTCTTTTGGAAGGCGTCCCCGACCGATTTGTAGACACCGGAGGCGGTCTTCATATGTTTGTGGATGTTGGGGACTGTTTTCATCCATTTGAGGTCGTCTTTGGTGAAGATCATCCTTGCCGAAAAGGGGGATTACGTTTGAATTTCTGCATTTGTTAGTGAAGAGGAAGATGCATATATGGCATTCATGATGGCGGATGCATGCATAGAACCAAAAATGATTATGAGATGATGCGTTTATTTGCTTTCGAAGATGCACTTGGCCTAAGCTTTTGGCAGGGAAATTACGATTTATGATTTTCAATCACTTAGGATTTTTCCTATTGATTCAAGTTTTGTGCATGCTACATGAGCCCTGGGGAGATTTTTGTGGGGATGCATGGTGATGAGAGGGGATATAGACTGTTTGGGACAAGCTTTGAGCTGTTGGGGTGATATCCTTTAGTCGCGGACTCGAATTGCATGTTATTGATGAGGTCAATTTTGATCTTGGGATGAAGTTGGATTTGAACCGGGTCTCGATTGAAATTGAAATTTCTTTTCAATCTCGGACATTTGAAGCCGACGCCGATGTGCTCTAGAATCAAAGCATGTTGACATGAATGAACCCTCTTTGCTTGGGTTAGTTGTGATTTGACGAAATGCCGATATGAGGAGATTCCCAATTCTCAACTTTCGATGATGCAAGGAGTTGCCATATGCCAAGTTCTAAAGCCGAAACTCCAAGACAGCTTGTTGAGGTGACCAGACCTTTCTTCTCGAAGATAGGTGTGACTTGATAAAGCCCCATTCCATGGAAAAGACATGGCGAAAACCACGGAATCTTTCTCTCGAATGATTTGATGAAGCCCCTGTGTTTGACAAAGCGTCACTACAGAGGTCCAGCTAAAGGTTTGACCGACATACCGATGAAGTACCGAGCCAATCGATCAACGTGAGAGCCTTCAAGGTGAAGTTGTCATGAAGGGAGAAACCCATCTTTGATAATGACTATGAAACTAGAATCCTCTCTTCGAAGAGTGTCTTCCATATGGGAACCGTTAGCCATAGTGGCACTTGGCTTGTTCGTGGCTTCAATCATATTCACCCTACTTTTTTAGGGAATGGATTGTTGAATCGTATTGGGTCCTTGGGGTCCCCTTTTCGATCGCTTCTCACACCGCCCTTTTTCAGAGTCGTGTTGGAGGTGGAAGAAACCCGGTATCCGTGCTGTGCGACAACTCGCCGATTGTAAGCCCTCTCAAATTTAGCCCCGGAATTGATCATTGCCCGTAGATCCTGGATAGGGGAAATTGCTAAGTGAGGCCCTCGATGTGGTTTCGGGCGTGACCGAAAGATGTCCCTAGAATTGTTCCTCTTCAAAAGGAGGAGTTGCCATCTTGCTTGTAAAAGTCCCTCGATGTTCTCGCTGACGCCGCATTGTTGTCTGCAGTGTCAAATCTATTTGCTTCCCACTCCAAGTTAGCTAGTAATCTGGTCCCATGTAGCCCCGGCCTCGGATTTTAAGCGGAAGAACCATTTTAGAGCACCGGACTTCAAAGAGAGATCGAAATAGTCGCCTAACCGCCGATCGGCGCCCCTTTTGACCTTCATTGCCAAGGTATACGTGTCTAGATGGGTTTTCGGGCATGCAAAGGCTATCAAAGAGATCCAAATTAGGCATCACGAATTTGTGGGGAACAAAGGAGTCCGGGTTCGTTGGTCGGAAAGTAGACTTCTTAATGCATCAATTCAAGACCGTGCTTTCATTTCCTTGTGTCGCTCCACGAACCAAGCCAAATGAGGGTCTTGTGGTGGAACCATGGCATTCAAACCAAATGATCGAGCTAGAGAGAGGAGCTACCACCGGCGGCAGACAGTGGAGGGAACGGCCGATCCGGGGACATAGGTGAAATCCCGTCCTTGGCCCGAATCACCCTGGGAGCTTGAGTAGGACCCCGGGCAAAAGGATAGAACCTCGCGGCTTGTTGTTGATTTTCAACCGGCAAAGAGGGCGAAGGCAAGCCTTGATGTAGCTGGGTAACTCGGATTTCCGGAGCGAGGCCCATAAGTAGGCTTAAGTGCGGGCCGCCGTCCCCGATTGTTGAATTGCATAGCCGAAGGTGCATGACCAGGTGGTACCGCGGTCCCGGTGATTCTGATGAAACCGGGATGGAGGCTTGGTAACCCATCGAAGCTCCGAGTGAGGAATGGATTTGTGGAAAGCCGTGGTGGAGGAGCGGCCGAGCTAGCGTCATCCCGAGGAAGGGCTTCTCGACCGTTGCCCTAGACTGCATCGTGGAAGCATTCCAAACCGTTGCTGCGGAGGCCCCGATAGATTGGTTCCAAACCGAGGTGGGATTCCAATTTGCTGTGGTATTCCGAGGTAACCCCAACCATGAGAAGACATTCCGTACCGATTTTGCCTCGCCGAGGAGCCGTGAACCGATCGGTCACGTTAGACCGCATGGGTCCAGAGTCCGTATTTGGGGTTTGCCGTCCCGCGAGACGGCCATGAAGGGATCTTATGAGGCTTGTGCGGTGCCGGGGATTGATATCTTGAACCGGGTTGCCGCCAAGGCATTTCAAACCGATGTAACTGAGAAGCTCCCGACCGATTCGTACCGAACCGCCGAGGCATACCAAACCGCCGTGACATACCGAGCCGACCCCGATCGCTTTGAGGCATACCATACCGGCCCAAATCGGATCAAGTCAATTTGTTTCTCCAAACGATCGTCCTGCATCGAACTGTGGAATGTATATCAAACCGAGGCCGAAAGGATGGCCGATTCGCGAGTTGAGAAGAGTGTGAGGAAGGTGGTGGTAGTCCTGTCTCGGCCAAGATAGGGATGGGGATCCTTTTCCTCTTCTACCGTGAAAGTTCCATCGGGGTTGAGGCAATCGTCAAACCAAAATTCCCGACATCTTCCAAGGACGAACATCGAAACCTCATTCGATTGGCACAAGGAGTTTTATGGACTCGGGTTCCAATATTAGTCATAGGAATATGATGAATTTCTGGTCTTGGTTAAAATTCCGTCCTCGTCCTTGGACATCAAAGAACCGCACTTGACTAGCCCATGACCAACATGGCGATCAAATCTCATCTTGCTTGGTGGAGCCTTGGTCCGAAGAGATGTATTTGCGAAGTCTTGATTCGGAAGAAGTGACTTGGCAAAGCCTCGGTCTCATGACCGTGAATCCGACACACTAGAGAGGCTTCAACCCGGTAGGCACCGCAGACCGACACCGAACAGAGACCCAACCCATCTTGTAGCAAAGTGAAGAACCAACGTTCTCTGAATTATCATGTAGCAAAAAGAGGCAACCCATCCTTCTATATTTACTTTATTATTTTCTTTATTCAATTAGTCAACCGAAAGAAAAGACAATTTAGAAATGTATACTCATAGGCGTATTTTCGAAAAGTGGGGACGAATCCCCGATTTGTATTATTTGATGGCCTCATTTGACGAAGGCACAAAAGAACTCGCTTTGGGTTTGATTCTTTTGAGAGAGCATAAGAATAGAAAGGTTTGTAAAAGTGTATGGAAGCCCCCGCTTACGTAAAATTAGTGTTTAGCTCTATTTTTCCTATAATGTAGAAAAAGAAGACTTGTCGAGACATCTCGAAAACATGTTTTATTCAAAATGATCACAAGATTGCTTAAAACCCTTTATTAATGTTCGGGTTATTCAACCCCTAATCTCGATATGAACAAACATTTTGATTAATCATGAGGAGAAAGTCAACCGATACCAAGAGTCGAAGTTGGGCGAATGGTGAAGAGGGATCGTGTATAGGAGAGGCTATTGGTGAGGCCGGATTTTCTCGGGGATTTGAATGTGTTTATGACCGGACCATTTCGGTTGCCTACGTTCCCCTCATTGTGAGGAGCTCAGGTCGCCGTAGTTCGGGCCCGAACCGTGTTTGGCTTTAGAAAAGGGGTATGAACATTTGTGGTACTTTTGGTGAAAAGGCTCTGATAGGAAGTTTGGATGATAAGGTGCGGGCCTTGAGGTGATTCCTTGACAAGTCATTTTGAGCGATTCCGTTGCTTCTTGATCGTCGTCCTTCATCGGGGGAGAAAGATTTTGGATGCAGCTTTAAGGGCTTATGATATGTTTTTGCCGTTGCTTTAACCGCTCCCTTGTTGTCGACAACTTCCGTTCTTCGGGCTTTAATTTTGCCCATATGTCAAACCTTCGATCGGCGGTGCTAGGTCCTTGGCCTCATTTTTTTTTTGAAGCTTTTGTTTTTTTGAAGCTTTTTTTTTTTTTTTTTTTTTTGAAGCTTGTTTTTTTTTTTTTTTTTTTGAAGCTTTTTTTTTTTTTGAAGCTTTTTTTTTTTTTTTTTTGAAGCTTTTGTTTTTTTTTTTTTTTTTGAAGCTTTTGTTTTTTTTTTTTTTGAAGCTTTTGTTTTTTTTTTTTGAGCACTTGAGGACGAAGGCAAGCTTCTACTTGAACTTTCTTGATGCATGGGGGCGGAGGCAAGCCCCGTTTTTTCGATATGGGGTCGATCTCCCGATGCCGAGTGACCTTTTGTTGTCCCTTGATGTTGCCGCTTCGTTGACTTGATCAAGGTGATGATGGGGATATGTTTTGGAAAGTGTATGGCTTGATGGAGGCCTTTGTGAGGTGAGGAAAGTGTATAGGGAGGGCATTAGTTGACTTTCTCGCACCAATTAATTAAAATCTTAATCATTTCCAGAGATTATTTGTTGAGCGATGCGAGTGATCATTTAAAATAAAACCATTTCATTAAATGTAATGTAGGTGTGCAAATAATGTCTCAAGTCTAGCGAGAAAAGAAAAAGACTCTTTTATAGAAAACTTAAGATTAACTACAATGTCCAAGGAGGACTTGATTGAACGAAGAAAGTACTAGAACCTACGAAGGTTGACTAAAAGACTGTTTTAATATTAAAGGATGGGTAGCCCTAGTCTAGCTACTCTTTGTTGTTGGACTCGCCAAGACGCTTGAGCTTTCCATCTTTCTAACTTCGATTCCATTACCGCAGACCGAGGCAAAGTGATCAGCCACGTGCCCATGATACTGGTGGGAGTGGAGGAGTTTGAGGCCATGGAGCAGCTGGGCGAGCACAAGTTGTCCAAAGAAACGGGTCGGAAAAGTCACGGGACGAACTTTTGTCGACTGAGCATATTGATGGAAGGAAGTGAACTGAGAGGACCTTGAGGGGTATTGGGCTCTGTTTGGGAGGATTCAGCGATGCGGCTGGTTGTTTTTGAGTGAAAGGGGTGATACTAGCTGATTGTGTCTTCGGGCCTTTCTCAAGCTTGGAAGCGGCATTAGACAAGTGTGCTGCTGGGCGAGGTTGTCCTATCGGATTCTCTCTCACTTCGGGCACTTGAATTTTGCGCGAGAATCATTTCTTTGCACAGTTCGACATCTTGGGTCAAGGAGTGCTAGTACTTATCATAAGATCAAGCTTCTCTGCATTTGTTTTCACTTGCTCTATCAATATTGCCACATGGGGATCAACGGGAACATTCGAGTTCTTGGAACTCGCAACAAGACTCTTATCAGCGAGAGGAAACACGGCCAGCGTGCGGGTGGAAACGACGGGTGAATTCACTAAGTCCGGTAGATGACAACGGAAAACTTGTGGCATCCGGATTTTCTTTTAGCAACTCATGATCGCATTCGGTGGGTGTAGAGGCTTCAGAACATAGCCACATAGCTCAAACTGATTATGTGAAGGCTGGAGCATAAGCTGGCAGGCATTGCTGAAATTGAGGGAACAGGTGTGATGGAGGCCCAACTCGTTACGAGGAGGCGAGGCGATGGAGCCCTAATGGCCGAGTCTTTGGAAAGAGTGAAGAGGAATTGTCCTCGGCAAGGGATCATATGTGGATGGAGAGGAGGTGTTGGCCGTGGGATGGAGAGTTATAGGATGAAGGGGTGAAATCACTTTGTTTACGAAGTCTCATCTTCGACCATGACCGAGGGAACCATTCGCCTCAGCATTGCACGAACTCCATGGCGGCGGAGAGCATTGATGAGCGGGTCGAAATTGTTCTTCATGAATCTTATGGGCGTTTTCCAAAGCCGGGACTAACTCTTCCTTCCTAATCATCGGATTTCTTGTATCCTTACGCTTTACGCCAAATCTGCCATCGAGATCATTATCATCCCATTTAACCTTGGCGTCGATCGTGAACTTATCGGAGGGCGAGAGTTCAAAGCATTTCACCAAATCCGGCTTTGCCATGGCCACATGCTTGTTGCGGTCAAACCATCCATTCTCAACATTTGTTGCGACTAAATCATCGGCTTGTCGAGTCTGTTGAATTCACGGAGTTTGAATCATAAAATTCAATCATGTTTACATTCGCGTTGTTTGGGAAATGATCATTGGCGGGGTTGAGATCCCGAGGCGCTCGAGTTTGCCCTTCTTAATTAATCCTGAATCGCCTTTCTCAAAGGCTATACGGTTGTCGGTCGTATGACCGTGAGTGCTGATGGAAAGCACAATGCTTAGTGGTGTCAAAAGGGATTTTGGGATCCTTGGGTGATAGTTTCTGTAGGTTCGGAGACCACTGCTCTAGCAAGCTATTTAAAACTTTGCTTAAGGGAACACCCAAATCCTCGGGATTTGAGATTTGGTCATTGACTTGGTCACCATTACGAACAGGGTTTGCCGGTTTTGGTCCATTGGGGCGCTCGAAGCTTACCCGTTTCGATTAACCTTTGAACCGCTCTCTTCAAGACTATGCGGTTGTCGGTCGTGTGGCCATAATGATCATGGAAGGTGCAGTGCTTACTCATGTCGAGAGGTGCATTTGAGCCCCTTGGATGGTAGTCCTTGAGAGGCTCCAAAAGGCCTACCCTTACTAAGCCCTTGAAAATTAAGCCCATGGGCATCCCAAGATCATCAAAGCGTTCTCGTTGCCTTAAAGGACCACCATTTCTTGGTTGCTTTTGGGGGCCGTCAATTGTACACAATGCCTTCTTTCCTTTACTTAGGATGTCGGAGCCGTGTTGGAAGGGTAAGGTTTATAGCGGCGAGACATGTTCGGACTCGTAGTCTTTTCCCGTGCACGAACCCTTTTGATGTAATCATCAATGTAATCGTCGAGATTCGACCTTTTGTAAACTTCATTCGTGTCGAGATACACAAGATTGATATGGTGAGATGGCTAGAGTTGAGCGATCGTCGATACTCTCGTTGCTAGGCTTTTCTTGTACCTTCTTAATCGGTTCTACCAATAATCCATTGGACGAGTCAATAGGAACATGAGGATTGCATGACCCCGCCATAAGATTGGCATTAGCAAACGAAACCACAGTAGGAAGTACTCTGGTGGGAGGAATGACAGATCTGAGCATTAAAAGCGTGACCGTAATCTTCCTCGCCAAGGCACAGCGATTGCGAAGATGAAGATATATGGCTGCGTAATGGGTGGATACCGGGGAGCGGTGAGTGCGGATCCGGAAAGGCTGCTTTGAAAACATGAGGTTTTGAGGCATCGTATGATAAGATTGAATGTGTCTTGACCGCGAGGAACATGGCTGCAAGGGAAATGTGTATGCGTACTTGATGAGCGGGAGCGGCTTGCGTAGCAGTAGCCGGGTGGAGAATTTGATGAGAGCATTTGACCTTGTCGGACTTCCCAGCCGGAGGGCGGGGTAGAGCGATGAAGTGGTGATAAAAGCACAGTGGCCCACGTGATCTTGCGGTATCATAGGGGCCGGTGTGCTTTGAGAATTGGAGGAAGCAAGGCGGCCCCCTACGAACCATGGAGCACGAGAAAGCAAGCTGTCCCATTCCGAGATGGTGACCCGAACGGGCCGATGCGGTGAAGTAGTAAAGCGGCCCCTTCAGGCGATGACCCGAACCGGGTGATGTTGTGAAGTAGTAAGCGGCCCCTTCCAAGGCTGCGGGCGAAAGCCAATGACTCAATCTGGTGGTGAGACACGAGAGGCCGCAGAGGCGGGATTGACCTAGATCGGACTGGCCGAGGAGTATCGGCGATAGGGTGAGATATGTCTTGAGGCCGACCAATTCCGGATTGATGGCCGGGCCGAGGCCCGAGGTTTTGGAGTAGCGGCGGCCCAGCTCCAAGGGCGATTGAAACCCGAAAGGTGAAAGCGGGAGGTGCTAGGGGGGAAGTTGACCAAGATCGATACGATGAGGCCGAGAGGCGGGCGAGTGATAGGCTTGGGGATGCTTGGCCCATTAGTAGTTCCACACGAAAGGGGACGGGGCATTTGGTGGTAGTTGGCATGCCGGGGAGGGTAATTAGCTCCAATCTTCGCATCAAGTAAAGGTTCCATTAGGGTGGTGAACAATTGCTAGCCCACAGGTTACGATACTTTCCAATAAGCCAACGGCGATGCGAGCCTCTTGATTTTGTCTTATCTGTTCCAACATCGATTCCCTTTGTTCGGCATTTTGCGGATTTTCGGGGTGTGGAGTTGTACATCCCCCACCGTTCTCCTACGAGTTGGTCATTACGAAACTTTGAGTGAAGCGAAGGAGGAAGCCGATGAAGTATCGACTTGAGAATGGCGAAAGTGAACAAACGATGACCCGGGGTCTCGATCCAAACTTTGCTTCTTGTGGAAGGCCTGAGGGTGTGGTTCGGACTCGGGAAGCGAAACGAGGTTGGTGTTTGGGCTTAGGGCTCATGCAACATGCGGTTATTTGTTCTTGTTTACTTAAAACATGTTTTATTAACCCTAATCGGTTGGAAAAGATTGCTCTTCTTTTCGCGAACTACTCGATTCTGGATCGGTGGGCCCCGTCACTACGTCTATAAGCCCCTCGTATTCCACGTATTTCGACCTCCCGGGGTGGGCGGCCCGGGCGAGGGTCCTATAGGGCAAGCGGGTCCCACCGACCGAAGAAAAACGATCCTAAAAGTCGGCGGGTAATCGAGTCTTAACGAGCATTCGATGTAAATTACGGACAAGGCGCGTCAAAAGTCAAGATCATATCAGGGGCTCGACGAAAAGTCGGCATGATTTGGGCGATAAGCGTCCACAATTGATCTTGACTTGTCGTCGGTTAAGCCGTAATTAGGCATGGAATAATCATTAATCCTTGATGACTCGGTGTCCAATCTTTGGGAGTCGATGTATAATTTGTGCCGATCGAGCCGAAGTCAAGGCGCCGGTCAATATCTTGGTCAAAGTCTGCGGCGGAAAACCGCGCGAGAACTTCGGCGATTAGGGTCCCCGAAAGATATTGAGTCGGTATGCCGACAAAGGCTTGAAAGGAAAGGTCTATACACGAGACGGGGCATGACACGAGACGGACTAAAAACCAACCGGGTCTCGGGCAAAGTGTGTCACGGACAAGTGCATGGTCGACACGAGGCTCCGTAGGATATTTGGGTAGTCTGTGCTCATCCGAGGCGTAATAAGACCAAACGGACCGCGACAAGGATTTCCCGGGTTAGGGACGTAGTGTGCGTGTACGGTCACGTGCGCGTAGTGTGCAAGTAGTCTATATTCTTTTTCTGAGTAAAATAGGAAATTTTTTTTTTTGTGTCTTAAAAATATGATGCATGATTTTTTTTGAAAAATTTCTTTTTTTTTTTTAAAATCCCTTTTTTTTTTTTAAATTTAATGAACGCATAAGCACATAGGCACGAAAATTCCGACAGTTAGGGACATTATTCCGACAGTCAAAATTTTGACTTTCTCCGAGGCGGCCAAAACAACACGAAAACTGTGCAAAAATCACACACACACAAAAATGATTTTCAAAGCCGGGACGGAAGCTTGACCCTCAAAAGCTTTTTTTTTTTAAAACGGTGATACCGGTACGTGGGATTGTTAAACCAAAATTTATCCCCGACTCGTGTTAGGAGGCGATAACGGGAAGTTTAATGGTTTCCACCAATATACCAAATACCATTTTTTTTTTAGAAAAAGCTTAGTTCCCCAGCGGAGTCGCCACTATGATGATGCCCGATTTTTTTTTGAAATCAAAACGGAGTCGCCACGCCATTTTTGTTTTAAGGGCCAAAACTTTGAAAAAAGCCCGAGATCAGAGATTTAGGTTCGGAGGTCATGTTACGCGTCGGGAAGGACGTTAGTGTGCACCCGGAGCGCCTCGTAAAACGAGTCTTCCAAACATTTGAAATCCTTTTGTGTGTGTGTGTGTGTGTGTGTGTGTTTTGACCAAAATGAGTTGAAACTGAGAAAAACAAAAATGGGGAACTCTTTATAAGACTTTGAACAATCCCCAAGATTTTTGGTATGATTTTTGGGTTGAGTCTTGGCACTCAAAAGATTTTTGGGAGTTGAAAAGCAATTCTACCAGGATGAAAAAGGCAGTTGACCCTTGACTTTGAAATGGACTTAAAGGCTTCAAAACCTCAGAATATGGGGAAAGTCCGAGAATGAAAGTTGCTTAAAACACCCTAAATAGGGTTTCTGAAAAGGAACTTTCCATTTTGGAAGTAATTTGATGGGTCAAAACCTTCTGGAAATCTCAGATGTGAAATCTGGATTTCCAGAAGCTAATGAACTGGCCTCTAAGAGAAAAATTGAAAGATTGGGTTTTCCTCACGCAAAAAATAAAGTAAAAATATGTATGGAAAGATCTGGATGTTGGCTACAAAAAGTATTTCGTAGTCGACACCAAATTCCAAGTTTATCTATGTCCAAAAAATTAGACCATGGACTGAGGTCTGAGAAAATTGCTACTGGGCAGCAACTTCTCAAGAGAGAAAATATGATTTTAAAGGGGGTTTTTGCATCCATGCTTGTCCCCATTTCCCTAGGTTTTGGTTAGTGATCACTAGACATTTTAGTGGTGAATCAACTATACCAAACCATCCTTGGGGTACATTAGAACTAAGCACTTCATTTGCTTGGGAAGGGGAATTTTATCCTTTGAAAATGGGATTTGGTGCTTGAAAATGGTATTTAGGGTTTTGAAAATGCATTTTGCAAGTAAATAAGAACACATTGAAGAAAATGTTGATCCTTGTAGAAGATCATCCATGGAGATGAACTTCCATGGTGATCTTCTTGGATCTAAGACAAGAAGATAAAATAACTACATTTTGTAGTTTAAAGATGCATGCATGAATGAGAGACTTAGTGTAGGGAGAGGGAGGTTATACCTATCTTCCTTGTGTCTTGTGTTTGAATGGATTCAAAGGCTTGAATGTGTTTAGGATTTGAAAGTGTTTAGGGTTGATGATTTGAGTTGGTTAAAGAGAAAACAAGTAGATAACAATGAAGTCCTCTATGTTTTCTCTCTATTCCTCCTCCTAAAGGGTGATTTGAGCTTGAGTTAGTGTATGTATAAGAGTATGTATGAGAGTGATTTGAAGTGTTTGTGAGTGAGTGAGATTTGGGAAAGATTGAAGAGAAAATGGTGGCAATTCAAGTGAATTCCCACTTTGTTTTCTCTCCCTATATTTCGCCCGAGTTTCATTCTTTGTGATCAAATTGTGTTGTTTTAAGCGAGAGAGGAGGGTTCAATTTATAACCCCACTGTGAACATCAATCATATCCGCGCGGAGGTCCTTGTAAACGTGCCTGGTGCATTAAATCTTGCTCCGGGCTTTAAACGAGAAGAATATTATTCAAAAATTTCCAGCAGTTTGTTTTTCAACTTGCCTAATTCGGATTTTTCCAATTTCTTTTGCTTTTTGAGATTCTTTTCTTGGTTTAACTTTAAATGGCAATGCCCACTTTACCCTTGCTTTGTTAGAAAGGTTAGGGTTTGTTAGAAATGTTAGAAATATTAAAACTCTCGTTAATTTTCTAACGAAAGTACTAACGGCTCAAATTGGAGCACTTACAAGTACTTCTCAACTTTTCAAGCAATCTTCAAATGGTGAAGATTAGGGGTATTTATACTCAAGCATCAAGAAACTAGCCGTTGGACACAGCTGTTGCAAGAACAGTACTTGATGCTTTCCCATTGGTCCACAATATCCACTTTTGTCCTTTGGTACAGCTGCTGCAGATAAAGCTGATCAGGCTCCAGCTACAAGCAATGAGGTTAGGACACCTGTCACCTTTTCAAGATCCTTGCAGATCTTCTCTGACATTGAATCAAGTGACAAGATTTAGTGGTTGACTTTTGATATTGCTGACGTGGATTCCAACGGTAAAAAGTGGTTCACTGAAGTCTTCAATCATTGGATGCGGTCTGGTGTAGAGCGGTTCATGAGGTGCGGTTGGTTACACCAGGGAGTTGCACAGAGCGGTTGGAGATGCACTGCACAGGTGCGGTTCATCAAGCGGTTTGCACTGAGGTAGTTCATTGAGCAGAATCAAGGGAATCATACATGCGGTTGCATGTGCGGTTATGAGGGGCGGTTTGATACTGCTGAACTGCAACTCTCCAATCCAATGAGTCTTGTGCCAGTCTTCAAGCCTAAATTTAACCTATTCTATAAAATGGACTTAGCTAATAAATTGAAGTCTAAGCTTCATTACATAGGGTCCTAAAGTCCTTAAAATAGACAGGAGGTTACAGTATCAATCTCTAATACAAAATAGGAGAGTTAAAACATGCATACCCAACACCTAGGTAGGTTGGAAAATATTGCTCTTCTTTTTCGCAACTATGCTAGATCCTGGGTCAGTGGAGACCATCTGTGCGGCTATAAGCCCCTCGTTTTGCACCTGTATTTCGACATCCCGGGGTGGACAGCCCCGGGCGAGGGTCCTATGGGCAAGCGGTTTCCACCGGCCTAAAAGAAAAATCGAACATAGGGACCGAGCCCGTCAAGTTCGTTTTATTGCGTGAGCCATTTGAATAGTGAGCCGAGCCGGCCCTTGAGTCAAGATCTTGTCGAGAATTCGGCATGACCTCTCTTTTCCTTGCTTGCGCAAGGGATCTGTGACGTTAGACGTTGGCTGGGTCATATCGTCATGGCTGACGTATTAAAGGCTTGATGACGTGGTGTCATGTAGGCATGGATGTATATCCGGGACTGAACATCGTCTGGGTGTAGCTTCGGAAATCAAGATCAGGTCAAGATTTTAGCATGACCTTTCATCGCTTTGCTTGCGCAAGGGATCATGAGTTCCGAGCTTCGACTCAGAAAATGGCCGGCATGGGATATGTATTCGGGCAGAGGTTCGGCGTGCGTCGGGATTCTCGGTTGCGTTCGGGTAGAGGTTCGGCTGCCTCGGTTACACCGCACGCTACGCGCACTGCTGCCTTGGATACACTGCATACTACAACCCTCAACCCAGAATGGTCTCAGTTGCAGTCCGTTTGGTCTTTCTAGGCCTCTTGGATGCGCACGGGATCATTCCAAACATCCCATCCTAGCCAAGCGTCAACCCTGCACGTTTGAGTCTTGAGTCACACTCTGTCCAGACTCGGTTGGTTTTTACCCAGTCCGTGTCATACAAGCCTGGATACATATCCCATGTCGGCCATTTTCTGAGTCGAAGCTCGGAACTCAAGATCCCTTGCGCAAGCAAAGCGATGAAAGGTCATGCTAAAATCTTGACCTGATCTTGATTTTTCGAAGCTACACCCAGACGATGTTCCGTCCCGGATATACATCCATGCCCACATGACACCATGTCATCAAGCCTTTAATACGTCAGCCATGACGATATGACCCAGCCAACGCCTAACGTCACAGATCCCTTGCGCAAGCAAGGCAAAGAGAGGTCATGCCGAACTCTCGAACCGATCTTGACTCAGTGGCCGGCTCGGTTCACTATTCACATTGCTAATGCATTAAAACGAACATGACAGGCTCGGTCCTTAGGTTCGATTTTTCTTTTAGGCCGGTGGAAACCGCTTGCCCTATAGGACCCTCACCCGGGGCTGTCCACCCCGGGATGTCGAAATACAGGTGCAAAACGAGGGGCTTATAGCCGCACAGATGGTCTCCACTGACCCAGGATCTAGCATAGTTGCGAAAAAGAAGATCAATCTTTTCCAACCTACCTAGGACTCTGAGAAAACACTGTTTTAAGTAAATTAAAAAAAAAAAGCGAAAACTGCATGTCACGTGAGCTTTCCCCCTTTTATCCCGAGAGGCCTTCCCATGTCTAAACCTTACCCGTCACCCCCTCCAGCGAACCGAGAGTGGTTGAGAATACCCAGGAGCCGCCTCTCCAGTGTCAAAGCCGCAAGGTCCGACATCTGTTCCAGTACAGCCACCAGGACAGTCCTTCAACTCCTCATGGCCAAGTCAGTGGATAACAGCGAGGAAAATGGGACCTTACCCCCGAGAAATTTCCCAACATTGAAGGAAGTTTGTAAAGTCATCATGGCTCTTGAGAAACGCCAAGGCGAACAACAAGCCTGGATCGAAGGTGCCATGCACCACTTCGGAACGTTAAGCACCCCCAACCACCTGGGGCTTCCAAAGACATGCCTGCTCCTGCAGCTTCTAACTTCTCTCATGGTCTCTCGGAAGTCAATCTGTTGCCCTCGTACGAGCCATGCAGTTACGACATAAAGCCACAAGACCCCCCGGGGGAAGACATGTCTGGTCAACATCCTGAGGTCCCGATACCACCGCCGAACAACGAACACATGCGGGTGGGATGTACGTGGATCGCCTTGCTTGTACGGAAAGGGATTTCCAAGATGAAATGAACGATGATCGCCCTCGAAGAAAAGAAGAAACCCTCTTCTCAACACAAAGCGAAGAAGAGATACGAATCCGGCGACCACGGTCGGAACCCTCGGAGAACCATCGGGAAAGTTTGACTACTACGTCATCTACTCCAAAGAAATCTCCTCGGCCTAGCTCGCGCAAGGCCACGACAACGTACGCTCCATGATCAGCTGGGACGAGCTCCGCACCGCCACCAATGGCCCGAGAGTCCCGATACCCCAAACCCTGTCTTGGGACGATCTCAAAGCCACTGTTGATGCTACAACAAAAGCAATGACGGTAAACGAACTGAAATGTGCAGTATGGCCCTACGCCAACCAAGGCCCTCCCATTACGAAATAGGAGAGACGAGCAAAGCAAAGCCGAGGTGAACGTTCGACATGTTCGGTCAAATCCCGATGAATCCTCCACGGGCGGACAAAAGGCCGGCCATTACACGAGCCACGAACTGAAAAGGGGCCCTACGCCAAAGAAGCCGAAACCCTTGACCCGAAGGCTGAAGACCCTGTCTTAACTCAGCTCAAACGTACTCAGGCTAACATCTTACTCTGGTCCCTACTCACTTCATCTTACCCGCACAAACTCAAGCTGGAAGAAAGCCTAGCCCAGACCATGGTTCCCATCACCGTGACACCTGATGAAGCGGTTCAGATGATCGGCAACGTTCATTACAGCAACATCATCACTTTCACGGAGCTCGACCTCCCAAAATTTGGGGCTGACCACAATGAGCCTCTATACATAACGGTTCAACTTGATGAGCGCCGTCTTCCTCGGGTCTTGGTAGATGGGGGATCATCCATGAACGTCCTTCCATCCAAAATGATGGATTTGCTAGGGATCAAAACAACTGATCTGAAACCCTCAACTCAGGCAATCAAGGCATACGACTCAACGTCCCGCCCATTCTTGGGAATAGCCACCTTGAACCTGTGGTTCAGAAAGCAGATGGTCCCGACCGACTTCCAAGTCATCGACATCCCGATCACATTCATTGCCATCTTGGGACGCCCTTGGCTACACCAAATCAATGGGGTGGCATCCACCCTCCATCAGTGCGTAATGTTCGTCCAAGGAACGGACCTTACCATCATTTACGGTGATAGCATAGTCACCGAAGGGACCGACACAAACGGCGTCCCGGTCCTAGAGATCAAACATAACAATGACGGCATGATGCTGACAGGATTCACAATCGAAAGCCCGAAGGCCCAGGTGTGCCACATAGACCTGCCTTTGATCTGGGACCAGATCCCTTCCCCGATGAAAATGATGAAGCACATGAACTACATCCCGGGGCTTGGTTTGGGAAAACGCCATCAGGGTACCCAACAAATCATCAACATTAAAGATCAGAATACCCTCCATGGCCTGGGATACATTCCTACTCCCGAAGACGCTGCGGAAGATAGAAAAGCTGTACGGAAACGCTCTGCCAATAGCAAAAGAGGCTTGCACGCAATCTCCGATCTCCGCCCTTACAGCTTCGACATGACCAAGTACTTCACAAAGAAAGGCGACAACTTGAACGAAGACACAGGAAAGGGAACAGAGTTGATCAACGCCAAACAAAGCTAGCTGACAACCATGGACAAGCTCCAGCAGAACCTTGAAAGATTTAGAGGCCTCAAGGCAAACCCAGTCAGAAGAGCATTTCTCGACGCACCACCTCTGCCAGGACCCACGACCACTACTATTCACAATGAATTCTGGTTCGGGAAAACCCCCTCTTTGGAAGAGGAACTCGAAAAACTCTCTGTCAACACCCCTGCCCCCAAGAAGCGGGACGAGTCTGCATTCGAGCTAGCAATTCCCAAGACAAGAGCGGACAACTCCGCGGACGATGCTTGGAACGAGTCACTGCTCCACCTGTTCTTCAATGAAGAAATCGAGGTGCCGGACCTAATCGATTTTGTTTCTGATAACTCTATGATAGCCATGATCGGGAACGGCAACACAAAGCCTTTCAAACCCCGCCTCCTATCAAGCTCATTGCCACTCAATAACTGGGCCACCTTCTCCGGACCTACCGCCAGCAAGACGGACATGATCGAACAACTTGGTCTGACCCCTCGAGTCCTAGAGTCCAGTATCAAAACCCATCCTGAATCCATTATCTTTGAATTCGAGTCTCTCGAGTCATCTAATGGCCTCACACCAGAAGATTACGAACTCATTGCCAATAATGTATTCCCATATGCTCTTAATGAATGCTTCGATCTTTTCGAGTATCCTCTCATTGCATCTTTAACAACTGATAAATTAACTAACACACAAACAGTTAATAACGATTCACTTGATAAAGAAGCAGACACATTAAACGAACAATACATTAAGCACATCTTTAAGCATGTTGTCAAACGAGAGAAAAACCGGGCCCAAGCTGCCGAGGAGGTTTTAACCAAAGTGAATTTGGGAACCCAAAGGAGACGCAAATCGGAAGTTTCTTCACCGGCACAGAGCAAGACGCATTGACTGCACTGCTCAAAGAGTTCGTGGACGTGTTCGCTTGGTCTTACCGAGACATGCCCGGATTAGATCCAAACATTGTAGAACATCGGATCCCCTTGAATCCCGAGGCTAAGCCCATCAAGCAAAAGCTACGCCGAATCAAGCAGAATGGTCTTTACAAGTCAAGAAAGAGATCGAGAAGATGCTCCGCGTCGGCTTCATCAGGGTGATCGAGTACCCTACATGGCTCTCCAACATAGTCACGGTCACCAAGGCCAACGGAAAAGTGCGCTGCTGCGTGGACTTTCGAGATCTCAACAAAGAATGTCCCAAGGACGATTTTCCACTACCAAACATCGACATGTTGGTAGACATTACAGCCAATTTCGAGGTCAAGTCCTTCGTGGACGGGTTTGCCGGCTACAATCAAATCAAGATGGCCGAAGAAGATCAAGAAAAAACAGCCTTCACAACCCCCTGGGGAACCTACTGCTATACAGTGATGCCGTTCGGACTAAAGAACGCTGAGGCTACCTACCAACAGGCAGCAACCGCCCTCTTCCACGACATGATCCACAAAGAGATCGAAGTGTACGTCGATGACATGATCATCCACTCAAAGGGATCAGATGGACAACACCTCACGGACCTGAGAAAGTTCTTCGACCACCTCCGGAAACACTCGATGAGGTTAAACCCTGCCAAATGCACATTTGGGGTCAACCGAGGCAAAGTCCTAGGATACATGGTCACCGAGCGAGGCATCGAGGTTGATCCTCAAAAGATCAAGGCCATCATCGAAATGAGACCACCGCAAACTCAAACAGAGGTGAAAAGCTTCATGGGCCGCCTGCAGTATATCAGCCGCTTCGTCAATCAGTTGACCTCCATGTGCGAGCCAATTTTCAAACTAACGAAGAAGAATGCCGACGTCGAATGGAACTCAGAATGCCAAGATGCCTTTGAAGAAATAAAGGCGTACCTTGTGAGTCCTCCGATTCTCTGTCCTCCCCACGAGGAAAAGCCACTGTTGCTATACCTCACTGTGACCGACACCGCAGTTGGAGCCATGCTCTGTCAAGAAAAGAAAGAGTCACGAGTCGAGAACGCCATCTACTTCGTCAGTCGAAAGTTTCAAGGCAGCGAACTCAACTACTCATCCCTCGAGAAAACGTGCGCAGCTCTAGTATGGGTCATCGGAAAATTACGGCACTATATGCAGTCACACACGGTGCACTTAGTTTCCAAAATGGACCCAGTCAAATACCTCTTCGACAAACCATTTCTGTCAATGAGGCTCGCCAAATGGTCTTTCTTCCTATCAGAATTTGACATCAAGTATGTGAACCAAAAGTCAATTAAGGGACGGGCAATGGCCGAACAGCTGGCTGACTACCCAACCGACGAGGCTCGAGGCCCCGAACCACAATTTCCAGACGAAGGAATCTTCGCACTCGAAGGCGAAAATCGATGGCAACTGTTCTTCGATGGAGCAGCCAACAAAAAAGGAAATGGCATCGGTATGCTCTTGGTTGACCCCAAGGACGAGCAGACCCCAATCGCCATAAAGCTAAATTTCGAGGTAACCAACAATGCCGCCGAATACGGAGCCTGCGCCGCCGGACTAGAGGCCACACTCGAAAGGAACATCCAGAAACTCGAGGTCTATGGGGACTCAGCCCTGATCATCAACCAAGTTTCCAACAAGTGGAAAACAATAGACCCAGGCCTGCAAAAGTACCACGCCTGCATGGAGGACCTCATCACACAGTTCGAGGAGGTCACCTTCCATTACTTGCCAAGAGACCGAAATCGGTTTGCAGACGCCTTAGCCACTCTGGCTTCACTTGTGGAAATCCCCGAGGGAAAAGCAATCAAGCCCTTCAAAGTCGGACGAAAGGAAATTCCTGCCTACTGCTGCGAGATCGAACCAGAGGCCAAGCCCATCAATGAGCCATGGTACAACCAGATCTTCCAATACCTCAAAAATGGGGAAACCGCCTTCATGAACGAAGAAGGTCAACGCAGGGAAGGAGCCAAAGCCAAGAGCATCATGGCCCTAAAACGCCTCGCCTCTCACTTTGTCATCCTTGGGGACATGCTATACAAGAAACGCTACCAAGGACCACTCCTACGCTGCATCAGCCAGGGAGAAGCAAACGAGCTCATGAACGAAGTCCACAATGGGGCTTGTGGTCCCCACATGAACGCCAGGGCCCCAATGCAAATCATTCTCCGGATGGGCTACTACTGGATCTCCATGGAGGCAGACTACATCCACTTTGTCCGTAGCTGCGACAAGTGTCAACGGTTCTCCAACCTCAATCACCTACCTCCTCATGATCTCTACTGCATTACTACGCCCTGGCCCTTCGCCACATGGGGAATTGACGCCATCGGGAAAATTGCTCCGCCACGTAGCAACGGCCATGAGTTCGTCTTGGTAGCCATCGACTACTTCACCAAATGGGTCGAAGCCAAGTCCTACAAGGTACTCACCTCTAAGAAAGTGGCACATTTCCTCAAGGAAAACATCACCTGCCGATACGGCATCCCGAATAAGGTCATATCAGACAACGGCTCCCACTTCGAAGGTGAATGCGACAGACTGCTGGCCGAATTCAAGATCACGCGCCACAAGTCTTCTCTCTACCGGCCACAAACGAACGGCGCCGTGGAAGCAGCAAACAAAACCCTCGAACGGATCATCCGAAAAATGACCGCCCGAGGACGCGATTGGCCTGAGAAGCTACACCTTGCACTTTGGGGATACCGAACATCAGTCAGAACAGCCACGGGAGAAACTCCATTCGCCCTGACATACGGGATGGAAGCAGTCCTTCCCATTGAATTGGAAATTCCCTCACTCCGAGTGCTGCTGGAAAATGAAATCAACGAAGTCGAATGGCTCCGAAGCCGACACGACAAATTGGCTCTGCTAGACGAGCGACGACTAAAGGCCATGGAACACGTCCGAGCCTACCAAAGCAGAATGGCTAGAGTTTTGACAAGAAAGTCAAGTCCTGAGACATCAGGGAAGGCGAACTAATACTCATAGAAAAGTCTCCCACTCGAACCAACCCACTGGGAAAATGGGAACCAACATGGATCGGCCCTTTCGTGGTTCAAAAGATCTTCTCCGGAGGTGCCATGAAGCTGACAGACCTAGACGGCAATCCCTTCGTGAATCCAGTCAACGGAAGCAAACTTCGCAGATACTTCGCCTAAAGAAGAACAAACTGTGCATCTCTTGGCACTCCATATAGTGTCGAACTACGCAGACCTGAGCCCTCTAGTCCGGGGGAACATAGGCAACCTTAATTGGTTCGGTCTAAAAACACACAAAAAGTCAAAAGTTTGAATGTCAACCAAGACCTCCATCAAGCTACGCACTTTCCAAGAGCATGCCCCCACCATCACCTTGACCAAGTCAAACGACGGCGGCAACATCAAAAGACATCCAAAGGTCACTCAGCGTCAAACAACTGACCCATGTTAACTTCCAAGCCAGGGGCTTGTCTTCGCCCTCGCGCGCTTACAAAAAAAAAAGAAGCTCAAGCAGAAGCTACAAAAGAGGTCAAGAGCCCGACGCCCACAAACAAGAGGCAAGGAAGCTACGGAAAAGACCGTCAAAACGACTTGTCAAGGGGTGATCCAACCTCTCATCCAAACACAAAGCCCAAGCAAAAGGGATTGCCGTCAAGGCCCAGGCTGCTTCAGTCCGCAAATACAACAGAAAGGTCCAAAGCTGGATGCCGCCAAGGTTCACAAAAGAAACGAAAAGCGAACAAGAGATCTTGCGTCTCGACAAAGCTTTAAAAGTAAATCACAAATCACTAACGATTACAACATTTCTTGATGAGTTCAAGCACGGTCAACTCTCAAGTTCACAACATGCTAAAAGACAGCTTAATACATTTAACAAATAATGTGTTTGCAATGCAATGAATGGATACCTAAGAGGTCATTCCGCGCCATCTGCGCTTGTCCCCTCGCCATTCTTACCTATCTTCCCTCGTCCCCGGCGAGTCTTCTTTCGCTCTACGCGAGCCATCTCTGCGTCTCTCAGTCCGAGATTAGGGGTCCTCCCCGTAGAGTCAAACAATCCAGCAGCTCGCAGGGCGTCATTCGCCCATGCTTCGGCTTGAATCTCCTCCCTGCGAGTCTACAAAAGAGGACCTCTCCCCGTCAGTCGGTCAACTCTGGTCTCGTAGTCAAACAAAGTGTCTCCCGTAACATCCTGAGGGTCAGACCAGGCTTCGGCACTCCTAAGGCAATAGCTACTACGGCAATCGGGCCCCAGAATCGCTTCGCGCCTGCTCCCTAAAACCACTTGGGGCCCTTTAACCTGTTGCTCATGCAAAGCCGAGTGCTGGGTCGTCAATACGACATTCTCCCGACATCTAAGGAGCACCACGGGAGGAAAGCGGAATACTTCCATACCCTCGGAAAATACAAAAGAGCACACAGAGCGCCATACAAAGAGGAGCTACCTCCGCAAAGAGCAAGGTCATCTTGACCCAACAAAGGCTCCTGCTTCATCCCAAACTGCCGGGAAACAAGCGATGGAATATAGAAGGAGGACCAAGACAAACCTGGAACTCTGACCACATAGGACCCTTCCTGAAAGGCCCTCCTAGTCTCAATCCTCTAGTGCGGAACCCACCAACGGATCTGATGCGTACCAAGCTGTGACATCCATCTCTCCCAGGCAGATTGATCCATATCCAACACAAGAGGACGCTGAGCAAGGAGTCCCGGGAGGCTGAAACAGCCGCGGAGCCTCCCGCATAGCTGAAGTCTCTCTCGCATCCACAAGGTGAGCAAGCGGGGCTTCCCCCTCTCATGAACCTATCCCCGGTCGCCGGACGGTCAATACCGTGAAGAGTCTCCCCGGCACCAACGTGCCAATATCCTCTCCGGCTGCGGTGCCCTACCACATCCAAAAGCACCATCGCATACCCAGGGAGGCGGCCATGAAAAGCGTTGCTATCACGCACAAGGCAAATGCATCCCACGAGACATCACTCTCATCATCAATCATAAACCGCTCCGGCAGCGCAGAAATGTCAATATGACCCAAATCAAGGATCATGCCCTGCACTTCTCCCAACGAAGTCCGAAGAAAGCATGCAAGCTTCACGCTACGGCGCGATGCAGCCAATCAAAGGAAGCGAGATGGCCTCCACCTCAGGTCCTCCAATCAAAGCCCGAAAATCCTCGAGGTGGGCACCATTTCATTGTAGGAGAAGCAATACACATGCCTCCTGACATCCCAGAACTTCGCGGCAGCCCGCAACAATTCTCAATCAGGAACCAACTCCTTAAGGGACCAAACCGAGCAGAGTCGAAACCTTACCTCGAAAGCTCGCCTCTGATGCCTCATACGGTGTCGCATCCACATTTTCAGCCGCTCAAGGAAGTATGCTTGCTGCTCCTTCGAAAGCCTTGGCAAAATTCTTGGAACATACGAAGAATCCATGGCAAAAATGGAGGTTCCTAGAGAAAATGGGGAAGAAAGCTCGAAATGACTGCAAATGGGAAGTGAGGAAAGTCCAGACATCCAGAAAACACTTATCCCTTCCCAAAAGCAAAGGATATCCGTACGGACCTCTTTGCATCCCAAGTTGGTCCGTACGGACCTTGTTGCACCATGGTCCCACGTTTCCAGCAAACAGTACAACAGCCACTGTTCTCAGCAGGACCTTGCTCCAAACTGCCCAAATTCTTCGCAAAGGACAGCATCGCCACATAATGGCGGGTCAGTGTGTCAAAGGCTCTCCCCGAGACCTGCACAAGCAAACAGCCAAAGAAACGCTCAGCTAAAGAGATACAGGCATACAAGAAAAGAGAAAAATACAGAAAAGATGCCAAGATGGAAAAGAGTAAGCACACTCACCAACATATCCGGGTCAACCCGATAGGCAAAGCCTGAGCTCGCTCGGGGACGAATGCAGACACCCTCCGCCTCGACGAATCCCCACGAACATATGTGGTCAAGTCCGGCTGCACCGGAACATGCGGGGACACGGTGGGCCATCCTGCCTCTCCCTCGCCAACACCTGTAGCGTCCTCAGCTTCCTCCTAACGAAGGCCCCATACTCCTCTCCATACAAAATAAACTCATCGGCACTCACGCCGCCAAGATATCTCTCAAACTTCGGCCGTCATCGTAAGTCCGGATTTCGCCCACACTAACGCCGGTCACCCGTCATCGTAAGTCCGGCCGCCACTAAATGCCAGAATACCCAACCCCGCCGTCATCGTAAGTCCGGTTTCGCCCACTAAACGGCAACACCCACCCCGGCCGTCATCGTAAGTCCGGATTTCGCCCACTAAACGGCAACACCAACCCCGGCCGTCATCGTAAGTCCGGATTTCGCCCACTAAACGGCAACACCAACCCCGGCCGTCATCGTAAGTCCGGATTTCGCCCACTAAACGGCAACACAACCACCGGCCGTCATCGCAAGCCCGGACCTCGCCCACTAAACGGTAAAACAAGCGCAAAAGGAGCCAGCGCCTCCAAGCACAAATCTCAAGGCACAAAAAGCCTCCAAAATGCCAAACGGTGAATAAACCACCGGCCATCAAAGTAAGCCCGAAGTCACCTTCTCAGCGGACAAAGCCCCAACGAGGCCACATATCCCAGACGAGATGAACACCGGCGGTCATCGTAAGTCCAACCTTTCCCCCAGCGAACAAAACACGAGGCATTCACGCCTCTCACAATCAAAGCACAAGGCAGTCACGCCTCCGCAAACCGCAGTCAGAAGACGAATCAAATCCTCACGCACGACATAGCCGTAGTCAGAAGACGAATCAAGTCCTCACGCATGACACAACCGCAGCCAGAAGACAAGTCACGTCCTCACTACTACATCCGCAGCCCAAAAGGCTTTAAATCACTCAGTTCGGGAGACTGCATAAATCAGCCAAATCATTATCTCCAGCCCGGAAGGCTCTAAACCACTCGATCCGGAAGACCGTATAAACCTCCCAAATCACTATCTCCAGCCCAGAAGGCTTTAAACCACTCATTCCGGAAGAACGTATAAACCTCCCAAATCACTATCACTAGCCCGGAAGGCTTTAAACCACCCGATTCGGAAAATCGTAAAATTTCCATCTCAGGGCGCCACCACGTCCTCACAGTTGACCTCGGCGGTCACACGACACTTCAGGGCACCACCACGCCCGCATACACTCACGATTACACGACCTCTGAACTACGATCAGGATTGATTCCCGCTAGGGATACGTAGGAATCCTATCACAGGGTCCCGGCCCGGCCAGGCTATACGGTCGCGGGACGCCACCACGTCCTTACCGTTGACCTATACGGTCACCCGGGACGCCACCACGTCCTTACCATCGACCTATACGGTCACCCGGGATGCCGCACGTCGCTTACCATCGACCTATACGGTCGCGGGCGCCGCCACGTCCTTACCATCGACCTATACGGTCGCGGGACGCCGCCCAAGTCGCACCATCGACCTATCGATCACCGGGGGTGCCACCACGTCCTTACACCATCGACCTATACGGTCACCCGGGGACGCCACCACATCACTTACCATCGACCTATACGGTGCGGGACACCGCACGTCCTTACCATCGACCTATACGGTCGCCGGGCGCCGCACGTCCTTACCATCGACCTATACGATCACCCAGGACGCCACCGCATCCTTACCATCGACCTATACGGTCACCCAGGACGCCACCACGTCCTTACCATCGACCTATACGGTCATCCAGGATGCCACCACGTCCTTACCATCGACCTATACGATCACCCAGGATGCCACCAAGTCCTTACCACCGACCCTCACGGTCATCCGCAGGATACCATCACATCCACACACAGAGTTTCAGTCAGAGGACATCTCCCATCCTCATACACAACAACACTCACTCCACACATGAACTACGATCAGGCTTGATTCCCGCTAGGGATACGTAGGAATCCTATCGCAGGGTCCAGCCAACTGGCCTAAACAATCACACAACAGGACACCGCCATGTCCTCACGAACCGACTTACACGGTCACTTCCTCTCCCAGCACGCGATCCAGATCAGGACCCTTATCTTATCGACGACCCCACTTCTTTCGTAAGTGACATCGTCGAGGGGCTTCTGTAAGTACTCCAATCTGGATCACCCTCTTCCGAGCACATGGGAAACACCGCAGACTCACACAAACGCAGTCTCGAATACCCATAACCCTCAAAAACCTCAAAACCACCAACCAAACCAAGGGAGGGGCCTTTCTGAAACAAAAAGGGACAAAAGGACATTTGAGGAATTATGTAAAAAAGCATAGATGGTCCGTACGGACCTCTTTGTTGCCATGATTACTGAATCCTCTTAAAGACCAACTTATTCCCTCAAATCCCGGAAGGCATCATTACTGAACTTCATGGGAGGTCCGTACGGACCTTTATGCATGCAAGTTGGTTCGTACGGACCTTCTTGTTACCAGACACCATCAT
The DNA here is from genome assembly GCA_022495995.1 of Adenophora triphylla var. japonica. NCBI lineage: Eukaryota > Viridiplantae > Streptophyta > Magnoliopsida > Asterales > Campanulaceae > Adenophora > Adenophora triphylla. Next base: position 105,000 of record JAFEMH010004687.1, on the reverse strand, counting down.
TGCTGAATTTTCTTAAAGTCCACTTATTCCCTCAAATCGAGAAAAACCAAAATCTTGGATTACATGGAAGGTCCGTACGGACCTTCTTGCACAAATCTGAGGACTATAAATAGAGGGCTACCCCTCCCTCATTTCACACATCTCCCTCTTCTCTCCTCTCCCCCCATCCTTCAGGCACCCCTCTAAGTCCTTCCGAGGCAATCCCGGCCCCTTTCGGATCCTTCCGAGGCCTTCCGAGCTCCCTTGTGGTGCTCCGAAGCCTCCCCGAGCGCTCCCGCGACGCTTTCGCGCTGCCCCGAGGCACTCTCGAGGTAATCTAAGGCCCTTCGCGGTACTCCGAGGCCTTGCCTAGTCTTTCCCGAGGAGTCCCGGCTCTTTTCGAGTCAAACCGGCAACTCGAACGCACGCCGAACCTCTGCCCGAGTGATTCCTGTGATCCCAACGCACGCCGAACCTCTGCCCGAGTGATCCCTGCGATCCAAACGCACGTCGAACCTCTGCCCGAGTGATCCCTGCGATCCCAACACACGCCGAAACTCTGTCCTCAGACAACCGGCTCATCCCGAAGCAAACCCGGTCCGTCCCGGAATACTATTCCATCCTCAAACACTATTCCCCAGCGGAAGACAGACACGAATCAACATTGGTAAGGCTTCCTTCCTATACTATTTCAATACATTTCAATAAGCAGTGTACAATGTAGACATCCGATAGAGCATGCATTTTTAAAAGCACATACACACACACACACAACATTTAAAGAATAAGGGATACCGAAAGACTCGTTTTTACGAGGCGACTCGGGTGAGCTCTAATATTCTAATATTCTCTTCCCGAGGAGTCATCTGACCTCCGAACTCAAAATCTCATCACAAAAAAACAGTTTATTTTTAAACTGATGCCCTTTTTCAATGTTTTGGGCTTAATAAAAACGGCGTGACGACTCTACAAAGCAAACACACAGCGAGACACCTCCACCCAACAACGCTGCAAAGCGGAAATGCCAGATGCCGGGACGCGATCGCGCTGCCTCTCGGATCCGGGTAATTTCAGTACCGAGACAGCAGCGCGAGTAGCGTGCGGTGTACCGAGGCAGCGGTGCGAGTAGTGTGCGGTCTCTAAAATTCTTTTTCTGAGTAAAACAGAAGTTTTTGAAGAATTTTAAATGTATGTACACAGATGTTTATTGATGCCTTTTTTTTTGTAAAATAAAAAGTAAAGCACATGCACACACACAACAGTTAAAGAAAGGGGTAAAATGAAAGTTTGACCCTCATCATCGTTTTAAAAATATTTTGTTTTGTTTAAAAGTTTTTTTTAAAACAAAATATCCCCAGCGGAGTCGCCAACTGAAATTACCCGGATCCGAGAGGCAGCGCATTCGCGCCCCGGTGAAATTACCCGGGATCCGGAGCTCCCGCGCATCTCGCATTCGTCGCCGTTCGGGAATGTTCGCCCGGATCCGAGAGGCAGCGCGTTCGCGCCCCGGCATCTGGCTTTTATTCCGTCTCAGCGTTTGCGTGAAGTTGGAGGTGTCTCGCCGTGTTTTGCTTTGTAGAGTCGCCACGCCATTTTTATTATTAAGCCCAAAACATTGAAAAAGGGCATCAGTTTAAAAATAATAATAAACTGTTTTTGTGTGATGAGATTTTGAGTTCGGAGGTCAGATGACTCCTCGGGAAGAGAATATTAGAATCTTAGAGCTCACCCGAGTCGCCTCGTAAAAACGAGTCTTTCGGATACCCCTAATATTCTTTAAATGTTGTGTGTGTGTGTGTGTGTGCTTTTAAAAATGCATGCTGTGTCGGATGTCTACATTGTACTCTGCGAATTGAAATGTATTGAAATAATAACGGAAGGAAGCCTTACCAATGTTGGTTCGTGTCTGTCTTCCGCTGGGGAATAGTGTTTGAGGATGGAATGATGTTCCGGCACGGACCGGGATTGCTTCGGGAGGGGCCGGTTGTCTGCGGACAGAGTTTCGGTGTGCGTTGAGATTGTAGGCTGCGTTCGGGCAGAGCTTCGGCGTGCGTGGGGATAGCAGGGATCACTCGGGCAGAGGTTCGGCGTGCTTTGGGGTGGCAGGAGTCACTCGGGCAGAGTTTCGGCGTGGTTTGGGATCGCCGATTTGACTCTGAAAGAGCCGGGACGCCTCGGGAAAGACCAGGCAAGGCCTCGGAGTACCACGAGGGGCCTCAGAGTACCTCGAGAGTGCCTCGAGGCAGCGCGGGAGCGTCGCGGGAGCGCTCGGGGAGGCTTCGGAGCACCACAAGGGGGCTCGGAAGGCCTCGGAAGGATCCGAAAGGGGCCGGGAGTGCCTCGAGAGGACTTAGAGGGGAGCCAGAAGGCTAAGGGAGGAAGAGAGAAGAGGGAGGTGTGTAAAATGAGGGAGGGGGAGCCCTCTATTTATAGTAGGAGAAATTTGCAAAGAGGTCCGTACGGACCTCCCTGGTTATCCAGAATTTTGGTTTTCCTCGATTTGAGGGAATATGTGATGATGGTGAATATTCTGGAATTATGATGTCCCCTATGCAATAAGGTCCGTACGGACCATCTTGACATGCAAAGAGGTCCGTACGGACCAACCATGCATGAGGGTAATCATTTTCCCCAGGATTTGAAGGAATATTGTGGACTTTAAGAGGATTCAGTAATTATTAAAGCAAAGAGGTCCGTACGGACCACTTTTGCTTTTCCAATTTCTGAAAATTCCCAAGGTCCTTTTGTCCCTTTTTATCCCGAAAGGCCCCTCCCTTGGTTTGGTTGAGGGTTTTGAGAGGGTTTTGAGTGCCATAGGTCTTCGAGGTGTGTTTGTGAGTGCGGTGTTTCTGTGTGTTCGGCGAGAGGTGATCCCAGTTGGGGTACTTACGAAGCCCCTCAGCGACGTCACTTTCGGAGGAAGTGGGGTCGTTGATAAGATAAGGGTCTGTCTGGATCGCGTCTTTGGGAGAGGAAGTGGCCAGGTGGAGGTCGGTGGGAGGACGTGGCGGTGTCTGTTGTGTGACCGCTTAGGTCGGTTAGGTGGACCACGTGATAGGATTCCTACGTATCCTGGCGGGAATCAAGCACGCCGTAGTTCGTGTGTGGGGTGAGTGTTGTAGTGCAAGAGGACGGGGAGATGTCCTCGACTAAGATACATGGGTGGACGTGGTGGTGTCACAGGTGTGACCGCATAGGTCGGTGGTAGGGACGTGGAACGTCTGGGTGACCGTATAGGTCGATGGTGGGACCTGTGTCGGGATTCCTACGTATCCCTAGCGGGAATCAAGCACAGTCGTAGTTCGAGAGGTCGTGAATTTGTGAGTGTATGTGGGCGTGATGGTGCCACTGAAGTATCGTGTGACCTCAGGAGTCAATGGTAAGGACGGGGGTGGTGTCTAAGATGTGGTGACCGCCGAGGTCAATTGTGAGGGCGTGGTGGTGTCTGGGGTGGAAATTTTACGATTTTCCTAATCGGGTGGTTTAAGGCCTTAGGGCCGAAGATAGTGATGTGGGTGGTTTATACGGTCTTTCGGACCGAGTGGTTTAAAGCCTTAGGAGTTTGGAGATATTAATGTAGGAGGTTTATACGGTCTTCTGACCAAAGTGGTTTAAAGCCTTCGAGTTTGGAGATAGTGTGAAGACTTGAGTCGTCTTACGGTTGCGGTTGCCATGCGTGAGGACTTTGAATCGTCTTCTGGCTGCGGTTTGCCATGCGTGAGGACTTTGAATCGTCTTCTGGCTGCGGTTTGCCATGCGTGAGGACTTTGAATCGTCTTCTGGCTGTGGTGGTGTCATGTATGAAAACTTGAGTCATCTTCTGACTGCGGTTTGCCATGCGTGAGGACTTTGAATCGTCTTCTGGCTGTGGTTTGCCATGCATGAGGACTTTGAATCGTCTTCTGGCTGCGGTTTGCCATGCGTGAGGACTTTGAATCGTCTTCTGGCTGTGGTTGTGGAGGCATGGCTGCCTTGAGCTTTGATTGCGAGGGGTGCGGACGCCTCGTTGCTTGATTTCGAGAGGCGTGATTGCCTTATGCTTTGTCTGCTGGGGAGAAAGTTGGACTTACGATGGTCGCCGGTGTTCATCCGTTGGGGATCATCGTGGCCTTGTAGGGGCCTTCATGCTGAGAGGGTGACTTCGGGCTTACTTTGATGGCCGGTGTTTGAGTTGCCGTTGAGTGGGCAAGGATGATGGCCGGTGATTGCTTCACCATTTGGCGTTTTGGAGGCGTTTCGTGCCTTGGGATTTGTACTCGGAGGTGTTGGCTCCTTCTTGCGCTTGTTTTGCCGTTGAGTGGGCGAAGTCTGGGCTTACATTGACGGCCGGTGCTGGGGATATGTAGTCTTGTACGACTTCCTTTTGACTTGTTGGGGAAGGAGCTCGGGCTTACTTTGATGGCCGGTGGTTGAATTGCCGTTGAGTGGGCGAGGTCCGGGCTTACGTTGACGGTCGGTGCTTGCGTTGCCGTTGGAGTGGGCGAGGTCCGGGCTTACATTGACTGCCGGTTCTTGAATTGTCGTTGGAGTGGGCGAAGTTCGGGCTTACATTGACTGCCGGTGGTTGAATTGCCGTTGAGTGGGCGAGGTTCGGGCTTACATTGACTGCCGGTTCTTGAATTGCCGTTGGAGTGGGCGAAGTTCGGGCTTACATTGACTGCCGGTGGTTGAATTGCCGTTGAGTGGGCGAGGTTCGGGCTTACATTGACTAGGTTCTTGAATTGCCGTTGGAGTGGGCGAAGTTCGGAGCTTACAGCGGCGGCAGGTTCTTGAATTGAGTAGGCGAAATCAGGGCTTACGTTGACGGCCGGTTCTTGAATTGCCGTTGGAGTAAAGATTCGGGCTTACGGAACGAGGCGGTTCTTGAATTACCGGTAAGGCGAAGTCCGGGCTTACATTGACGGCCGGTTCTTGAATTGCCGTTGGAGTGGGCGAAGTTCGGGCTTACACTGACGGCCGGTTCTTGAATTACCGTTGAGTAGGCGAAGTCCGGGCTTACATTGACGGCCGGTGGTTGAATTGTCGTTGAGTGGGCGAGGTCCGGGCTTACGTTGACGGCCGGTTGTTGAATTGCCGTTGGAGTGGGCGAAGTCGGAGGGCATGTGGGCCGGTGGTTGAATTGCCGTTGAGTGGGCGAGTCGGGCTTACGTTGGCGGCGGTTGTTGAATTGCCGTTGGAGTAGGCAGGGGCTTACATTGACGGCCGGTTCTTGAATTGCCGTTGGAGTGGGCTAAGTTCGGGCTTACATTGACTGCCGATGGTTGAATTGCCGTTGAGTGGGCGAGGTTCGGGCTTACATTGACTGTCGGTTCTTGAATTGCAGTTGGAGTGGGCGAAGTTCGGGCTTACATTGACTGCCGGTGGTTGAATTGCCGTTGAGTGGGCGAGGTTCGGGCTTACATTGACTGCCGGTTCTTGAATTGCCGTTGGAGTGGGCGAAGTTCGGGCTTACACTGACGGCCGGTTCTTGAATTACCGTTGAGTAGGCGAAGTCCGGGCTTACATTGACGGCCGGTTCTTGAATTGCCGTTGGAGTGGGCGAAGTTCGGGCTTACACTGACGGCCGGTTCTTGAATTACTGTTGAGTAGGCGAAGTCCGGGCTAATATTGACGGCCGGTTCTTGAATTGCCGTTGGAGTGGGCGAAGTTCGGGCTTACATGTTAGGTTCTTGAATTACCGTTGAGTAGGCGAAGTCCAAATTGACGGCGGTGGTTGAATTGTCGTTGAGTGGGCGAGGTCCGGGCTTACGTTGACGGCCGGTTGTTGAATTGCCGTTGGAGTGGGCGAAGTCCGGGCTTACATTGACGGCCGGTGGTTGAATTGTCGTTGAGTGGGCGAGGTCCGGGCTTACGTTGACGGCCGGTTATTGAATTGTGGCAGCGGATGCCTGACATTTCGTTGGATGGTAGGCCGAGTCCCAGGAGGCTGGTCTACGCTTCTGGCCTGGGCGTGTTCGTGGAGAACTTGGCCGGGGTTTCTGACACGAGGAAGAATAAGAGCGTCTTCCTTGGCCTTTCTGAGTATTGGTGGGATACCACCCACACCTTCCATCTGAGCTGGGGAGAGGTGACGGTGACGCCCGCGAGACTTTCTTTGCTATCGCGGGCTTTCCTTGAAAGGAGGGCCGGTGCGGTGGCGAGATATGATTAGGAGGATGTGCGCGGAGCTGTGGGCTTTGCGCTTTGTTCCTCGCGAGGGTCTTGGCATGTTGTATAGTGATGTTGAGATGAGGATCACGGCTAGTATTGGGGCCTATGTTGAGTGCAGGCCGGGTGACGGCGGAGCAGCTGGCGCGCTCCTTCCTGTGGTTTGCGCTTTCCGAGACCTTGTTCTCAAACCACGCGACTGCGGCTCCTTTTGCTCTGTTGGAGAGCTTGATTGACTTGGAGAGAGTTTGTGATATCGCTTGGGGCGAGGCGGGCTTGGCCGAGCTCTACTTCTCCTTGGACCGGTTTAGCCGGGGTGTGGCCAGTTCTTTGGCCTGTTTTGACTTTGCTTTGGAGGTATGAGTTCATTGCTGTTTTTTTTGATTTAGCAACTTGTCGCTTTCTCCATTTTCTTTTGCACTGAGCCTTTTCTGTTTTTGTCACAGGTGTGGTTCTACGAGATCTTTCAGTGCTTCCCGTGGGATAGAGATCCTGGGGCTGTAGCAGCGTATCCTGCTATGTTGGGCTGGGCCCGCCCGGCGAGGAGGAGGAGGACCAGCAGGGGGAAGCTCACCATCGCCTATGGGGATGTGCAGGAGCATTTGGAGAGAGATAGCCCGGAGAGGTTTGTTCTGTATCCCTGGGCTCGATATGAGGATGATGATTTCGAGGGCTCCCACTGGTGACGGTGCGGCGGAAGATCTTTGCGGGGCCTGACTTGCGACGTCATGTATTTGGGGGAGCGGGTCTTCTGGCAGCATGGCCCGGGTATGCTTCCCTTGGCTCCGAGGGACCCTCCTTTTGGGATGCTTGACTCCCGTGATATGGATGTGTTAGATTTTGAGAGGTATATGGGCGGCGTGAATGCCGATGAGTTTGTTTTGTTTGGAGAGGAGTATGGGTCCTTCGTGAGGAGGAAGTTGAGGACGCCACAGGTGTTGGCGACGGAGAGGAGAGGCTGGTCGCGGGGTCCCCGAGAGGTTCCGGTGCACAGGCCGGATTTTACGTATGTTCGTGGGGATTCCTCGAGGAGGAGGGTGTGCATGCCGTCCACGAGCGAGCTCCTGTTGCCTACCGCGTGGATCTGATAGGCCGGTGAGCGTGCTTACTCTTTTCCATCTTGGCATCTTTTACGTATTTTTCTCTTTTTGTTGTTGAGTATGGCTTGTATTCTTTGAGCGTTTCTTTGTTGCTTGCTTGTGCGGAGTCCGGGGAGGAGCTTTTGACATGCTTGACCCGCCGTTACGTGGCGATGCGGTCTTTCGCGAAGAAGATGGCGTCGAAGGCTGTCTTGCCGGTCTTCGCGGCGTGTGCCGGCGTACGAGCCGTGCCTTCGAGGCATTACGTAGATGTTCCTCCACCGAGAGCCGGCCGGAGCCACGGCGGGGAGGGACCTTCGAGGGCGGCATAGCATGGATGCGGGGCGTCTTCGGGAGCTCAGGCACGCAGACCCTTTACAGGTTCTTCCCTCGGCGGGATGCGCGGGGTGAGGGTTCGTCGAGCCTTCTTTCTTTGATCCTTTCGCCGGATTTGATCCTTCGAGTACTTTGAGTACCGGCCTCGGAGGGCTCGGTATTACGATGACGAGGATATGACGGGGCGAGTTCAAGGGATGCCCGACTTCTCTCTTGATGATCTTGGCGAGGATGACGATGCGAGGATTCGGACTAGGGTTCATTTGCTTTCCCTCTTTCCATATCTTCTTTTTTTTTTTAGCAACGGACATTAGATGTACGTAATAAAACACTCGTATTTGCATGGCAAACGCATTTTATTTTAGGATGTAATGTCATTTTTGTGATTCCGGAAATTGTCCTAGAAATTGTTGCTATTATTTTTTATTTTGTGCATGCCACGTGAGTGAGAGTGCGTTTGTGGGTAGTGTATGTTTGCGGGAATGGCTTTGGCCGGTGTTTGGGCGGTTTGGAGCAAGGTCTGCTTGAGGGCAGGTGGTTGTTGTACCATTTCTTTGGGGAAATGGGTCATGGTTACAAGGAGGTCCGTACGGACGTACTTAGCATGCAAAGAGGTCCGTACGGACCAACCTTGCTTTGGGAAGGAGATAAATGCTTTCCGATGTGCTGGTCTTTCCCATTTCCCCATTTGCGGCCATTTTCGAGCTTTCTTCCCCATTTTCTCTAGGAACCTCCATTTTGGCCATGGATTCTTCGTACGTTCCTAGAATTTTGCCGAGGCTTTCGAAGGAGAGGCAAGCGCACTTCCTTGAGCAGCTGAAAACGTGGATGCGGCGCCGTATGAGGCATCAGAGACGGGCTTTCGAGGTAAGGTTTCGTCTTTGCTCGATTTTGTCTTTTAAGGAGTTGGTTCCTGATTGGGATTTGTTGCGGGCTGCCGCGAAGTTCTGGGATGTTAGGAGGCATGTGTATTGTTTCTCCTACAATGAAATGGCGCCCACTTTTGAGGATTTTCGGGCTTTGATTGGAGGACCGGAGGTGGAGGCCATCTCGCTTCCTTTGATGGGTGGTGTTGTGGTGAGCGTGAAGCTTGCAGGCTTTCTTCGTACTTCGTTGAAAGAAGTGCAGGGCATGATCCTTGATTCGGGTCATATTGACATTTCTGAGCTGCCGGAGCGGTTCATGGTTGATGATGAGGGTGATGTTTCTTGGGACGCATTTGCCTTGTGCGTGATGGCGATGCTTTTCCTGGTCAGCTCCCTTGGCATTTGCGATGGTGTTTTGCTAGATGTGGTTGGGCCTTTGCGAAGTGGAGAGGATATTGTCCCGTTGGTCTTTGGGGAGACTCTTCATGGTATCGGCCGTCGCGGAGGGATCGTTTCATGAGAGGGGAAGCCCGCTTTGCTCACCTTGTGGGCTGCGAGAGAGACTTCGAGGCCATGCCGAGGCTCAGCGTCGTTTAGCCCGTGGTCATTTGCTCGGCGACCTCTTGTGTTGGATATGGATCGATCCGCACAGGAGAGATGGATGGCACGGCTTAGTACGCATTAGATCCGTTGGTGGGTTCCTCAGCTGGAGGATTGAGACTAGGAGGGTCTTGCGGGAAGGGTCCTACGTTGTTAGAGTTCCGAGGTTTGTCTTGGTCCTCCTTCTATATTCCGTCGCTTGTTTCCGGCGGTTTGGGATGAAGCGGGAGCCTTTGTTGGCTGGGATGACCTTGCTACTGCGGAGATAGTTCCTCTTTGTATGGCGGCTCAGGTGCTTTCTTGTATTTTACGAGGGTATGGAAGTATTCCGCTTTCCCTCTGTGGTGCTCCTTAGACGTCGGGAGAGTGTCGTATTGACGACTCGGTACCTGGCACAGTATGAGCGGCGTGTTGGGCGATCCCAGTGGCTTTGGAGAAGCGAGGCGTGTAGCGATTACGGGACCCGGTTGCCGTAGTAGCTATTGCCTTAGGAGTGCAGAAGCACAGTCGACCCTCGGGATGTGACGGGAGACACTTTGTTTGACTACGAGACTAGAGTTGACCGGCGACGGGGAGAGGTCCTCTTTTACGGACTCGCGGGGAGGAGATCCGAGCCGAAGCACGGGCGAATGAAGCCACGAGAGCTCTTTGGATTGTTTGACTCTACGGGGAGGACCCACGATCTCGGGCGAGAAACGCAGTTGGTTCGCGTGGAGCGAAAGAAGACTCGCCGGGGACGAGGGAAGAAAGGGAAGAATGGTGAGGGGACAAGCGCAGATGGCGCGGAATGACCTCCTAGGTATCCATTCATTGCATTGTAAACACATTACTTGTTAAATGTATTAAGCTGTCTTTTAGCATGTTGTGAACTTGAGAGTAGACCGTGCTTGAACTCATCAAGAAATGTTGTAACCGTTAGTGATTTGTGATTTACTTTTAAAGCTTTGTCGAGACGCAAGATCTCTTGTTTGCCTTTATTTCTTTTAGTGCACCTTGTCGGCGTCCATCTTTGAACCTTTACATTTGCATTTGCGGGTGAAGCGATGCAGGCCATGACGGCAATCCCCTTTGCTTAGGCTTTGTGCTTGGCTGAGAGGTTGAATGATCCCCTGACAAGTCGTTTTGACGGTCATTTTCGTAGCTTCCTTGCCCTTTGTTGGCGTCGGTCTCTTGACCTCAATTTCGCAGCTTCTGGTTGAGCTTCTTTTATTTTTGTTTTTTTTTTATTTTTTTTGTGAGCCCTTGCTCGAGCTCTCTCTTTTTTTTTTTTTTGAAGCGCGTGAGGGCGAAGACAAGCCCCTGGCTTGGAAGCAGACATGAGTCAGTCGTTTTGACGTTGAGTGACCCTCGGATGTCTTTTGATGTTGCCGCCGTCGTTTGACTTGGTCACGGTGACGTTGGGGCGTGCTCTTGACAAGTGCGTAGCTTGATGGAGGTCTTGATTGACATTCAAACTTTTGACTTTTTTTGTGTATTTTTAGACCGGACCAATTAAGGTTGCCTACGTTCCCCCGGACTAGAGGGCTCGAGTGCACGTAGTTCGACACTACATGGAGTGCGAGATGCATAGTTGTTCTTCTGCCGGCGAAGTATCTGCGAAGTTTGCTTCCGTTATTTGGATTCATGAAGGGATTGCCGTCTAGGTGCATCGGCTTCATGGCACCTCCGGAGAAGATCTTTTGAACCACGAAAGGGCCGATCCATGTGGTTCCCATGTTCCCAGTGGGTTGGTTCGAGTGGGAGGCTTTTCTTTGAGGACAAGGTCTCCTTCCCTGATGTCTCGGGACTTGACTTTCTTGTAGAAAGCTCTAGCCATCACTGCTTTGATAGGCTCGGACGTGTTCCATGGCCTTTAGTCGTCGCTCGTCTAGCGAGCCAATTCGTCATGTCGGCCGGAGCCATTCGACTTCGTTGATGTCATTTTCCAGCGGCACTCGGAGTGAGGTAATTTCCGGTTCGATGGGAAGGATTGCTTCCATCCCGTATGTCGGGCGAATGGGGTTTCTCCCGTGGGCATTACGGCCCGATGTGCGGTAGCCCCAAAGTGCAAGGTGCGGCTTCTCGGGCCAATCTCGTCCTCGGGTGGTCATTTTCGGATGATCCGTTCGAGGTTTTGTTTCTTTGCTTCCACGGCGCCGTTTGTTTGTGGCCGGTAGGGAGAAGATTTGTGGCGTGTGATCTTGAATTCGGCGGCGATGCATCGAATTCCCCCTCGAAGTGTGAACCATTGTACGATATGACCTCATTTGGGATGCCGTATCGGTAGATGATGTTTTTCTTGAGGAAATGCGCGACCTTCTTGGAGGTGAGTACCTTGTAGGACTTGGCTTCGACCCATTTGGTGAAGTAGTCGATGGCTACTAAGATGAACTCGTGACCGATTCTTTGCTGGCGGAGCGATTTTCCCGATGACGTCAATTCCCAAGTGGCAAATGGCCGGGGTGTAGTCATGCGGTAGAGATCGTGGGGAGGTAGATGATTGAGGTTGGAGAAGCTGTTGACACTTGTCGCGGCTTCGGACAAAGTGGATGCAATCTGCCTCCATGGAGATCCGGTAGTAGCCCATCACGAGAATGATTTGCATCGGGGCTCTGGCGTTCGTGTGGGGACCGCAAGCCCCATTGTGGACTTCGTTCATGAACTTGTTTGCTTCTTCTGGTTGATGCGGCGTAGGAGTGGTCCATGGTAGCGTTTCTTGTATAGCATGTCCCCGAGGATGACGAAGTGAGAGGCGAGGCGTTTTAGGGCCATGATGATCTTGGTTTTGACCCCTTCTGTGCGTGGGTCTTCCTTGTTCATGAAGGTAGTTTCCCGTTCTTGAGGTATTGGAAGATGCAGTGCGTCTTTGGAAATGGCGTCGGACTTGCGTCTCTTTGACTCTTCAGCAATCTTGCAAATCGTTGTGATTAAAATCTCCTCGGCAGCTTGGGCCCGGTTTTGCTCTCGTTTGACAACATGCTTAAACGTTTGCTTGATGCATTTTTTCAATTAATGTGTTTGCCTTTTGTATAAATGAATTGTTATTAAGCTTGTTTTGATTAGTTAACATCATCATTTGTTAAAGATGCAATGAAATGATTTTTAGAAAGGTCGGACCTTTTATTGAAAGCGTGAAAGGCGTACATTGTTGATCAGACTCACAATCGTTGGGCGTAAAGCCGTCAAAAGACTCAAAGATGTGAATTCACGAGACAACAAGACTCGAAGCTAGACTATAGGCGACGAGGGATTGGACCGAGCTTCATTACTCTCGGATGGGCTGTAGCTCTAGAGGGAGTGGTCTTGGTTCGGGTGGCTTGATCTTCCCTTGGCATGAGTCCGGAAAATAGCTTGCATGAGGTTCGATTTCAAACCGGATCGCGGAGGTTTTTGGTTGCTCCCACGATGATGTCCCTCCATTAGTGTTGCCACCGAGTCCTTGGGGGTTTTTGATGATAGAAGTCGGCGAGGGCTACTTCTAAGAGGGCGAAGCATTCGGCGGTCGGAGTTGATTCTTCTTGATGTTGATCACTTTCATAGAATACTGCACTCTTTATGCAGGATCTTTGCTTGGACTGACATTTACAATGTCGATTCGAGGAGCATGCTATATCTCCTTCCTGATTAGGCCTTGGAGGAGGTTGCGCCAGCTGTTCATCTAGGTCGGACACCGGAATGTTGAATTGAACTATCTTGTGATGGATTTGTCCACAGTAAGATCCGAGTGTCGGCTAGAGGGTTGTCTTGTATCGGGGGATCGGTGATGAGCCGGTTTGCAAGAGGGTTTTCGGCGAAGTAAGGGTCTACTCCTCGATCAATCTCCATTAGGGCATCCATCTCTTGATCCTCTCTTAAGCATTCTTCACGATCGCATATATCGAGTTGTCATCGACCCATGAGCTCTTCGATTTCCGGCTCGTCGCGGCTTAGAGCGTGGATGTAAGGATCCACTTCGTAGCGGGACGGGGTAGGAGACTCATGCTGGGAGAAGAGTATTCGGTCATGTCGGGACCTTCTTACAGGTCGTAGCTTGCTGGCCAAGCACTTGCCATTGCGTTGCTTCCGCGGATCACTTCGATCACTCCATTGGCATTGATGAATTTCACGCATTGGTGAAGAGTAGATGATACCGCTTTCATCGATGTATCGAAGGGTCGTCAATGAGGCGAGAGAAGGTTGGTTTTGATTTCCACGACTTGGAACTCTAAGCTCCGGTTGTGCGTCGAATTGGATCCTCAGATTGATGACTCCTACGATTGGTCGTGCGGTGGAATCGTAGGCTCGGATTAGAGGTGAAGGCCTTATCGGGGAGCGGTCGATGCGGAGTCGTTTCGGTGTGCTCAAGCGATGATGTTGGCTGCGGAGCCGTTATCAATCAAGGCGTTCGGGAGGAAGAACATCTCTATTTTTATGAGGATGAGGAGGGCTTCGTTGTGCCGATTCTCACATATCGGCAAGTCATCGTCTGTGAAGGCTAAACCGCTTCCCGTGCTACCGTTTGACTCGGTCTCTTAAGGGGAACGTTCGATCCATCCATTTGTATGCCTTGGTTGGGGCAAAGATCGTAGGGATACGGTTGCCCTTGGGCGTTCTTGTGCGAATTCCCGGTCGCGAGACCTTTTGACTCTAGTTTCACGCTCCCGAGTCATAGCGGGACGGCATGCGACGGTTTCGGAAATTGCGAGTGCGCTCTCGCTTGGAGTTTCGTCAAAGGCTATTGAGTTTACCTGTCGTTCCGGGGAATGGATTTCCGATGGTATTGGGACCGCGAGGGCGTTCCAATTTTCCCTCCTCAATGAGCCCTGGACCACTGCTTGAGCACGAAGCAATTGTCGGTGGTGTGGCCGGGGTAGTTGTGGAAGGCGCGGTGCTTGCTCATATCCATGTTGGGTTTGGGAGTCTTTGGTTGGAAATTCTCGAGAGGTTTGAGAAGATTTCGTTTCACCAAAGCTTCAAATACTTGACCCAAGGGCATTTCGAGGTTGTCTAAATCTTTGGGCGTGGGAAGCGAGGGGATTGTTATTCTTTGGGGGCGCTTGATCGCGGTTTACTTGAGCTACAGTTACGAATGTAGTGTCTTTGTTCATTTGCTTCTTTTCCTTTGGTCGGGCGGGAGTTGAAGTTGCCGGAGTTTGTTCGATAACGGTAAGACGAGGCGGGGGTTCTTTGTTGCCTTTTGAAGACTCGAGTCTTTTCAAACTTTGTCCGGCGTTGACCATGGCACGGAGATCCGGATAGAAATGGTGGGCGATTAAGGTCCTCAAAGATGGCTTGAGGCGGGAATGGAAGATGTCCATCTGCTCTTCTTTGGAAAGTGGATCCATTATCTCGCTTAGCTTCAGTTCCATCTTTTGTAGAACTCGCCCTCTTGGTTCGTCATCCTTTTGTTCGGTGGCTTGCGGGTCATGGCGGTTTGTCTCCCATTCAAGGTTGGCGCGATACTTCTCCGGAAAATTTCTTGATCGATCCCACGTGGAGCGGTTTTACGCCTTCACATTGAGAAACCACCTTAGTGTTTGTGGATTTGAGAGAATGCTTGAAAGTGATCCGCCATGCGTTGAGGGTTGCCCCTTTGGCTCTCATACCCGGGACATAGGTGTCGATGTGGGTTTTGGGCATTACTGTCCCGTCAAACTTTTCCATTTAGGCATCCACGAATTTCGGAGGGAGAGGGACCACTTTGCTCGGATCGGTAGGCGGGAGGGAGTCCTTCCGAGAACTAGCTAGCTTGCCTTGCATGTCCTTCATTTGTTCGATCGGCCAAGCCATGTGAGGATCGGTATGCGAGGTGGGTTACCGTTTCGGGGACGGAAACCGAAGATGGGGGTGGATTGGGCGATGGGATCGCCATTCGGGAGTCTTGGGGAGGTAGTTGAGTGTATACCAACCCATGCAGGGTGTTGAAGTTGAGGGCGTGATTGCCGGGTCCGGTAAGGGTTGTGTTTGGGAATTGGGGAAATGATTCGTTAGCCTCAAGTGGCGGACTAGCGGTGGCAAGCTTGAGATGTCGGGATATCCGCTCGGGATGCCCGTCCACAGTAAGCATAGGGACTTTTGATTGTGGTTGCGAGGCTCGTATAGAGGCAAAGGATTGAATCTGGGGATACCGAGATGCGTGGGATGCGACGGAGCGAGCACGTATGTGTCTTTGTTGGTGCGAGCTTGATGTGCGGGCGGAAGCGGCTGTCTTTGGCGGGCATGTCGGGCTGCTTGGCCCAGCGCTGAGGAGCTTTGAGCGAGAGGCTGCTTTGCGTTCTTTGGGATCTCGTAGCTTGGCGGAGGCGGAACTGGCGATAGCTTTGAGAAACCGGGGGCGGTATGTCTTCGTCCTCTATGAGAGCAAAGGTTCCGTCGGGTTGGGAAGCTACTGGCTTGTTCCTCGAAGACGCAAGGTGTCTACGATCCGAGCTTGCTTTGCTCTTCTTGGCGCTTCTTGATGGTTTCGAAGGCTCGCGGCACCTCCTCCATTGTGCGGAGGTTCCTTAGTGGCGGGGTTCCGTTTCCCTCATTTGTTATCTGTTGATCCGTCATGGGAGAGTAGCGGACGGTGCGAGCCGTTGAAGCTGGAAGGGCTATCGGACCTTGTGACCTCGATGCGAAAAGGCGGCTCCCGGGTATTCTCAACCACTCTCGGTTATTTGGAGGGTGACGGGCAAGGTTTAGACACAAGGAATGGCCTTACGGGATAAAGGGGAAAGCTCACGTGGCATGCGGTTTAGTTTCTTTTATTTTTTTTTTTTTGTTGTTTTAATTTACTTAAAACATGTTTTCTCGAAGTCCTAGGTAGGTTGGAAAAGATTGCTCTTCTTTTCGCAACTATGCTAGATCTGGGTCGATGGAGACCATACGTGCGGCTATAAGCCCCTCGTTTTGCACTGTATTTCGACATCCCGGGGTGGACGGCCCGGGCGAGGGTCCTATAGGGCAAGCGGTTTCCACCGGCATAAAAGAAAAATCGAACCTAAGGACCAAGCTGTCATGTTCGTTTTGATGCGTTAGCCATGTGAATAGTGAACCGAGCCGGCGGCTTTGAGTCAAGATCGGAGTCGAAGTTCGGCATGACCTCTCTTTACCTTGCTTGCGCAAGGGATGCGTGACGTTAGGCGTTGGCTGGGTCATATTGTCATGGATGACGTATCAAAGGCGTGATGACATGGTGTCATGTGAGCATGGATGTATATCGGGACGGAACATCGTGCAGGTGTAGCCGGAAATCAAGATCGAGGTCAAGATTTTAGCATGACCTTTCATCGCTTTGCTTGCTGAGGATCTTGAGTTCGAGCCTTGACTCGAAAAATGGCCGGCATGGTATATGTATCCAGTTTGTATGACACGGGTAGGTAAAAATCAACCGAGTACGGACGAGTGTGACTCAAGACTCAAACGTGCGGGGTTGACGCTTGGCTAGGATGGGATGTTTGGAATGATCCGTGCGCATCCGAGAGGCCTAGGAAGACCAAACGGACTGGCGAGACCACTCCGGGTTAAGGGTTGTAGTGTGCGGTGTATCCGCGGCGGTGCGCGTAGCGTGCGGTGTAGCAGCGACGGTGTGCGTAGTGTGCGGTGTAGCAGGCGGCGGTGCGAGTAGTGTGCGGTCTCTAAAATTCTTTTTCTGAGTAAAACAGAAGTTTTTGAAGAATTTTAAATGTATGCACAGATGTATATTGATGCATTTTTTTTTGTATTTTTATTTTTTTCGTAAAATAAAAAGTAAAGCACGTGCACACACACACAACAGTTAAAGAAAGGGGTAAAATGAAAGTTTGACCCTCATCATCGTTTTAAAAATCTTTTGTTTTTTTTAAAAAAGATTTTAAAACAAAAAGATCCCCAGCAGAGTCGCCAACTGAAATTACCCGGGATCCGGAGCTCCCGCGCATCTCGCATTCGTCGTCGTTCGGGAATGTTCGCCCGGATCCGAGAGGCAGCGCGTTCGCGCCCCGGCATCTGGCTTTTATTCCGTCTCAGCGTTTGCGTGAAGTTGGAGGTGTCTCGCCGTGTTTTGCTTTGTAGAGTCGCCACGCCGTTTTTATTATTAAGCCCAAAACATTGAAAAAGGGCATCAGTTTAAAAATAATAATAAACTGTTTTTGTGTGATGAGATTTTGAGTTCGGAGGTCAGATGACTCCTCGGGAAGAGAATATTAGAATCTTAGAGCTCACCCGAGTCGCCTCGTAAAAACGAGTCTTTCGGATACCCCTAATATTCTTTAAATGTTGTGTGTGTGTGTGTGTGCTTTTAAAAATGCATGCTGTGTCGGATGTCTACATTGTACTCTGCGTATTGAAATGTATTGAAATAATAACGGAAGGAAGCCTTACCAATGTTGGTTCGTGTCTGTCTTCCGCTGGGGAATAGTGTTTGAGGATGGAATGATGTTCCGGCACGGACCGGGATTGCTTCGGGAGGGGCCGGTTGTCTGCGGACAGAGTTTCGGCGTGCGTTGAGATTGTAGGCTGCGTTCGGGCAGAGCTTCGGCGTGCGTGGGGATCGCAGGGATCACTCGGGCAGAGGTTCGGCGTGCTTTGGGGTGGCAGGAGTCACTCGGGCAGAGTTTCGGCGTGGTTTGGGATCGCCGGTTTGACTCGGAAAGAGCCGGGACGCCTCGGGAAAGACCAGGCAAGGCCTCGGAGTACCACGAGGGGCCTCAGAGTACCTCGAGAGTGCCTCGGGGCAGCGCGGGAGCATCGCGGGAGCGCTCGGGGAGGCTTCGGAGCACCACGAGGGGGCTCGAAAGGCCTCGGAAGGATCCGAAAGGGGCCGGGAGTGCCTCGAGAGGACTTAGAGGGGAGCCAGAAGGCTAAGGGAGGAAGAGAGAAGAGGGAGGTATGTGAAATGAGGGAGGGAGAGTCCTCTATTTATAGTAGGAAAAATTTGCAAAGAGGTCTCCCTGGTTATCCAGAATTTTGATTTTCCTCGATTTGAGGGAATATGTGATGATTGTGAATATTCTGGAATTATGATGTCCCCTATGCAATAAGGTCCGTACGGACCATCTTGACATGCAAAGAGGTCCGTACGGACCAACCATGCATGAGGGTAATCATTTTCCCCGGGATTTGAGGGAATATTGTAGACTTTAAGAGGATTCAGTAATTATTAAAGCAAAGAGGTCCGTACGGACCACTTTTGCTTTTCCAATTTCCTGAAAATTCCCAAAAGGTCCTTTTGTCCCTTTTTATCCCAGAAAGGCCCCTCCCTTGGTTTGGTTGAGGGTTTTGAGAGGGTTTTGAGTGCCATAGGTCTTCGAGACTGTGTTTGTGAGTCTGCGGTGTTTCCTGTGTGTTCGGCAGAGGGTAATCCAGATTGGGGTACTTACACCCGGCATCTGGCATTTTCGCTGGTTCGCGTTTTCCGTCTGCGTTGCGTCGCATTGGAAGTGTCTCGCTGTGTTTTGCTTGTAGAGTTGCCACACCGTTTTGATTAAGCCCAAAACATTGAAAAAAGGCATCAGTTTAAAAATAAACTATTTTTGTGTGATGAGATTTTTGAGTTCGGAGGTCAGGTTACTCCTCGGGAAGAGAATATTAGAATATTAGAGCTCACCCGAGTCGCCTCGTAAAAATGAGTCTTTCGACACCTCTTTCTTTCTTTAAATGTTGTGTGTGTATGTGCTTTTAAAAATGCATGCTGTGTTGGATGTCTACATTGTACACTGCTTATTGAGATGTATTGAAATAGTGTAGGAAGGAAGCCTTACCAATGTTGGTTCGTGTCTGTCTTCCGCTGGGAAATAGTGTTTGAGGATGGAATAGTGTTCGGGACGGACCGGGATTACTTCGGGATGTGTCGGTTATCTGCGGACAGAGCTTCGGCGTGCGTTGGGATCGCAGGGATCGTCGATTGGATTCGGGCAGAGGTTCGGCGTGCGTCAGGATTGTCGGTTGCGTTCGGGCAGAGGTTCGGCGTGCGTCGGGATCGTCGGTTGCGTTCGGGCAGAGTTCCGGCGTGCGTCCGAGTTGCCGGTTTGACTCGGAAAGAGCCGGGACGCCTCGGGAAAGACCAGGCAAGGCCTCGGAGTACCACGAGGGGCCTCAGAGTACCTCGAGAGTGCCTCGGGGCAGCGCGGGAGCGTCTCGGGATCGCTCGAAAGGTCTTCGGAGCACCACAAGGGAGCTCGGAAGGCCTCGAAAGGAATCGAAAGGGGCCGCGATTGCCTCTGAAGGACTTAGAGGGGGAGCCAGAAGGCTTAGGGAGAGAGTAGAAGAGGATGGTGTGAAAAATGAGGGAGGGGGATCCCTCTATTTATAGTGTGGGAAAAATTGCAAGAAGGTCCGTACGGACCTTCTAGGAAAACCAAAATTTTAGTTTTTCGGGATTTGAGGGAATAATGTGGACTTTAAGAGGATTTCTGTAATAATTATGTCTGGATACAAAGAGTTCCGTACGGACCTTCCATGCTTTTGTAATTGTGATGGCAAGCTAGTTCTCGTCGAGAGTTTTCCAACCATATATGGCACGTCTCAATCGGAGTTCGTATGAAGGAGTTATGACCTCCGAAAGTTTGCCCTTGGTTTTGTCGTATGCTTGGATGGAGAGCGATCCAGATTGGGGTACTTACAAAACTTTGACCTAAAATCGCTACACCATGTAGCGATTTCACCTTTAATGAAACTCGCTACATGGTGTAGCAAGTTTAAGCTGGCATTTACTCCTTTCCAGCAGATGAGGTTCAGTTTTCAGCCAGCATAAAAGGTTCAGTTTCCAGCAGCTAACATATTCATTATCTTCCTCTCTCGTATCTCTTCCTCTCGTATCTCTCATTCAAAGTCTCTCACAAAAATAATAACCCAAATCTTATTGACATTATTTTATTTCATCAGAATTGTTGCTCGACAAGAACAAGGTAAATTAACATCATCTTAATCATTGTTTTCACTTGTGTTTAGATATAAAATTTAAGTATTTAACTGTGTTTTAGTATATTGTAGATATAAATGTTAGAGCTTTGTTATATAATTTTTAACACTTTGATTTTGTAATGTAGGGTTAAAGATGAACGGGGGTCAAATCATTTTCATGTGTTATTGGGGAGGTAATGATGAACAACCGTTTGATGGTCCTCATTTCAAAAAAGGGTCAAAATGTGCAATTAGGGCTAATTGCCGATGGAGATACAATGAGTTGATTGATGAGTTATATAAAAAGGCGAACTTAGATCGGTCTCAATTTGATTTGAAAGTCATTTACAGATGTCCTCATTCTTTTGATAGCGGGATTGGTGAGTACTTTCCTTTCCGTATTGAAGATGATGCGTGTATGGATATAATGTTCGATCATTTAGCTAAATTTGGGGGGATAGGAAATTTGCAGCTGTATGTGGTTGTAAAATTGATTGAAAATCGACCCAATCCAGAGTTTGAAACACTGCACACCGAGACCATTTATGGGTATTCACCAAGTAGCAACCGTGATGCAGGGGTTGATCCAAGTTCTCAAACACTTGTATCAACCCAAATACCAAATTATGATGATGGGGCATTTGGGCATAATGATCCTGTTAATGAGGTTAGTTCTGAAGATGATGTAGATTATGAAGAAGAAGAAGTACACACTGATGTAGATGCAATGCTAGACGATGATGATGATGAATATGAGGAGGGTAGTAGTGATTCTGATGTCAATTTGGGAGGCGGTGATAATGAGCCGATTGATGATGACGTGGAGACACCTCTTGTTCATTATGAAGTGCCGGAAAATCAAAGATATGAGAGAGCGGATTATCCCTTTTACAGTGATATTGGTACTTCTGCTCAGCAAGAACAAGGCATCATTGATTATGATAATGCACACACTTTTCAAGTTTGGGATCTGGATAACCAGGCGATTGCTAAAGGGATACGCTTTTCTGGCAAGAACCAGACACAATTTGATATAAAAAGGTACCATATTCGCACCAATCGCCGGTTCAGGGTAAGAAAGAGCACACCTCACACATGGGTAATTGAGTGTCTATTGAAAAATTATCCATGCAATTTTTATGTTCATGTGAGTAGGAGGAAGTTTGGCTATTGGGAACTGACCAAATATAAGGCTCCTCATTGATGCTTATATTATGGAGAAAGTCGAGATCACCCCAACCTATATGCCAAGTTTATCGGTCGAGAAGTTGTTGGTCTTATTAAGGCCGATTCAGATGTCAAGGTTGGAGTTATTATTGCACACATCTTTATTAGCTTTGGAAAGGAAATTACCTACAAGAAGACATGGTGTGAAAAGCAGAAGGGCATTGCAGAGGTTTTTGGAGATTGGGAGGAATCTTATATAAGGTTACCCCGCGTCCTAGCAGACATTCAAAAATACAACCCGAACATAATTGTTGAGTATTCTCATCCTCCTCCTGTCGGTGAGTTACACATGTTTCGACAGGTATTCTGGGCATTTGGGCCTTGCATTGAAGCTTTCTCTCATTGTCGGCCTGTCATTTATGTAGATGGAACATTCCTGCATGGTAGATATAAAGGGGTAATACTGATTGCCATGGGTGTTGACGCCCATAACAGTATACTTCCTCTTGCATTTGCCGTTGTTGAAAAGGAGAACTGGAAGAACTGGCGTTGGTTCTTATATATCTGCTTTGCAAGCATATTATCAAGAGTCGTGAAGTATGTTTGATATTTGACTGTCATCACGGCATTCTTAAGACTATAGCTGAAGATACGTGGTGGCCAAATGTGCATCATCGATTTTGCTTGAGACATATGTGAGCAAATTTTTTGGATAACCATAAAGGGGAAGGGTTGAAGTATCTGTTTTGGAGAGCGGGTAGAGCAACTCAAGATAGAAAATTGAAATCTGTCTTAGAGAGTATCCGTGGAATTAACCCCGAGGCAATTGCATGGTTTCAGAATTAGGATGCCAAAAAATGGACATTGGCACACGATGGTGGTTACAAATATGACATCATGACTACCAATATGTCTGAGGTTTTCAATGGTGTGATGAAGGGAGCCCGTGGGATGCCAATCACAGCAATTGTTGAAACTGCCTTCTACTGTTGTGTGGAGTAATTTCAAGACATGGAAGGAGACATTTGAACCAATCGAGCATGAGGACTATTGGTGTGTGGATGGTTTGGTGCCAAGTTTTTTCCCTAATCCCCTACTTCGACGTTCTGCGAATTCCGGACGGCCTAGATCAAGACGCTTCCGAAATTGTATGGACTTTCAAGCAGATAAACGGAAGATTCTGTGTTCATCATGCCATCAAGAAGGGCACAATCGTCGTAGATGCCCGAACATTAGTGAGTAGCAGAATATTTTTCATGTGATTTATGTTTGGTTTGAATTTGATTCAGTTTCAGTTGCAGTTGCATTTTATGTAATTTTCATTAAATTTGAAAACTTGAATGTAATTTATATTTGAGTTGAATTTTTCAATAAGAAAGTTTATGTTTGGCAAAATAACAGTTAGTTCATATTTTAGTTTCAGTTGCAGTTAAATTAGAATATGTTGTAAAAAAATTTAAAAAAAAAAACAGTTAGTTCTTATTTCATGCATGTTTGGTTATTTCCATTTTTCTAGGTTTAATGAAGTATTGTAAAAGATTCAATTTCATGATAAAAAGAAAACAAGGAAACAAATGAAATTGTTTGTAAAAGATTTTAGGAAAAATTGCAATTAGGTCAGGAGTTAGTGCGGTCGCCCAAACACTTCGGCCAAGTTAGTGCGGTCGCCCTAACTCTACGGCCAAAAAACAAGTTCAAATGAACTCGCTACACGGTGTAGCGAGTTCATTTGAACAGTCTTCCACAGCAGCAGCAATCTTCAGCATCCCACGTGCAAACAACCAAACCAAACAACCTGCAAACAACCAAACCAATATATGCAACATCTCATATATCGAATATATTATGAAACACTAAACCTGTACACCAATTCAATCATAACACACACCTACACATCTACATAAATGTGTAGAAAGTGTAAAAAAAATGCAAATATCCAAATAAAAACTAAAAAAAAAATCATAGTTTCACTTATTACAAATAAAAATATCCAAATAACAACTAATAGTACAAAGTTTCAAGGTACAAATAAATAAATAAAAAGTTTCACCTATTCCTCCTCTCGTAGTCAGACGGGGTGTACTTACTCGTCGGATTTCGCTGCCGAGACCCTCTTCTAATGAACTCCTCCCGTTGAGCAGGGGTAAGTCGTACCCCACTAGACGAAGTCGCAGTCGGATCAGAGAAGGGTGTCGTGGCCACAAAGTGACTCCCGCCAAAAGAAGTCGAACTCGGATCGGAGAAGGGGCGGAGCCCTGCTTGTGATGTAGAAGGAGAAAGCCTAAAGCCACTTCCACTCCCCGAATATAATCCGAAGCCCATAGTGGATCCAGGGGAAGGGTCTGACTGAGCACTCCACCCACTCCCACTCCCCCACCCACTCCCACTCCCCCAGCCACTCCCATCCCCCCAGCCACTCCTACCCCCACTTCCACTACCATAAAATTGACTCCGAGTCTGAGTCCACTGTGACTGTGACTGCCATTCATATTGTACATCATCCTAGGTCTGGGCCTGGGCTTGAGGCTCTGGCTCGTCGTGCAAGTCCATTTGGGGTTGTGGCTGTGACAGTGCACGACGTCTAACCTGACGCTGTCGAGGTTCTACCCCTTGTGCGTAATCTACCGGTGGGGGAGGTGCTGCAGCAGACTGAAGGCGTTGTTGCTCTCTAACTCCCGTGAGTCCGTGTGTAATAGTCGCCCGCATTGAAGCTTGTCTGGGATGCTCCTCCGCCTCATTGTCGACATGCAAGCGCTGAAGGGTCTGCACATGTTTTTATATCAAAAAAAAATATAAGTATGAGAGACATAATTTAATAAATTGAAGTTTTGTTAAAAAAAAAAAACTAGAAATAATAACTTGAAAAATATAAAAACTTACCACAAACTCTAGGCAAGGGGCAACCGACCGGTATCCAGCCTCCTCTATATGAGTGAGGTTCTGCACAAACATACACGTTATGCTTCGATACCATATCATATATGGATCGGTGTAATGCATATCGTGAATGCCTGAGACCCCGGAAACCAGAAATTGTCGCCGTTGTTCCCAGAGTGCAATATATTGTCGATGGCGGTCGCTCCAAATCACGGTAATGTTTCCCCGCCAATCACAACTGTGCAAGTCCGAGCGAGTGTTGCACGGTTCTGGGACCCCCTGCAGCAGGCCAAACTGCCTCATAACGCGATCCGGCAAATGCCACTCGATCCTCTTAAAGCATACAAGAGGGTCCCGCGCTAACTATACGTCCTGACCCTGAGTGCAGTAGGGCAGAGCGTATCTATCTGCATAAGGCTGCCACACAACCTGATCATCGATTAGCTTGGCCAGCTGATCACGATAGCCTCGCAGGTTATGTGCAGTAACCTCCTTTAGATACAGTGATGAATGGGTCCACCTGAAATTTCATAAACAGAATAATTATAAGAAAAAGTTAAAAAAAAAAAAAAAAAACAATAACGACGAGAAAATAACGTTATGATATATGTATACACGCATCCGAGGGCATGCGCACGTAGTCCTGGATCTGCTTTCGGCTACGAATTTGCGGTTGCACACATAGCAACCGCTCCCAAGCCCAAATCTATATCAATTAAATATATATCAAATACTATAAATAATGCCGCTAATTTGAAATCAAACTTAAAAACAACAACATAATGAACATTAAAATGAGATAAACATACTTGTAGAACGTTGAGAAATCCTCCGCACTGTTTCGTCAAAGGGTTAGTCGCACTACACAGCTCTCGATATAGGAAAGCGAGCGACGCACTTCCCCAAGTGTACTGGCTGACCCTGGAAACATCCCTAAGCAGAGGGAGATAACACAACTTAACCTTGTTGTTCGTACGATCAGGCATCACCGTAGAACCCAAGGCGAGCATGATATATGCCCGTACGTACATATCCACAATGTCTAGAGCAGTATCATCGTCGAGGTCATGGAAGTGTGGAAACATGCTCATAATCCACCTGAGCTTCAAACTACTCCCATCTATATCTCCGGGATTAGGGATGCCACAAAGCTGGCGCCGACGGCCCGCGGTCCTAAATGTGTTGGGATGCCAGGATCAGTAATAGCATCCCCCATCAATCGGCAAACCGAAAATCATGCTGATATCCTCTAGGGTGATCGTCATCTCACCAACCGGGAGGTGAAATGTATATATGGGTCTCCGGACACCATCTCTCGATCAAAGCCTGCAGCAACCCATAATCGTATTGAACTCTCCCTATGTAGTAAACTCCACTAAATCCGCATTCGGCTAGTCTGGACAATATCCTAGGAGCTAATACGTCCGGCAAGGAGGCACCACGACGAAATGACAGCGGACTAGCAACCTCTACATCGGCCCAAATAAACCGAGCTCTATGGTTCTCATGCTGGGTCAGAACAGAGCTATCGATAGGCTCGGGATCAATGAAGGAATTCATTTGTTTATTTCAATATCATGGTTGGTAATTAATTATCATTTTTTTGTAAACTGTGTTTCTTCTGTATTCATTATTTCCTACATAGGAAGTCTAGATATTATGTTTATAAATATTTTCAACAGGTTTTGATCCCGATAAATAAATTGAGCTAATTAGATAACCTTCTTGAATATAAGGCTCTGATACCAAAATACAAATGATCGATCTAAGCATAAGCATAAGAATAATAAATATGAAATAATGCTAGTACAAGTATTGCTACGTCAGTAAAATTTGACTTTTTTGAATAGTAAGGTTGACTAAATACTTTATAGGTACGTGGTTATTGTTCTACCCGCCACATTGTATATCAACTCATACAACTGCCTCGTATGTTTAATTCATACGTGAAAGTGATTATGTGGTTGAATACGAATCACCTCGGCTGTGCTGGTTTCCAACCTATATACCTTATAAGTAAATTGTTCTTTTGAAATAAGTAAATTGTTTAATAACTATAAAACATTAAAAGATTGTTGAATAATCTAAAGCATAAGTATACATAAGAAATATTCACTTTATATAATTACATAACACTTGTTTACAATGGTTGATCGTACAATGGTTTCTCGTAGTGGATGGTTACAAATTTGAAACTTATATTATCCTTTGATGGAAAATTTTATCTTCATTGATAAAGCAACCCACTCCCATTTCATCTGTTTCTATATCATATCGCTTATTCTTAAATAGTAAACAACATTCTAATGAAAGTGCTCAAAAGCATATAGTTCCATTTTTTTCTACTTTTTCAACATTAGCTATCCATCTAGGTGGTTGTAACATATGAACTTAGGTTGTTAAGAGGTATGACAGTAAGCTAAAATATACTAGCAAAGTATTGCAAAGAATGATGCTATACTAAGTGATAACGGGAAGATAGTATGTCGACATGTATGAATGAATATCTTGTACACATATTTTCAGAAACCAAAGTGCTGAGCTCAAACGATCCAAACTCAGCTTGACTCGAACTGGTTTACAGCCTAAATTATCTAATTCATGGTTCACTTTTGCAAAGCAAAATCAATGGCAAAATCAGTAATTCAAGTAAACTTAAATCGTTAAAACACCACCATTCAACTGAAAAAACAGTTGATTAATCAAAGCAATACACATGAACTAAGATAATTCCAAAATAGCAAAAATCACGCTTGATTATTTCAAATCAATAACATATTAGTCCAAAGCAAGATAAAATCAGTAATAACTCAAGCAACTAATTAGCAACTTTCACTCCATTTAGTTAAAAATATATCATAAATTGAGGTCAAAAATCCCTAAATTGCAAGTAAACAAATAATCAACTCAAAGCTTAATCAACACAAAATGAAGTAAAATACAGAAACGTAAACTTACAATTACGAAATTTTGATGATAAAAACCTTGAATTTGAATGGCAAATCTTCTCTTGTTCTTCTTCTTCCCGACAGCTGTGTGGTGTAGAGAGTTAGGGTGTGTTTTTTTTTTTTTTTGTTGAAAGGAAGATGAAGACTGTAAGTCAGAATTGGGAAAAGGGATTTTTTGATAACTCGCTACACGGTTTAGCGAGTTTGACTCCTCAAAAATTAATTGTCGTAATTAATTACAAACGATAAATCCTAATCACTTAGAACTCGCTACACCGTGTAACGAGTTTGACCGGTCACAGTCAAATTCGCTACACCGTATAGCGAGTTTAAAAAAGTGGGACATTTTGAGAAAAAGTTTGAGCAGTAAGTTATTTTGGGAAATAAAATTTTAAAAATAAATTAATTGAGAAAAAAATCGGTTGGAGGGATAAATAGTTGTCATTTTGAAGAAATGAAAAAGTATTTGAAGTGGGTTGGAGATGGTCTTTTAAGTAGGGGTCCTATCATTCAATAAGAGATTCTTGGATGGTTACAAAGCCAAGTTTTAGACAATAAAAGATTGTTTTCAGAAACTAACCAAAACTTTATGTTTCAGTACACTGCCTTTTTGGCTCTTGATCAATATTTTCATTTTCTTCGCATTCTGTTTCTACTGCACCGCCTTCTGATTCAGGTTCGTATCTTTTCCTCGGCGGAATCACTTGAAAGAATGAAGCTTTCCAGTCTTGCGTTTCCAAGAACTTCAGAAGTATCTCTATCACTTGATTCACTGTAAGAACCTAAAATCACGAGAGCAACATAAAAGTTTTAGAGGGCAATGTTTTTATCATCGAAAAGGGAAATTCAGATAGACTTTATCAAAAATAACAAGATATCATATCGCCTTCCTCCTATTGTCAACCTAATGTTGATGAGCATCACCACCAAAAAACGTTAAATCAACCTAAGGTACCCCAAAAGAGCAACAAATCGGCATACGGTCGAATGGTTAGGTGTCTTTCCTGCCTAAAGCTCAGTGAAAATGAAAAATCTACATAGCATAATTACCTAAAAGAAAAGAGGAGAGGAAAAGGAAGTAACAAGGTGATATTGCTAGGGTCAATAAAGCTGTTATTTCACATTAAAATTTATGGCAGTTACACACAAAGTCAATGATGTAGCCACATAAATACTACTCCCTCGGTCCCTAAATGAATGTCCGAATTTCACTTTGAGGAACATTTGCTAAAATGTTAAACTTAAGCATTTTAGTAACAACAGTACATAAGAACCCTTAATCATCTCACCATATACCAATGAATCATCTTACCATATAGCATCATGAGTGCAAGTGTGAATTAGAACTTGTTGTATGATGAGGGAGGAATTAGTAACTTCCCAAAAATATGGACATTCATTTTGGGACGAAAAAATTCAAAATTTGGATATTCATTTAGGGACGGAGGGAGTACGATTGAGATATAAAAATCAGTTTACTGAATGCATAAAAATCCAGGAATGAAGAAAGATCATTTCCAAGGTCCATCAAGAAAAATCTCTTCTCCAATACACTTTGCCATAGTGATGTCAGACAACAATTTGTTCGCTTATGTCATTAAACCCTAGTTATGGTATTGGCCTTTGGTTATGGAGTCATGTAGCAAACCCTAATTGATTCAGAGAGGTTGAGTTGAGTTGGATTGAGTATGAAAAACAATCACTAAGGCTCCGTTTGTTCCACGGAAAATAGCTTACGGACAATGTTTTCCTCATTTTCCAATGTTTGGTAACACAAGGGAAAATGAAGTCAACGTAAGTGATTTTTCGGTCAATGGAAAATAAGCATGTTTCCAATGTAAAATAATTTACGGATTTCTCCTCCGCGTTTCACTTTCCAAATTATTATTTTTTAACACCCTCACCCCACCCACCTTTCTCCACCCCTAATCACTACCCAAAAAACCCCAACCCACATGGACCCCACCCCCATCCCCCCACAAAAAGAAAGGCCCTGCTTTTTCCTTTATTTTATTTTGAGGGCATTAAGTGTGAGTGTGGGAGTGTTTTTTTTGTGGCTTATAATCACTTTTGAAGCTCAAAATTACTTTTAATAGCGTTTGGATAACAATAATGATTATGATTTTAAGTTGTTAAAACGCAAAAAACTGTGTTTTGGTAGAAGCAACTATGATCCAACTTTTGCTAAAAGCGATTCTTAGAAGTTGTTATTTGTGTTATTTTTACAATAATAACCTCTATCTCTTTTGTGCATTTATTATATCAAGATACATATTATAAATGTCATTTTTGGTATTTATCTTTTATAATTAGTTTTGAACATATATTATCCAAACATATTTATAAATTATACTATTACAAAATAATAGATTTTTCTAAAATCACTTTTGAAAAATCACTTTCGAAAAATAAGAAGCAATACCAAACTCACCCTAAGGAGGCTGAAGCTCAATTAGTTTGGACCCTAGCACAACTACTATTAAATGGTGCCCGCCCTACCACCACCACCCCAACCCCAACCCCACCCCAATTTACCCTACCCCGCCCCATCCCCCGCATCCACCCCCACCCAAATCTAAAGTATAAAATGGATCAAAATGGTCATATTGGTTTGTAAGTGGGCCTGCCCACTAACTTGTATGATTCGTGTATGGTACAAATGTACAACATTGTCATTCATAAAGGAGACTGGAGGCAAGTAGCACAATGTCAATACTGGATGTACCTTATTTGGACCCATTGTTACGAAAGCAAAGGATACTCTTTTCCTTTAGATTTTAAATGTATATCATATTAACCCCCCCCCCTCGCCCTACTTAATTTGAAGATCCATTCTTTCTAAAAACTTTTTTTTTATTCGGAAGCGTTTTCACAAAGTTTACCGACCGCCTAAAAATAGTTCTCCAAACATATTCCTAAGATTAACCAAAAAACGGAAAACAAATTCGTTTCGTTTTCCGGATAACATTTTCCATTTTCCAAAAAACATTTTCCGGAATTTATTTTCTGTAATCTATTTTTAAGTGAAACGGGGAAACAAACGGAGCCTAAGAAGAGCACGCTCAGCGAACCTTTTCTCATTCAGGTCTGAGGATACCCAATCTGTGAAGTTAGGGGGCAAGTTACTTTCTGACTTGGTTTTATTTAACCAGTCCAATCCAAGACTTGGACCAGGTGGTCCAGGCCATCAAAACTATTTGAGGCTGTAACATTCTTAGAAGGAAGTCAAAAGCCTTTGAAAATTTAATACTTTCATCTATTTTGTAACATGATGGTCTTTAGCCACCAGCACGTGAATCCTTATGTTTAGGACTTCATTTAGTTTAATAGCTATCCTCAACATGATTTCTAGCTTATGAGTCTCCCCGCCCTTAAAATCCATCTTCTTTCACTTATACGTCGACCTAAAGAAATGACCACATGTCTTAAATAAAGAGTCCACTCTGAAATTTAAGCCATAAATTTCTGTCATCTTTTCGCACTTTTCATAACATAATGATGCTTTATGTGTCGAATGAAGAATGCAATCCCAGTGCAAGGGTATGACCTCAAAGCAGGACCCTAACTTTGATGAGGTTGGCATAAATAAGAATGAAAATAGTATGTGCAGCCACTCGAAATACGCTATGGACCAATGTGACTTGTTTAACGTTGCAACACTTGCACCCCTCTCAACCACTCTCCACTCATTCACCACTCAGGTATCCAAGCACAGGAAACCTAAGGTTATAAACAATTTTCAAGGACAAAAGGAATAGTGAACCGTTATTTAACCTTTATTCAATTAAAAAGCATATAAACCTTAAAGGGAAAAAATGAATGAGAAATAATAAAGATCATTTATACCTGAGAACTCGACATCTTTAGATATTCTCCTATTGGGAGTTTCGCAGTTTGAATCCCTTGGTCCTTCGCTTTGTTCATGGTTATCCCTTTCCACCGGTTCCTATCTACTAATCCACCAACAATATATATTTTCGACATATCAAGTTCATGAAGAATAGTTTCTGAGTCTGCTGTTAGGTAAACAAGATTTTCCTTCTGACTTCCAAATGTTTCAATATACGAGCATTGTTCCTTCTCAATAATCCACTTGTCAAACCCTGGAATCTTTTCCAACGCGCTTTCCATTTCTCCCTGGCAGCCAGTCAACCACAGATGTGCTGGGGACGCACATCTTGAATTCATTGCGTAGCAATACATTACCTGCAACATTTTCCACCCAGTATCAAAAGATCATCCAGGTTACTGTAACTTTCAAGATGTCAATAGAAAATTTGGATGAACCAAGTGATTTCACATGCCATGTTTACTAAATTTAAACGCCATTAAAATAAAAAAAGCAACAAAAACACATCTCAGTTTCACACTTCTAAGAAAAAACAAGTAGATTTCCAAACCAACATTCTCAACTTTTTGCTCATGTTGGTGTACGAGGTTGGAGATACTAATGGACCTAAACTAGCTTAGAGGTGAGCGAGTAATCAAGAAAGTCATAATCTAGAGCCACATGCATGTATGAAGGCCATCTAATCCTGGCATCATACACTCATATTAGAGAAACCGCAAAGACTACAGGGAGGTTGTCCTATTTGATGGCTGAACATAACGACCTGCAAACTGAAATGTTTGCAGCAGATAACAAAGGCAACAACGAAAAGGAAAAAAGCGAGAAAGCATATGACATACTCCATCCGTCCCAAAAAGATAGTCTCACATTCCTGTTTGGTTTGTCCAACGATGATAGTTTCATTTCTAGAAAAGACAATAAACATAGTACAATTCCAAATGGTACAAGTAAAAGTTTGACTTATTAAATGGGATAATCTTTTTGGGCAGAGGGAGTAGTACTACACAATTGACTCAACTATATATTTCGTTATGAGCTGGTTAATTTGAAACTTATAACCATCCTCAAGGAAGCTAGAGATGAATGTGCCAACTGGCAAAATGATTTGATTATTCACAAAATTTAAGCAATGGAAATGTGGTGATTGTGGGACAACCAGTGAAAAGTAAATCATCAAGAAAGCACACACAAGTATCAAATTTTGAAATCTAAACCGAAGACATCCACAAAAAGAAATCAAGTTATAAATGTAGAGTATGATACTTCCTCTATATCACCAAAAAATTGCCTATTTGAAGAGCAAAGTTGTAAGAACATACATAACTGCTAACCTTTGCAAGTAATCACATATAACCTATGATGCTCGGACTCGGGTACAAGTGTCCGACAAGGGTACGGATCCGAGTGTCGGATACTTCAAATCTCAAAATTACGGACTCGGGGACACGGATTAGAAGGGTCCAAAATATGAATATGGACTCGGCATATAAAAACATATTGATAAAAATTAGTAAATTTCATATTAAAAAGATAATCCATTACTAAAATTAAAATGTAAATTTCTGTAAATTTTTATGGGAAAATTATTAATTGCAATTCTCTCAACAAATTTAAAATACAATAACAAAAAAGTCAATTTTTGAAAATTAATAATAAAAAAAGTCAATTTATGAAAATTATACACAGTTGTAGCCAGTTGTACATAAAGCCCTTTAATTTCTTCTCTCTCCTCTCCACCCCTCACTTTCTCTTTCAGTTTTCTCTCTCCGTTTTTCTCTCCTCTGCGTTCCCATGGAGGAGACGGGAGGAGACCTCAATTTCTCTCCATCTTTGGATCTTCAAACGTCGACCATCACCGATCGACGACCCAGGCGACCGACGCCGATTGACGACGGCGATTGATGACGGCGACGACCTCAACAATCGAGCCAATTTCTGAGGTAAGTGCCGAGTCCTCTTTCTCCTAGCCAAGTCCGACGCATATCCCGTGTCCATATCCGTGTCGTGTCGACACGGGTACGGCGCCCTAAAATGGCGAGTACGAGCATCTTAGCATATAACACACATTTTATATTAATAACATACCGGTCTAAACAGTAAATAAAGGACGAGGTTGGAACATCAACATGCAAACAGTATGCTTAGAGTCCGTTTGAAAGACTTGTGTGTTTAAGATCCATTTGAATGAATAGTATTAAAATATTAGACAATAAAATCTTTGGTGGCGGGAGTGCTGTTGTAGATGAGAATTCATGTTGTGTCGATGCCAAGAGAAGCAAAAGAGAGAGTATGTGTGTGAGTGAAGCGCCAAGCCTTGATTCCAAGCCTAATCCCCATATTTCTATCCAAACAGTAGAAATAGAGTTTTTCTGGTCCAAATTCTAATTCCAAGCTATGGAGTTGAGAATCAAAAACAGACTTGATGATATTAGACAGTCTAGATGAAACATCCCAAAAATGACAAGGAAAGTAGGTGTAACGACCCGAGACCGAAGCCCGACCTGCTACGTAGGCAACAAAAGTCCAATGGATGATTTGGTGCTTAGAAGTAGTGTATGGGCCTTCTATACAGCACACTAAATTCCCACATATTTCCGATGTGGGATGGGCGGATATCTCAGTAGGATTCTTTGAAAGAATTGGATAGATTGTTTTTCAAAGATACGGTTCAATCGTCAAAACTTTACATGTTATTCAGC
Source organism: Adenophora triphylla var. japonica (assembly GCA_022495995.1). NCBI lineage: Eukaryota > Viridiplantae > Streptophyta > Magnoliopsida > Asterales > Campanulaceae > Adenophora > Adenophora triphylla. The sequence goes on along the minus strand of JAFEMH010004687.1, from coordinate 71,631 downwards.
AAGTTTAAAAATTCTTAATCTTTTCCCAGGAGGTGAATCTTGTTAGTTGTTCGATACTTATATTAAGCAGATCACGCCCAAAATTAGCTTCAATTCCAATTTCAAACGACCTAGACAATTAACATACCGAACCACAACCTTCAAACACAATTCACAAATACCATTTCCGCAATTTTACTCCCTCCACCTTGCCTTCTATTAAGCATAATGAAGTTTTAGACTTTTGCAGGTACTGACAACAGCTAATACCCTCCAAACCTATGAGATAAGTACCTATTTCAGCATTACAATGAGTCATCATGCCACATGGCAACTTTTAATGGTCAAATGGACGGTCAACTGACGGAAGGACGACATCAACAACAAAACACGAGTTTATGGGGGAAAACGAAAAAAAAAAAATACAATCAGCACACAAAAACAAAAAAGTGAATATAGGTTGGGACGAAAGGTACTTATCTCCCAAACCTATAGCATTACTATTGGATCAATCATTTCAACGCTAAGCCTCACCATTGAACAAAATAATTTAAATCTGCATAATTTTTTCAACCCAAAAATGCAGCAGATAAAACATCAAACTCACAACTGCATAATGAAAAGCCCGACATTTTTAAAACTCTAAATAGCAAGAAATAGGGTTAATCAAAACAAAACAAAGCAAAGAAGCAAACGCAACACCTGTTGAACAAGGCTATGAATTTCATTCGGAGCCATTCGGTCCGAAAACTCAAGATCAACAACAATGTTCTGCCCCTTCTCTTTAGCCACGGTCAGCTTCTCAATCTTCTTCCCCCTCTCATCGTTCCTCTGCTCCATTCTCTCCTTCCTGACCTCCCTCCTCGCCTCAAGCACCTTCAATTTCTCCTCCTCTGACATGGTTGCCAGCTTCTCCTCCCATTCCCTCCGCTTCCGCTCCACTTCGCTTTTCCGCCGCGCTTTCTCCGCCGCCTTCTTCTCGGCCTTCTTTGCTTCGAATTTCTGCTGCTTCAGTAGCTTCTTCTGTGCACTCTTCGACATGGTTTGTTGCTGTATCGACGGCGGTGGGGGATTCGAGTGGTCGCCGTTGGTGGTGGTGGAGTCCATGGAAGCATTTTCGTCATTTTGCTTGGCATCCATTTTCACACTTATGGAGGTTTTGCCCTTTCTTGCTCTGAATCAGAGACCAATAGGAAGTCAGTAAAAAGAGTGTCTTTGGATGGGTATTTTGGTCAAATACACGTTGGTAATTTTGTTATTTTGTTGCGTCATGCGCCGGGTTATCCGCATTCCGACAAATCTCAACCACCCGTCAATTTTATGGGTTCCTATTAGTCCCTAGTTTATTTACTAACTAGCCTAAGCCCGTGTCCAAGGCCACGTTTTTTGGTTTTTTTTTTTTTTTCTTAAATTAATTTTTTTTTTTTAACTTAAAAAAAAATTCTTTTTTTTAAGGGCAAAATGGGAAAGGGATAAAATAGTGAGGGCAAAATGGCAAAACACCCACTTGGTACTGTAGAGAGTACTCCTCCATATTTTGAAATTCAAACTGAATGAAGAGAGAGAGAGAGAAAGAGAAAGTGTGGGTATGTGTGTGTTTAAAAAATTTTTTTTTTTTTAAAGGAAGGGCAAAATGGGAAAGTAACAAAATAATGGGGGCAAAAAAGTAAAGTTTGCGAATGAAACTATTCATTGAACAGTGCCCACTGCTTTGATTTATACTATAGATTTCTTATTACACCACATATACAAAGAAACAGGGATGGCCAAACCGGACCGGAACCGGACCGAAATCGGAAAACCGGACCGGAACCGGCTCGGAAAAGCCCGGAACCGTCATGAACCGGAGAGAAAATCGAAACCGGGGTAACCGGAACCGGTTTGGAGGCGGGCCGGTTAAGGTTCACCAAAATGGTGAACCGGACCGGAAAAAGCCCGGAACCGGACGAAAATTTGTTATTTTTCAATAGAACCGGCCCGGAACCGGACCGGAAAAGCCCGAAACCGGACCAAAACCGTGAGAAAACCGGAATCGGATAACCGAAACCGTGAGAAAAGCGGGCCGGTTAAGGTTCACCTCCTCACAGAACCGAAACCGGCGGTTCAAGGCCCGGAACCGGAACCGGACCGGATTTGATCATCCCTACAAAAAGAAAGATTCATTCTCGCCCTAGTTGAGCCAAATAAAAGGAAATACTCCCCCGTCCCAGTAATTAGTTTACCCTTTTTGGCTCGACACGCAAATTAAAGGTGAAAAAAATATCGTGAGTGTAATAGTAAAATAGCAGAGAGAATGAGTTGAGAAAATAGTAAATTTGAAAAATGTTGTGAGTGTAATAGTAAAATAGGAGAGAAAATGAGTGGGTGGAATAGTAAAAATTCTTTGCCAAAAAAGGAAAGGTAAAGCTTTAAATGGGACACCCAAAATAACAAAAGTTGAAGTTATTAATGAGACGGAGTAAATACATTAAATTAATAAATTAAGATAAATACTCCCTCCGCCCCAATAGTAGCTTCCCATTTTGGGTGTCCCGTTAATAGCTTTCACTTTCCTTTTTTGGCAAAGGAATCTTTACTATTCCCTCCACTCATTCTCTCTCTTACATTATTTTAATACTTACAACACCATTATAATTTATTATTCCCTCCACTTATTCTCTCTCCTATTTTCAAATTACACTCATGACATTTTTTCTTTCCACTCATTTTATTAATTTGCGTGCAAGATAAAAAACGAACAGCTTCTATTGAAACGGAGGGAGTATATTCAATCATGCCCTAGTATTGTCTCTCTTTACACCTATATACCTATATGTCATTTACTCCTTCCTTCCCATTTAAAGATTCACTATTTGAGTTAGCCACAAAAATTAAGAAAATAAAATAAAAAGTGATGTGTAATAAAGGTAGATAGTTGGTAAGAGAGAGAAAATGAAATAAATAGATAATTGTTGTGAGTAAAAATAAGTGAGTCTAATTTTTATTTAGTAAATATGAACCTTTAAATTTAAATGAAACACTCATTTAAAAAGATAAGTGAAATTTCAAATATAATGAGACGGAGAAAGTATTCAATTAAATGTAATGCTTGTCTAGCTCTTGCTTACTAATAATCACAAAGGTCAACGATTCAAAAATCAAGCAATTACTTGAAAATGGTGATGAAACAAACACTCTAATGATTATATAACTCAATATACTATTATACTAGTACATAATATCAACGCATTCTATATTTTTATTTTTTTTTATCAGAAAAAAGATTATATAAATAGATCAAAACTATACAAGAGAATCCAAACAACAAAGGGTTCTAACAGAAATTGGGGCAGCCACAACTTGGCTACTCACCAAACAAAAGACAAGCCTCAAACCCGAACATGCTCGGGAGGCCAAAAGACCCTATCTATCAACAGCAGGGTGCTCAAAAAGAATCAAAACATTAGGATACAAAGCAAAAATTACTTTGTATACTTGTGTTTTGATTTTCCGAATAAGGCCATCAGAAGAGAAATTTTCGCCCTCAAAGAAAAATCTGTTTCGGGCATTCCAAAGGAGGTAAACAGTTGAAGCAAGGGTTGTCCGCTTGCTACGAGCTTGCCAACTATTGCCCTTGGCTTCTTTACGCAGCCACTTAAAAGAGATTTTGAGAGTTGAAGCTTGACGTTGGATGCCAATCCAGACTTTAATTCTGTCCCAAACCTCACGACAAAAAGCAGATTCAAAGAACAAGTGCTGAAGCGTCTCAAAATTCTGTTTGCAAAAAACACAAGTGCCGTCAATTTCAAGAAAAGTCAGGCGATCCTTGGTTTTCATACGATCTAGAGCACAAAGCCAAAGAATGAAGGAATGCTTGGGAAGAATTGAAGGCCCCCAAACAGCTGCAGCCCATCCGACCCTTTGACAAGAAGACCTTAAGAAATCATAGGCCTCTCAAGTGCGTTGAAACAACGGCTTTTCCAACCAGCAATTTAATTTATTTGCAGCTTCAACAGGACCCCCACATTTGCTAACAAGGTTGTCCCGAACCTCAAGAATAAATTTGACAAGAGGTGAGTCACTAGGCTTGGCCTTCCACTCCCAAATAGAACAGTTTTGGAGGTAATAGTGACTGACCCATTTGTTCCAAAGCGTGTCTTTTTTCCCATGAATATTCCAAAGGGCTTTCGCAATGAGCGAGCGATTCCAGATTTTCAAGTCTCGAAGGCCTAGCCCTCCCTCGGATTTGGGAAGGCAGATCTTGCTCCAAGAAACAGAAGCGGAACCATAACCCCAAAGAAAATTACGACAAAGCTGAATAATTTTAAGGCGAATAACAGCTGGAACAGGGAGGATAGAAAGCCAAAAGCAACCCACACCTTGCTATTAGAGCGAACCAACTCAGTGCGGCCAGCGAAAGATAAGGAGCTGCTGCTCCAACCATTAATGCAGCCTCGGATCTTGTCAAACAGTGGCTCAAAAAAGATAGACTTAAGCTTCTGCGCAGCTAAAGGGATGCCAAGATATCTGAAGGGCATAGTGCCAAAAGAGAGCCCAGAAAAATCAAGAATAGAGGCAGCCTCTTGCTCCCTTAAACCGGCAATATAGATGTTAGATTTCTGCACATTCATTTGAAGCCCCGAGACAGCCCCAAAGTCCTTAAGACAATCAAGAAGAATAGCAACAGAAATCTCATCCCCACGGGACAGCAACATAAGGTCATCCGCAAAGGCAAGGTGAGTGATTTTGAGCGGACTGCACTTAGGATGATAATTAAAATTGGGGTTTGCAGTGCGCAAGTTAATCAAACGAGAGAGATATTCAAGGCAAATCACAAAAAGATAAGGCGAGAGCGGGTCACCTTGCCTTAAGCCACGATTGCCCTTAAAAAAAACCATGCATGCCACCATTTATGGAGATAGAGAAAGAGGTGGTAGAAACACATTGCATGACCCAAGTAATGAAGATTTGAGGAAAGTTCAAACCTATAAGGGTAGCACGGAGGAAGTCCCACGAAACAGAATCATAAGCTTTGCAAAGGTCAATTTTGATGGTGCAACGAGGAGAGGAACGTTTCCTATGATAGCCACGAAGAAGCTCCTTTCTATAGATTCTATATTTGGTTCATCCTCACTTGTTCCAATTCCTTTAATAAGTTGTCATTTTATGACTTTCCCCTAGGGGAATGTCATAAAACAATTTGCATTTGTACTCCCTAATTACACAATCGATAAACTACTAACTTGCATATTATTTTTTACTCCCTTCGTCCCTAAATGTTTGTCCCATTTGACTTTTCAAAGTTGTCATTTTATGACTTTCCCCTAGGGGAATGTCATAAAACAATTTGCATTTGTACTCCCTAATTACACAATCGATAAACTACTAACTTGCATATTATTTTTTACTCCCTTCGTCCCTAAATGTTTGTCCCATTTGACTTTTCAAACATTTTAATTTAGTGATTTTGAAGCTTTAATTTTGGTTATTTTTACGAACGCTTTGAAAATTATTGATAATATACACCGCCGTTATGTAATACTCCGTCCCTAAATGTTACAAGTTTTGAAAATTTAGTGATTTTGAAGCTTTAATTTTGAAAATGAGACTAACTTTTTGGGACAAAGAAAAAGAAGAAATGGGACAAACATTTAGGGACGGAGGGAGTACAATTTTGCAAAATTAGACCGCTCTTGCATTCTAATTGTCTTGTATATGGTATGAAGTTGTAATAATTATAATGATAGAAGCGATGCATATACTTTCTGGTGATGCAAGAAATCGTTCGGGCTCAGCTTGTTGAGGTCCAACAAAATAAAGAGCTGACTCGAGACCTGCACACCACCAAAAATTAATCGTGAACTGCGTCGGGACTTGTCCGGCAAGGCCCTCCGGCTTGAGAATCAGTATGGGCTGGAGAAGGTGATATGGGAAGATTGAGAACGTGTGGGAGTGTGTATGTGAATAGTGAAAGTTGCATTACCTTAGCCCATGACACTGTTCCTGTATTTATAGTGGATAAGAGAAACTAGGGTTCCCATCAGGACCGTTGGATTCAATCATTGCCAACCGTTGGATTGGGTTTGACTCCACGTGTCCACGTGGCGTCCTATGATTGCTCGGTACGAGCAAGGACACTGCTGTACCTGTCATAGACTAGGGCTGGCAAAATTTTATGTTCCGTACTAACCAACATGCGTACCAACCGTACCAATTATAATTGGTACGTACAAATTGGTATACCGAAATGTTGGCACGGTACTACCGTAACAATTGTGTCAAATTGGTTGGTACTTGGTACAGAAATTTAAATTGATTGGTATACCGAGTACCAGTTGTAATTTTTTTAAAATTAATTTTCACACACACACACACAAATATATATATATATATATATATATATATATATATATATATATATATATATATATATATATATATATATAATTACTTAATTGACCTAAGTCCCTGTCCAGTCCCTAACATATTAACCCTAACTCTCTCAGTTCTCACATAGCGTCCTGAACTGGATCCAGCTTTCTTTGATTTTTTTCTTCACTACTCCAGACATGCAATGTGCCTAAGCACCCTTCTAAATTGAAGCAGAATTGCTGTCAGGGGCGTAAAGATCATTTTGGCAATGTGTACCAGCTTTGTGGTCTTATCTCCTCCATCATGATGCGATAGAGAAAATATAGCGTGTTTCCATTGATTCTGGATGATTGGATGGATATATGTTGGTTCTTTTGCACAATTATTATAAGTTCCATTGAAGATATCTGGAATCATTTTGCCACCCCTAACCATAACTCCTAATTTTGGCCTCTCATATGGATATTTTCAAAGTGCAGCATTTATAAATCTATCTAAATCTTAGGTTATTGGTTAAACTGTGTATTTTTTTCATTGTGCATCAGATTTCTATAATTTCTTCAAAGTGCAGCATTTATAAATCTTAGATTTGTTGATTTGACTATTGCGTTACCTAATTGCAGATTTCTATGATTTCTTCTAGAGCCATCTGCTGCACAGAAGTTCAAGGAAACACATAAGATTGCTTTGATTTATTCAAGTGCTCCAGACTCTACTATTTTCTCCTATTTTCTTTTGAACAAGTTGTAGCCTCTTATTTTCTTTTGAACAATGTCATTTACTTTTAGCACTATTTTAATATTATTGTCTTGAAGTTATAAGCACTTTGGGATCTATTATTATATTATAATCTTATTTGAATTTTATAATGATGTACTATTATTTTATTTGGTTTTAATAGAAAAAGTGTTATTTTTATATATACATTTGGCAGAGTCTAGTACCAACCGTACCAATCGAGTACCTACCGTACCAACTTAGTTGGTATACCGACTTAGTCGATTGGTACTGGTATAGATTTTCATGTACCAAGTTAAATTTGATAGATACATGGTATTAGCAAAATGCAATTGGTATACCTACCAAGCCACCCCTATCATGGACAGTGATTTGCCTTATAATGGAAAGTGTCACCTACACGCTTTGGCGTTACTGCTAATTTCGTGGGGACATATGTGCAGAGGGGCCCAGTAGCAGGTTTGACTTTATCCAAAGATGGTTTGTCAAGCAAGCTATCTAGGACGACGACCTAAAGCTGTATGTCTAGGAGGGTCGTCGCTAGATAGTCTAGACGACGAGCGATTGTCTGGGCGAGGTGCCTCGTCTTTGGGATGGGCTAGGTCGCTCGCTGGAGACGACGGCCATACCTTGATCGACGGGCTATGACCCAACTCTGGCGTTTGTCTTCTGGGCTTGGTCTCTTGGTGGACTTGTAGAGGCCACTTTGCAAGAGAATGTATTGGGCTCGGCCCATCACAAAATATCTCGTTCACTTTCTATTATTAATTGCCAATTATGTGGCATGTCAAATTGAATTGGAAATTTTTATTTGCATTTAAACATTAAACTCACTTATCATAATATAATCTTAATTGTTTTATCAAATTTAGAAATAATGTACTCTAATCTAAAGAGAATAGAATAACAAAAACACAAAATAACGATAGAAAAACACATAAAACTTTCCTACTTGAAAGATGCTGTACATGAAAGAAAGCATATTGAAAGGGGTGGGGAGTTAAATAGAAATAAATAAAAGTTGAGGACTTCTATCTCCCGTTCCATTGAGACGAAGATAAATACGTAGAGCTGAAGTGAAGACTCTCTCAACAAGTCTCACGTGTAATTTCGCTTTAATTATTTCGTAAAATTTTCACACGCACACACATTTGGCTTCCTAGTTCGAACCCCTATTTTTCCGACCCCCGCTCCGATGGGGTTTTTATAAGGACGAAAAATTTAGAGAGAGAAAGCTAGATAGAGCGGAGCAATGGCGCAGAAGCTGCAGCAGCAGCAGCTGAGAGAAACTGGATCGAAGCTCGAGAATCTTCCCGCGACAAAAGACGAGCTTATCAACCTCTTGATGGTGAGTCTATCTCATTGCAGTCAAGTTTGAGCTACTGTTAAATTCACAGGGTAGGGGTCCTTGTAATGTTTCTCTGGTGTGGTTTTTTAATTTAATTGTTGGGAGAAAGTTGCAGTCTTTTGGAGTAAAATTGGGTGAAGTTTGTTGGGAGAAATTTCAAGTTTTCGGGTGACTTAGGGTTCGTTTTGATGGTTTTCAGACTCTGAGACCTATTTTTTTCGATAATTTTGTTTGCTGTTTAGTTTTCTTTTACTTCATCTTACCAGGTCAGAGGTTAAATTTTGCTAGTAAAGGTTCACTATTTTTGCTAGGCAATTTGAATCATGAACAATAATCACCTTTTCTTATAATTTTAGAAGAATTATATGTAGAAGTGGGATATAGAAAAGTTCACCACGTGTTTCTCTCTGTGTAGATCTGTTGACTTAGAGTTTGAACTTCATTGTTTCCTACTTGTGTTAGCAAAGAATTGGCTGCTACTTCGGATTTTAAAAATAGAAACTGGCCTATAAAGCATTACTCTTGCTGTAAACTAACTACCTAAAAAGCTCAGTTATTGCTATTGCAATTGGTAGTGTGAAGCCAATTTCATTGGTCTACCAACCCAGGACTTAGAGCAGCCAACCACTCAAACATAATGAGGGACTGCATACACCAGGGAGATCTGAACCAGTTTTGTGTGTGGAACCAACGCTCAATTCGGTGGTTTAAACCTATGTTGTGAGAGAGAGAGACCCATCTCTGTATGTTTGGGTAAAATTTGAACGTGTTTTAGGTTATACATTGATTTGGAATATCCTTACTGGATTGATCATTGCGCTAGCATGAATCTATTGACTTCCACACGTTCTCCAACAAATTGAACAAGTGAAGAGAAAATTTTAGTTAAGTGTCTAAATTCTGGATTTACAGTCCAGTCGCTGTGATTTCGGGGATTTCTAGTTCACGTGTGGGGTTCAAGTTGGAAGGTCATGGCAAGGTGCGAGGAAGGCTGCTGAAGTCGTTTGTGCTGCATTCAAGAAGTCTCAGTTGAGGATTGATGGATGGAGTGGAACAAATTGTCAAAATTTGAAGATCTAAACAAAAACTGTTTCCAGTTCATGTTGTGGGGGACTGGGGGTGAATTATGTATAACTTGTACCAAAATTAGTTTATTTGAATGACTTAGGGTTTTCTCTTATATCTAAGGGTAACCAAGCCTTAGCGTGATTTATCACGGTGCACATAAGAACTTTGGAAGATACATCACTGAACACATGTTGCTTGAATCTGAGAGTTGTATAGAGACTTGATAAAGATTATTTAGAGCATTTTTCATATAGAAGAGGAAGACTGCTAGTGTGAGAGAGTCCTTATTATTCTAAACCTCAAGACCGATGATCTAGTGCATTGGTTGTCCATTACTTGTGTGGATGAAGCTCTTTTCTAGGGTGGTAGATCAGTATGATTCCTGGCTTTCTCGTGTCTCTATGTTTGTCTTTCTTGTTGCAAATTCGCTTAGCTATATATTTCACCACAATATTGCTCTTATATACTCCCTCTGTCCCACATGAGAGGTGGTTTTCATTGTTGTGCTATCCCATTTGATGAGTAACTTTCCTCGCCAGGCCTCAAATTTTCAACCAATTGACTATACTAACAGTTCCTCCCCACCTAGTTTGAATCAAATGTTCTCTCATTGTTTTGAATTCAGTTCTTTTAGGCCAATTTAAAAATCAATTGTCGGCCACTTTCCTTTATATGCGTGCATGGTCAAACCCACCTCTTTAAGTGGGATGGAGGTGTGTAAGCTGACGGGTATGGGGTAACATCACCTTTCTTGTAACAGGCATTTGTGGTCTTAGACACTGGCTGTCAGAAGAACTTACAGTTAAGCAGTAAAACCTTAGGGTGAAAAAATTATTCCAAGGAATCTATTACCTAGAAAAGATTTAAAAGCATGGAATCTATTGTAATCGAACCTTTTCACAGCGAGACTCCATACGCCATACTAGTTACTATAATTGGTACCTGGAACGTGACCTTGTGATTGAATTGGTAAAGAGAATCATGGAACCCACTGGCCACTGGGACCTGGGCAGACTCAATAAGGTGAAGAGAACTGGGTTAATATCTTTTTTTTCTTCTTCTGAAATGCTGTCATAGAGATAGTAGTGGCTGTTGCTGAACCAAAATCTAAATCGAGTTTATTGAACTCTTGACCTACAGCTTCAAAATTTAGAGTCACTTCAAGCGCTAAAAGTAAAACATCTTCTAAGTAGCCCATGTATAGAGCAGATATTCTCTGCTGTCTTATACTCTCTCAGAGAGAGTGTGAGCCTGAAAGTATCCATGCATAAATTTATGGACATTATTTGAATTTGCTATTGATTTGAAACTACTGAGAGCATCTGTCTTTGAACTCCAAAGTCTTAAGAGATTCCATCACACTAGTGACTTCTATTCGGCCCCTTCTCTTTGATTTTGATGGATTCCTTGTCCATCTGATTGATAATCCTCTCATTCTAATATAACTTACTTTTTTAATAAAAAAAAGCACAAACAAAATATTGTCATGACTTTGAGAGCAGGATGGTTGGCTAAGTTGATCTGCCTAAAGACTTGGTGGTGAAATTATGGTATCTCTTCCTCTGTTACAAGCCTGGCAAGGATGTCATATTAAGAAATACCAGAAATCTCCATATTAACATGGTCTTTTTTAGGTTAGCCGTTCTTCAATTTGACACCTGCACATACCACAATTTAATACCTATGGAGAAGCTTTTAAAATATAAAGTGGTCCACTCTTGGATAGTAACATTCCTGCTCCAGAAATTATGTTGACGTGCCCTATCTAGTACTAGTTACTACCAACATTTAAAGTTAGCGGTCACTTGCCGCAAGTCCAGATGGTCATTCGTTTTGCGATCTTCATTTTAGTTGGCCTTTTTATAGAATAAAAAGTGAGTGATTGTAAATTCTTCCTCCTCAAAGGTCCCCTTGAAGTTTCATTTCCACATGGACATCAATGTCTAAATAAGGAAGACGTAGACACATACATGTGCATTACGAAGTGGCAAGTGTCGTTCTTTTATTGCCTTTAGTTGGGATCAGCTGTGCCTTTCATTAGTCAGTTTATGCCTTATGGGCCAGCTTTACTGAAGCTAAAACATGGTTACTAATAAGGGAACTCATTGCTGCTGTTTCCCTCCAATTCATTTTGGTGACTAAAGCTGTATAAGCCTGAGAGAATAGGAGGGGTTCCTTGTCCTACGTCTCTGGTGCTTCCAGTAAATCCATAACAGAGTCAAATATTATGGGCATTGGGCAGAGTATTGATGTTGAGCTTATGAATTTTCTGGCTTGAAGCAACCTTATCTTGGCTCTGTGATCCTTTCAGTACTTTTCCTTTCTTCTCTTCCTTTGTCTGCATACTCACACACACGTGTGTGTGTATGTGGGGGTGCCTGATTGTTTTGCCTGATGCTTAGTTCCCAAGATCTCTTCTTCCATTCGTTACTTTTCTAAAGGGAAAGATGATTTCCTTTATCATGTTCTGGGAGGATGATTGTTATGGCAAAGGAAGCAAGACAAGTAAACATGCCTTCAAAATGGGGTCCATGAGAGTTGGAATTCTATCATGCAAGGCTACGAGCTATGCTTGTGAACCCCCCGAGTAAATGACAGCAATGAAAGTTATGAGAGGTAATACACATGAGGAGGGCGAAAGTCCACTGAAGAATGTACAAAAGGAACGCAAGAGTCTGGCTTCATAAAAATTCTCAGTGCATAAAACTTTCCGTTATTTTCAACGTTGGTAGGTATTGGCTCTCGAGGGGGTCCTTTGTACTCCCATAAGGGAAAATTTCATTTACTTGTTTTAAGTTGAGAGAGTATGCACTACTCTCATTGCCCCAAAAAATATTCTCAGTGACAAGTCAAACTTTTGAAGATTGTAGCTTTACTTCCTTGTACCATCTGTATATTGCACTAAAACTCTATCCTTCTTTAGAAATGAGACTTCTTCTTTGGGTCAGAGCAAATAGGAAAGTGTAACTATCTATATGGGATGCATTGTTGCAATTAATCAACAACTCTTCCCTTCACAAGATAAAATGTTGCAGTGCCCTTCTCATATGGTTTCATGTATATGTTGCGGGCCTTATCTACATTTCACGGATGCAATATCACAAGAAAGCTACAAGTTTTCAATCTAACTTTACCATAACAAACTCTTATGAATAGTGATCATGAAAGTTTCCGTACTTTCCAGTTTAAAGTTAATGGCACGGTCCTCAATATTGGGCTAGACTAAGTTCCAGATTCTGTTTTATGATATGCAGCAAGCTGCAACATCTCTTTCTGAGTTGGATCAATCACCACCAAAGGCAGTGATGGACTCCATGCAGCCTCTTCTGAATACAATTGTAAAGCCGGAGCTACTGAAGTATCAAGACGAAGAAGTTAAGCTACTTGTTGCAACATGTATCTGTGAGATAACACGAGTAACAGCTCCTGAAGCTCCGTATAGTGATGATATCTTAAAGGTACTATTGCTCTGAAAGAGCAAATGACGAAAGAAGTCCATGCTCTGCGGCCTCATCAGTATTGTCATAAATTTTCTGTTATTAATTTTTGATTTCTGTTTGGTTTGTTTCAGGACATCTTTCACCTGATTGTAAGCACCTTCAGTGGGTTACGAGATACCAAAAGTCCATCTTTTGGGAGGAGGGTTGTCATCTTGGATACTCTTGCTAGATATAGATCGTGTGTTGTGATGCTGGATCTTGAATGTGATGATCTGATCAATGAGATGTTCACGACATTTTTTGCTGTTGCCAGGTTTATTCTGTTGCTCATGGATTCAATTTGGTTGTCTTAGGAGTAACTTTCTTAATTAACCTCAGTTTGTATACTTTCTTAATATTTCTACTCTTAACCATATTTAGACAAAAAAAATTCGTTCTTGCATTCTTATGCTCTATTTTTCATGAATGTATGTTATTCCGTATGAAGAACATTTACCCCAAAAGATCAATAGTTTATAATATGATTACAATATTTATGGATTTTTGCTCACATGTCATATTATGAAATATAGTAAGGAGAACAATTTGTGTCCAACTTTAATTCACCTGACATGGCTCCGTTCAAACTTGAACCTAGGTTGTCATTCTAGAGACTATACAAGTTTATTCGGTGACGTGAATGATATGATTTTCAATACCTCTTTTGTGACGCGTGTCATTATTAACTGTATTAAACTTGTTCTCAGTTTATTGATGAAGCTCATCATTTTGTCTCTTTGATTTTCATAATAAATAACTTCTTGGATATAAATCTGGCTTTGATGTGAAAATGCACTTCTTTTTAGGAAATCGAAATTGAGTGATACAAGTATGTTTAAATTCACTCTCTGATCTTATGCTTTTTGTGACACCAAAATTGAGCGACTTAGGTATGTTTAAGTCACTCTTTGATCTTATGTTTTCATAACTTAAACTTCACCTAATGATATGAGTTTGCTTTTGCATATAATTTTTACTTATCTGCTACTCAAAATAATGTATAGGTGTTTTCTTATATCAGAACTATGGCTACAGGTTTGTCCTTGTTTGCATATTTTCCTGAGTCAGTAACTTATTTATTACTATCTTTCGTTTATGCAGCAATGAGCATTCAGAAAGTGTTCTCACGTCTATGCAAACAATCATGGTGGTTCTCTTGGAAGAGAGTGAGGAAGTTAAAGAAGATCTCGTACTCGTTATTCTATCCGCATTAGGCCGAGATAAAAAAGTAAGACTCTCAGCTACTTTAGTGCTAGCCCTTACCTTCTTGAAGAAATTCTCCCTGCTTGTAGAGTAATCTTCGTGGCCCATCAATAACAGGACCTCGTGCACCGGGCCTAGTTTTACTTCCTTACTATTAATTGTATCTCCAAGAAGAAATTTATTTGTTTACAAAAGCATCTATCGAGCTAGGGAAACTATAAAGCGGTTTGTAAACTATTGCTAGGTTATACTAAGATTTCATTAACACTTGCTGCAGATTTAAAAAAATATTGCATACGGAGTAATAATTACTTGTGCAAAATGATTAAGTTTGTGAAATCTGAAATGCTAGGATATGGCAGCAGCTGCAAGGAGCCTTGCTATGAATGTTATTGGGTGCTGTGCTGGACAACTTGAAGCTGTGATAAAGCAGTTCCTTGTATCTTCAATGTCTGGAGATAGCAGGCCATTAGATTCTCAGATTGACTACCATGAGATTATCTATGATATTTATCATTGTGCTCCTCAGGTCTTATCTGGAGTTGTACCGTATCTTACAGGAGAGCTACTGGTAATTATAGAACAGTTCAATTTCTCTCATTTTACTTCGAATGTTATCACTAGAATTAGTCCTCTTGGGAAAGCTAACAAATGCCTAAGGTACTCCTTAGGGATGAAACTTAGAAAGATTCTGTGTTGGGATTCATCTTAATAGCCTTGTAAACATGTCCATTGTGACCGTGGTCCATTAACCTTACCTTAGGGCACTTGTTAGCATGACCCGTTCTATAATATCTGGTGGAAAGGTTAAGTACATGCTTTATGAATATTTTCAGATAAGTCTTGCTTTCTAGTCTAGTACTCTCTCTCTCTCTTCCTTGTTCTCTGAGCTAGGACTTTATGTCGGGGCTTAAAGTGAGGCATATACTCCCTCCGTCCCAATGAAAGCTTCACTCTTTTCTTCTTGGGGCACAAAAATTAAGAAAAGGTTATTTATATTCAAAAGTAATGTGAGTGGGAAAGAGGTTGTGAGTGAAATAAGTGTGTGGGATAGATTAGCGGAGACCATAATTTAAGAATGTGAGTATGACAAGTGGGGTATGTATAATATAATACTAATAATTTTTTGCCATTTTAGAAAATGTGAAGCTTGTAATGGGACACCCCTTTAGGTAAAAGGTGAAACTTAAGTTGGGACGGAGGGAGTATACATTATGCCACCAGAGGCCCAGAAGTCTTTGCAAAGTTTAGCTTTTACAGTTCCATTCTGCTGTATCTGAATCATTTGTTTGCTTTCTGTACATTTTAATGGATAGTTTCTTACATTATCAGACTGATAAGATAGACATACGTTTAAAAGCGGTTGGATTGGTTGGCGACCTCTTTGCTCTCCCTGGATCTACTATCTCTGAAACATTCCAACCTATATTTTTGGAGTTTTTGAAGAGGTTAACTGATAGGGTAGTTGAGGTTCGGATGTCTGTCCTTGAGCATGTCAAGCTTTGTCTGTTGTCAGATCCATTCAGAGCAGAAGCGTCTCAAATAATCTGTAAGCTGAATTAATTTTTGGCTCAGCTACTCGTCTCTCATATAATGTTGTTTGATTTTGAGTTTGATTTTGGTGGACTATATTGTAGCTGCCCTTTGTGATCGGCTTCTGGATTATGATGAAAGTGTCCGTAAGCAAGTTGTTGCTGTAATATGTGATGTGGCATGTTGTGCCCTATCGGCTATCTCTGTTGAGACTGTCAAGCTTGTTGCAGAGCGTCTTCGAGACAAATCTGTATGTTTGCTGTTCTAACTTCTCTCTCTCCATCTCTCATATCTATCACATTGGAATGTTATATTTCCTTCTGCATGTTATAACCTTTAAGTACATGGGCAATGTGTTTAAACATAACTATAACTACCCATATTTTCTGCATTCCAGTATCTAGTTAAAAAGTATTCCATGGAGAGGTTATCAGAGATATACCGCACTTACTGCTTGAAGCATTCTGATGGCTCAATTGAAAGCGATGAATATGATTGGATCCCTGGGAAGATCTTAAGATGTTTCTACGACAAAGATTTCAGGTAAATCAGATATATCTATTAGCTGCGTGTGATTAGAGTGCTTTCCCTTGCAACTGTTGCAAATTGGGTCTGCCGCATTGTACCTTTCACTTGGGATATATTACTCCTTGTATTATATGCCTTATTCTAAGCATACTTTTTAGCACTTAGGGTACTTGTTAACTCAAAAAACAGTTGAATGAGCAACTTTCTACATCATAAAACCCTCATTTTCTCACAGATTGTTCTGTCATGACCAGCCACTCTATAAGAAGCAATGAAATCTGCTGTTGGTTAGACTTCTTAACTTGTAGAATTGAACAAATGTACATATTTACAGATCAGACACTGTTGAGGACATCCTATGCACATCTCTCTTCCCAGATCAGTTTTCAGTCAAAGATAGGGTTGCAAATTGGATTAGGCTGTTCTCAGGATTTGACAGGGTTGAGGTTAAGGCTCTGCAGAAGATACTTGAACACAAGCAAAGGTCTGTAGGCATGTGTTACTTTTCCACAGCTATGTTGATGTCAAACTTACCTTGCTTTTACATGACAATGCAGTTTTGAAGTTATAGAATTTTCCTTTCTGGTTTGATATCATCACACTAATTTTCAGGGAATTTCTTCTTGGATTGCAGGTTACAACTAGAGATGCATAAATATCTTTCTCTAAGGCAGACGTGTCAGGTTGTAACCCTAAATGACAATTTGCTTACTTAAGAAGGAAAGACAAAGTGTTACTTCTAAACATAACATGTTCAATCGCAGGAAAATGAAGCTCCTGAACTCCAGAAAAGATTTGTGCTTTGTTTCAAGATCATGTCTCGCTATTTTATTGATCCCGCAAAAGCTGAGGAGAATTTCCTGATTATTGATCAATTAAAGGATGCCAATATTTGGAATATCTTGTCAACTTTACTTGATCCAAACACTAGTTCTCTTCAAGCTTCTAGTTCTCGAGTAAGTAATAGACCTTTGCTAAAGGGAGTCTACTTTTACATTTTGATAGGCAACCAGAAATAGTTGCACCTTCAAGGGGTCAATTCTCTTCCAACTGCCTAAGTTTGCATACTAGTAGAAGTCAACCTTGATTGCAGGGTGCATATGCCAATATGGCATGTGATTCATGTGAGTGGATGGCCAACTAGTCAATATATATATTTGTTGAATATATATCTGAAGGATATTCAAAATGATATCAAGGTGAGCTATTGGTGAATCTCTGAATCCATGTCACATTTGCTGAAGAGAACATGAATTGATATTCAGGAAGGAGGACATATTATGATTTGGATCAAGGATTATCATTGATTAGAACTTTAACTTGACTATGCATCATTTCTCTCTGACTAGTGTACAAGTTTTGCATTTTGAATTTACGGAAAGTTTACATTAATAAGTATTTAGAAAGTACATATGGACATTACGTTTGTTCAGATTATGAACTTGTGGTCCAATCCAAACTCAGATGTAGTTTAAGTTTCTGACATCATCAATCAGTCTTTTCAAAGTTCTAGACAATATTTACTGAATTGGTATTTAGTTTCTCTGTGGTGATACATATATTTTATTTTTTGACAGAATGATTTACTCAAGATCCTTGGTGAGAAGCATCAAATTTATGGGTTTCTGAGCACACTCACTTTGAAATGCTCATATATTCTTTTCAACAAAGATTATGTCAAAGATTTTCTTCTGGAGACTGACATACAGAAATCAGCTGGAAATAGACAATTGACGGAATCTTGCATGAATATACTAGTGGTATATCTTCCTGCAATTATTTAACCTGACCCTGTTTTTCCTTTTCCTTGAACCACCTTTTCTCTACAACTATATTTTGATTCTTTGCTCAAGAACAAGGCTCTTAAATTCTCTAACAAGTATTAAGTTTATGCTGAGTTTGCAGATACTTGCAAGCTTCAGTCCTTCATTGCTCAGTGGGACTGAAGATACATTGGTGCACTTTCTTGAAGATGATGACGAAGTGATCAAGGAAGGGGCTTTGCATGTTCTAGCAAAGGCTGGTGGAACTATTCGCGAGCAACTGGGAGAGTCATCTAGGTCCATATTTGAAGCTATGTAATTTCCTGATCAAGGTCCTTCACATGTATGTTGCTGAACATTAAACTGTTGACTTGCAGTTCATTAGCCCTTATCCTGGAGAGAATATGCTTAGAGGGCAGTCGAAGGCAGGCCAAGTACGCTGTACATGCCCTAGCTGCTATAACAAAGGACGATGGGCTTATGTCACTCTCTGTTCTGTACAAGGCAATCATGAATTACTTTCATCACTTATATATAAATATCTTAAACATTGCCTTCTGATGTTTTTTTTTCTTTTTAAATAATTTTTGAACAATTCGCAGAGACTAGTAGATATGCTGAAAGAGAAGACACATTTGCCTGCTGTACTACAATCATTGGGCTGCATAGCGCAGACGGCCATGCCTGTTTTTGAAACAAGAGAGAGTGAAGTTGAAGAATTTATAAAAAGAAATATATTAGAATGCAGTGTGGTATGAGTCGTGAAAACAGTTTGCATTATATTATCACTACGTTGTAGTTAAATTAATAATAATAATAATAATGTCTCGTTTGGTTTCAGAAAACAGAAGATATAGCAAAAGAATCATGGGATTACAGAAGCGAAGTTTGTTCATTGAAGGTTGTTTTTGCTGAGTTGTATATTCATTTTAGTTCTGTGAAGTGTGCCAAAATTTTGGCACTGCTTTTCGTCACAAGATTTCATTTGAATGCATGTACATGCCTTTTTCTTTTGTCTTATCCTCATTTTTAACCACATTTAAACTCTTTTTGATCTGTTCTTCAGATCTTTGGCATTAAAGCACTGGTTAAGAGCTACTTGCCCGTCAAAGATGCTCACCTTCGTCTTGGGATCGATGATCTCATACGAGTCCTTCACAATTTTCTTTCTTTTGGAGAGATCTCAAAAGATATTGAATCGAGGTAAATTTGGCCTTATGAACTTAATATTTGTGGTACAGCTGATAATACGTTTGGTAGATTTATATGACTGGTTTACTATGGAGTCTCTGTGTACAAGGCAACTGATATATAAAGGTGGTTCTCTTGAAATTTTGCAGTTCAGTTGATAAGGCCCATTTAAGACTGGCTTCAGCAAAGGCAGTTCTTCGACTTTCAAAGCATTGGGAACATAAGATCACCATCGACATATTTTATCTAACCTTGAGAACTTTAGAGGTAATTTCTCCCTTGCTAAGAGTTGCGGCCGAAGTTTATTCTCATGATGCTGTCCATACATTTTATGATAATTTGCTTGTTATTTTTCTTATGAAGCAGATTATTGTATCAATTATTCTTGTCCTTCATCCTTGTGGAATGTAGGTTGGCTTCCTCGAAGTTAAGAAAATATTCCTTGATAAAGTTCATCAGTACATAAAGGACCGGCTTTTGGACCCCAAATATGCTTGTGCCTTTTTCTTGGATCTAGAATCTCAGCAATCATATTCTGAAGAGGTATGTAAGGCCATTCCAGATGGGTCCTTTTTACATCTCATTGTTCTTTTGCAGAAGTTTTGCACTTGTCGTCATCATCATCAACAACAACAACAACAATAATAAAGCCTTAGTCCCAAAATAATTTGGGGCCGGCTAACATGAATTCTCATATGTCATCGTGGAAAAAAAGATGTAAGAAAAAAAAAGTTAAAAGAAGAAATAGGGGGGAATAAAATTTAGAAAATGAAAAGAAGAGAAAAGAAGAAAAAAATAGTGATAATAAAAAGAATAAATATATGATGTATAGGGGAAATGAATAAAAAGGAAAAGAGAATAAATAAATAAATAAAAATCAACCCCCATCACCATCAACCCCTATCACTCACATGAATTTTTGCCCTCCACTCCAGTCTCTTCAATGCAATATTTTCATCCAATCCAAGTACACTCATATCATTTTCAATCATCCTTATCCAAGTTTGCTTGGGCCTTCCCCTACCCCTCACCATTTTATCACTTTTCCACTCTTCAGGCCTCCTAACCGGTGCATCACTCGGTCATCTGGGACTTATCGAATTTACTTTCTTGAAGGAGAATAATATGCTTACTTGGCGAATATATTGTCATCCCGTTTTATTTGACAGGATAAACACAACTTAAGTGACATCATTCAGATGTGTCAGCAAGGGAAGGCACGGCAACTTCCTTTGCAAGCTGATTCAAGCTCTTCAGGGGTTTATCCCGAGTACATTCTCCCGTACTTGGTCCATTCCCTCGCACATCATTCTTCATGCCCTGATGTTGATGAATGCAAGGATGTAAAGGCCTTCGAACCAATATACAGGTATGTATGTGTTAGAGATTAAGGGGTTCAGATAATAAGGTTATTATGAAGGGTTCTCTTCGTAACATTGTGTTTTCACTTGTTATATCTGTTTGAAAGTTGCGGTTTCTCAATTCTCCCATACCCTCTTTCTCTTTATTCTGATAACGTGATATCAGGGATTTAGTTTGGCAAGGTTTTTTAAATCACCTCACTTGCCTTTGTTAGCCGAGAAATTGTGATTGCACATGTTGGCACCATGTTTGGTCTGTCAGGAGGCCCCTCGTGAGGCATATTTGTTTATCTCTCCACTTGTGTGTCAGAGTTGAGGGGACGTGCCAAGCTTGAAATATGGAACCCTACATAACATCTTAAGCTTTTAGCTGACTTGGTAACATAACAACCCGGTTCCATTAACTATTTTTTTTTCCATTTTTTTTGGCCCGAATGTCTTTCTTCTTAAACTGAAACATGGATAATATTCTGTTTTCAAGTTAGGGTGATGCTAACAATTACCATAGGCTCTTGTTAGGATGCTGCTTCTTGGACTCTTGGGAATCAAATATATTGCAAATGCTCTTCAATTTGGCAATCCATTCCTTTAAGGAGGTGCTTATGGTGTACCAGGGGAAACTAGTTAGCATCTTTTTCATTTTATTGGCAGCTGGCAGCACTCCTTCCATTACAACATATTTTGTACTACTTTCTTTTTGTTTCTCTCATCTTTGGTTGTGGATGTTTGTGTTTCACGATAACTCCAATTGCGATGTCAGTACATAAAGGTTGATGGCTTCGCAATGAGAGTTCTTAAGGCAAAGCACAGATTAATATGGTAGCTGAAGCTCTTTTTGGCTGGTTACTCCTGTGGACTTAATGGAAAGACTGTAGGCAACAAATTTTGTGGACAGTAAATAATTGTGAATTAGGCTGAAGAGTACTACAATGAATTTTTACCGTCACTGTAATATTACGTGGTTATAGGTGACTAAGATTCTTGTTCTTAACTTGATGAAATGTTGTGTGCGTTTGCAGGAGATTGCATTTGTTTCTCTCTCTGTTGGCCCATGTAGATGAAGAGGGCAAGGGTGAAGTTAGTCTCAGAAAGGAAGATACCATCTCAATAGTTTCTATTTTCCGAAGTATCAAGCTATCAGAAGATGTTGTTGACACAAAAATGTCAAAGGTACATACTGCACATCCTTAGAACCCCTTTTTTTTAACGTTAAACCTAAATTTCTAACAACTTCTTGGCTCCTCTTGGTGCAAGCAAACAAATGAAGCAACATGTGATGTAAATAAGATTTGAGAAAAGGGAATGTTAATAAGATCCCAGGGCATACTTTTTTGTTATTGGAAGTGTCTTAGGAAGAACTTGTTACCATATTTCTTGATAAAGCTACATGCAAAAATTTCAAAATATAAACTATATAAACAAAATCAGATTGCATGTAATCTCAGAGCATAGAGTGAGTAGACAAATGGTAGAGAAATCTTAAGCTTTGTATAAATTATTGACTGGACATGTTGTGATCAGAACTCCCATGGAATTTGTGATCTTGGCTTGTTGATCACCAAGCGCTTAGCTCAAACACAAGATGATCTTCAGGCACCAATCACATATGTTTCCCTGCCTCCAATGCTGTATAAATCCCAAGAAGAGAAAGAAGGGAATGATACCCAGGTACTTTTCTTGATATCTTCCGAAGTTTAGTTTCATCCGTGTCAGTTCTTAACTAGTATTTCTTGGAGCCAGAAACTCACTATTTTTTGGCTTGGGAATATGATGGAATAAAGCAAAATGTCTCACCAAACTGTTTGCGCTTCTTTGTTAAGAACCAGTAGTCAGTTTATGCATATTTCGACGCAATTTTCATCATGGGTCATCCGGAAACAACCTCTGCTTTAATATACAGGGCAAGGCTGCGTACATACGACCCACCTTACCTCACCGTAGGTGGGAGCCTTTGCGGCCGGGGTACTGTTGTTGTTGTGTTTATCTTTTTTATGCGTGGAAGTGGGTGTCCCCCCGGGGTCTCGGAACTCTTGGTGGATTGGAGGGAGTGGTGGGGGGAGGGAGAACCCTGGTGGTTACTTGATCAATTAGTGAATGTGTATTACATGCCACCCCCCCCCTCCCAGAGTGGAATAACCTCAATGTAACAAGCAATGATGGGAACAAAGAGTGCTCAGGTTAAGAGTATATTTTGTCAGTTGAAAATTCGGACTTCGAATATGGATGTGGGCGGTGGATACAAACCAATTTTCTTTTGTTCTGATGGACTTGTCCGTCTCTTTGCACCTCAATTTTTTAATATATAATTTCATTATTTTTTATCATTGTTATAAGATTTTTTATTAAAAATTTTCTGATGACGATCTACTTTCCATATATTATTGGTTGTAGCTTTCTCTGCAAGTAATTTTGAAAGAATAATGGATTTGAAACTTTAGCCGTGTGACAAAGTTCTACCCTAATTAGAGTTATTACAATGCTTCTTCTGATAGGCCACTGAAGGGCAGACATGGTTGGCTGATGAAAGTGTTCTTGTGCACTTTGAATCACTCAAGCTGGAAGCCAATGTAAGTGTATGTTGTACAGCTTCGTATGACCTTCTAGATACATACTTACAAGGATATAATACATTTAATTAAGTTACCAGTGATTTATTTAATTGTTATTTAAAGCACCTTTTGTGCTCCTCTTACTCCAGGTCCCTTCAGTAATTGTTGAGGATGAGGCTCTGATGGACAGTGAAACTGATGGAAATGAAATTCCTTTGGGTAAAATGTTAAAACGTCTAAAGGCTAAAGGAGCCAAGGCAAGAAAAGTGCTGAAAAACGGTTCTTTGCCAACTGAAGATAAAAATGAAAATAATGTTGATATCTTGGATATGGTGAGGGAAATAAATTTAGATAATATGGGTGTATCTGGTAGGTTTGATTCAAACAATGGCCATGAACATTCCTCGGGAAAAAATAAAACTTATCAAAAGAAAAAAAGGAAAGAATTTTCCAGTGGATCAACATATGTTCCCGTACCTAAACGTCCGAGGTCATCATCTACTCAAAGTCCTCATAAATTATCTTTTCCTAAGAGTAGCCCAAAAGGCTCCAGGCATTCCACTGCTAATAATAGGCCTCAGGAGGGAGTTGCCGCATTTGATTCCATTGAAGTGGATGAGGATCTTCATGGTTCAGATGCTAAAACCTCTGTACAAGAAAGGTTGACTGAATCTACTGAGTCGGACTTGGTGGTACCAAGCAATCGGAAGAAAGGCAGAAGTTCTGGTTGGAGTCGTATTCAATCAGAAGATCTTGGTGATTCTGAGGACGACAATTTGAAGGCAAGTTTTGTCGAGACAGAAACTATTTGAGAGCTCCATGAATATTTAATTTCCTGTATTGATTTCATGTGTTGGTTCTAACTTTCATTTTCTCATGTAGCAGCCTAAAAAGGAGCGGGACTCTGATGCTATACTTGCAGATGATAGCTCGAAAATGGGTTCTGCCAAGAAACGGAAACGAAAAAGCATTTCAGGATTAGCAAAGGTTAGCCTAAGTTTTAACTCCAACAAGCCCAAGAGGCTGGAATAACTTTTGAGTGATTCTCGGCCTTCTGCCATTAAAAAGCATTTGTAATGGTTTTGGTTGAAAGAGATGAATTTGGGTTCAATTTGCATTCGACCTCTAGCCTCTAAAATCATTTACTTATGCTCGCCTTTTTCTCAGTATTCATATGAACTTTATTTCAGCCCTCACCTATCTCAACATTGGATATCTTGAAATCATGCTATCATTTGTTATATTTACATTCTAGCTTTCTTCAAGTTCCTCTCTTTTGTGAATACGGGAGTCCTCTTTTGCAATCAGAAATTTGATACGTTTTACAGACTTTTTTTTTTTTTTTTTGCTTTGTCACTGTCTGATTTGCTATTTCATCTTTTCTCAGTGCACATCCAAGGAAGGTAAAAGTCATACTACGGACTTGATCGACTGCAGAATCAAAGTCTGGTGGCCAATGGATAAGGCGTGAGTACTTTTTATTTGAATGAAAAAGTCCTTGCCACCACAATTCAAGGAATATTCAGAATCCCAATCCTTGTTCGTTGAGCCGTTGTCTGGCGAGAAAAGATCATGTTTAACTATATTTGAACATACTTTCTTACTATACTGTTTGCCTCTTTTGACAGAATAACTTGAACTGGACATGTTCTTTCCACTTTGTTAAGTACAATTCCATTTTATATTATGATCTATGATGCTAGGACTCAGGTACGAGTGTCTGACATGGGTACGGATCCGAAAAATATTTAGATTTTACACCAAATGTAGTCTAAAATAGCCAGACCCAGACCCACACCCACACCCATGTCCTATGTACACAAGTACTTCGGCAAAATTGAAAGGTCCGAGCATCAAAGCTTAAGATAGTTTTTTTTTTTAAATGAATTCTTTCAGCACTTCATTGATGCTCCTTATATTTTGATGCCTAGTATATTTCTGCTATCAGGCAATGGGAGATTGACTATTCTTCTCTTGTCAGCTCCTTAATCCTTTTCTATGCCTCTTAACTTACCAGGGCAATATCATGACTGTTACTCCATTCCACATGGATCAACAGTCCTCACTGTGTTACTGCCATACTAAGTTCTTTGAGAGTATTAAGCCTAAAATGTTATTTGTTCATGTGTCAGTTAAGGGTCTCATAAGTTATGTTCTGTTTCCAATTTTATCACCCTTTCCTGTTTGAGGGATTAATTTTCTAATTCTTCTTTGTTAGTTCAATATATGTTTGCCGTCTACACAGTTCAAAGATCTGACTTCAGGAACTACCGAGTTACATAGTCACTCATTTCCTATGGGAAAATGATCTATTCACAAAACTCCTTGTACAGAATGTACAGAATATTCTGTAAGGCGTTGTAGAACTACAACGCCTTAATGCATCTAGGTCTTCTGAAGAGCAAAAATTCCAAGGAGTTTCCATACATTTTCTTACAAAGAAATTGGATAAATATATCATTAATTGTTTTCTCTGACCATGCGGTGGTATAATTTCTGTTACTATAGACCATTATAATTTTCAGTGGACAAAAAATGTCTTGATCTGTACAATATATTGCAGGTTTTATGAAGGTGTGGTGAAGTCCTATGACCATCAAAAGCAAAAACATGTGGTAAGCTGTTGTCACTTTTTGTTTACATTTATGAGTAGTACTCTTTTTCATTAGGATAGTTCCGATAAATCGAATCTTACTTAGAAATTTCACATTGTTTCTCCACCACAATATTTCTATAATACTATATTGCGTTGAAGGTGTTATATAATGATGGAGATGTCGAAGTGCTCCAATTAGACAAAGAGCGCTGGGAGCTCATTGACAATACGCGCACGCCCACAAAGGTCTTATGCCTACTTTTTTTTTTTGCATTTTTGTTCTCTCGACTGTTTTAATTTCTGAAACAGTTTTCAATGCCATTTACAGCGGTTGAAATCTTCAAAGAGCCCGCGTTCTAAAGGAGGGTAAGAACTGTTGGCTAATTTATATCAACCAATTTACATAGATTCTTATATACTTATCCTTCACTATTGATTCTCCTCCCACTGCTTCATTCATCTCTGGGGATACTGAAGTTTGGCTTCACTAAAAAACACATGAATGGACAATCATAAGTATGACATACATGATAAAACTATTCTCTCAGAAACAATGAACACACATAAATATGACGTACATGATACCGTTATATCCTTAGAATACTGACATAATGTCCACTAAATTAGTCTGTAGTGCCACAGCCATGTGTCCCTGATCCTGATATACTCTCTCCAATGGAGTCTTTAATGTTTAATTACGTTGAATCTGCCCATAATGTAATTATCAACCGCTTGAATGGACAGGCCTTTTTCAGAGTGATACTACCACCATATAAATTCATGCATGGATTTTTTGCCTACCTACTTTGCAGTAGAGAATATCCAGAAATTCTGCTCTAGATATTATGTTCCACTCTGAACATTGGTGTGGCATCAAAACCAGCATAATAGCATGTCTTGTATCCTTAAAACAGGTTTTTGTTTGTACTTCTTCATTTAGGGTTATTAGGAGGGGGCGAGTGGCATCTTCTTTTGGGTGCCAATTACGAGTATCGTATTGTAGATGAATCCATTGCTTAAATAATTAAATAACCATATCTCTTGATCCCACTTTTACCTATTCAAGTTTCAATATTTGTACCAAAACAAATCAGATTTTATAGTCATCTACGAATATCAGAGTACAAAGGAACTGTTAAATATCGAGATTTCCCTTTGAATGTAGTCATTGGTTGTGCAAAATAGTTTACCTTTTACCACTTTGGGATGTCGAAATCAGTAAATACATTGCACAATATTGTAAGGTTGTAACAGAATACAGCTAGAGCATTCTGTTATAATTTAATGTAACTTTACTCTGAGACATATGCACATATACTTTAAACTATTTTTTCCTTGATCATTTATTATTATTATTTTATATAATTTTGTGGCCTAAAAAGTGGCTTGGGTAAAGATGTGGTCATTTGATTCATTTGCAGGTCATCTGAGCCAAAAACCAAGTCTCTGGTTGGTTCAAAGCAAACTAAGAAATTGACTGAGATGTGAGTACCAGATTGCAATCCATTTTCTATCTTAAGTATTGATTATTTTACTTACGTTATTTTTTATGCAACGGCAGATCTCCATCATCTAAAGTAACAGGCAAAAGAACCCCAAGAAAAAGTTCAAAGCAAGGACAAGAGTGGGCATCAAAGTGGAAATCTCCTGAAATAATGGAAGCTGAAAGAAATGAAACTTCAGAATCATCAGATCCTGAAGCTCCCACGTTCACTAAAGTTAATAATTTGGACACAGGTGAAGGATCTCATGATTTTCTTCCTTTTTTAGGGCAGAGCATGCATGTGTTTTCCTTTCCAAATAGATGTTTAGTGCCTTCATTTTTGCTCGAATGGCTTTCATAGTCCTGTTAATGAGTTCCTGTCAGCTAAAGTACCCTTCAGACAGCAGTGTCAGGAAGTCTCAGTAATGTGTTTAACTCAAAGAGAGTCTTGAAGTTGGTGATGAGTCATATAATTTAGGTTGAACAATATGAGCGGAGCTCATAGTGTTATTGAACCTATATTATGAGCTCCAAAGTCTGTGAAGCAACCCTCTATAAAGGGGAAAACACAATGAGAGTATCTCTTACCATAAACAAATTCACTGACAGTTGAATTGGTTGTTCATTTTCTAAGATTTATAGATAATTTTTTTGGATTGTTTTTTTTTTTTTTTTTTTTTTTTTTTTTTTTTTTGCATTTCAATGTCTGATTTCTTGATTTGTTATTAACCTCTATACCTCTCTACAATAGCCCATCCTTGAACCTGGCACTTAGTCCCTGAGACGCGCTTGTGCACCTTGGTCCTTCAACGACGGTGTGGCCTATTTAAAATATGACAGATCATTCCAACTTGTTTCTTGCTATATTATTTTATAGTATTGAGTGTGTCCTGTCTTTGCTACTCCCTCCGTCCCGGTTTAAGGTTCTTACTTTCCTTTTTGGTCGTCCCTGTTTAAGGTTCTTAGTTGCTTTATTATCTAAAATAGACAATGGGACCCACTTGTCATTCTAACAACAAAAACTCTCTACCCACTTTCTCTTTCCTACTTTACTTTTCATACTCACAACATTTACTTTTTCTTAATCCCAGTGTCAAGTCAAACTAAGAACCTTAAACCGGGACGGAGGGAGTATTTACTTTTCTTTCTTGACTTGTATTTCAGAAGAGGAACCAAGTGATGAAGAGGACAAGAATATAGGTGGGAATGAGTCTGACAAAGATGACAAATCAGTTTCTGATGGGAAACAGGCAGAAGATGGGGGAAGTTTAGCAGGTGAAGATAAGTCTGACAGGGATGAAAAATCACTTCCTGAGGAGATACAAATGGAAGATGAAGAGAACCGCTCAACTGATACAGAAGATCTAAAAGAAGAACCTGATTCTAGCAATAAACAACTTAATAATGTGGACAACACTTCTCCTAATGCTTCAGAATCTGGTGAGGAAGAGAGATCTCAGTCGGAAGGGAACAAATCTCCGAATGTATCAAAGGAAAATTCTACGTTGATAGCTGATGAAGAAGATAAACCAGTTCCATTACAGAACGAGACATATGATGCTGACAGTACTCCAATAGGCCCAACTACGTCGGACAAGAAAAGTTCCGCCTCTTATTCCGGCGATGCAGAATTTTCTGATGACGAACCTCTTGTACTCATCTTCAACTCAAGCCTTTCATTTAGTGTCTATAAAAGCTTTATTTAGTTGCTTACTATTCAGTTTTCTTTTTCTGAACTCTATCTTGGTTGATGGTTCTATATATATATATATGTATTATAAAAAAAACACTTTGAAATGCTAACTTTTGATCTTTTTTGATGCAGAGTGTGTGGAAGTCGCGAGTTGGGAAGTCAGCTGAAGGCAAGTAGGTATATGATCCTGACACAAAACTTGATGTAGTGATAGAGATTTTAGTGCCTTTAGAGTCATGCGGGCCTGGTCTTGGGAACACGGCAATGGGGAAGATAATGCAATTTACAATAGTGTACACCAATAAAAGGTAAAGGAGTCGTGACCCTGTGGCAGAATGTGGTTATGATAAGTCTGCAACACAGTCCCACGTTTTGAGGCCGAACGTATGTGCATTGATGTATTCTATGGTGATGGTTTGATAGTTAAGTTAGAGCTTAGTTGACTCATTGTTTAATGTATATCTATATCTATTATAGTTGTAGTGACATTTTTTTTATGCCATGTATTATCTGGAATTAACTCTTTATTTGTAAATCAGTAACAGTATTATGAAAGTGATATAGTGACTTTTAATCTTTATATTATGTGTTGTGCTTAGCTGCTGTTTCTTCTTGTTTTCTAAACTCTCCTAGTCCTAGATGGCTTGAGCGGTTAATGGTCATTATTTGTTTTGCAGAGGAGATGGGTAAAGACCTCTGTTTCATGTTTGTACCGAAGGAAGCTGTTAAAAGAGTTTTTTGTTAATGGGCGGTTGGCATAATTATGGGGTCTGAGATATAGTGGTGGAAACTTGGTAAACGTCTGCACATTGGTGGTCAAAGAGTTTGACCATGACCTAATTATCTACTAACAAGTTTTGGGATCAGTCACATTTTGTGTTTAATTCCATTAAAATGATTGGTTCTTGATTTTGGATTGCACTAATAAAGACTAGATCCTAAAGTGATAACTTTAGTATAAAAAAGGGCAAATCCCGGTGCGTCAAGCGGGAGTTGGGAGAGGGAATCATTTGCTAGAATCTTTCCCCGACATTCTTGAACTGCTCACTGGTTCGAACCTACGACTTATTGGCCACCAAAGGAGCAACTTAACCGTTGCGCCAATGCTCGCCCTCAAAACTGTTGCGCCAAGGCTCGCCCTCAAAGTGACAACTTTAGTATCCTAAATTAAAATACGCTTATTCTACATTCCTACTATACAGTAGATTCTAACATATTTCATCAGATTTCTATTTGCGTTTTTGCATGGATATTAAGAAAAAATATAAGTGCCGTAAATCTATCTATATCTTATAACAAGATTGCATTCCATAAATGGAAAAAGCCCGCTCAAAAATGTCGCTTTCAATGGCAACAAAAATGGAAAGTATCATTAAGGATATTTTCGAAAATGCATAATTCATCTTTTTTTTTTCCACTACTCACACACACACACACATACTCACACATATTAAAGGAAGGAAGTGGTAAATGTTGTCACAATCAAGGGCAAATTTGTCATTTTTCATTGCTTTGAATAAGACAAAAATTTAGTCTACCAAGAAAAGATGCTTGCTGATGTTAATGTGTGCATGAGCTCCATTTGTTTTATTTGGCAAAGAGAAAATAACACGTATATGTAAAACTTTGACAATTGTATGTATGCACACTCCACGAGAAAATAAAGTACTTGCTCCCTACTCTTTCTTTTCTCTTTATCATTTTTTGTGATTAAAAAAAGTACTTGCTTCCATTGCTTTGAATAAGACAAATATTTATCAATTTTCATTGATGAATTTTCTATTTTATTGCTTTAACTTGCAAGAGAAGCTCTACATTAGATTAGCTTGCTGAATACATTTTAGATTGTTGATTATATCATTTTTTTTAAAATTTGCATGCGTTTTGATTGGATTAGTCAAAGGTGCACATTTCCCATTGCTTTAAGACAAATATTTATCGATTTCCATTGATGAATTTTCTATTTTATTGCTTTAACTTGCAAGAGAAGCTCTACATTAGATTAGCTTGCTGAATACATTTTAGATTGTTGACTAGATCATTTTTAAAAAAATTGCATGTGTTTTGATTGGATTAGGCAAAGGTGCACATTTTTACATATTTTCCTCTACTCATTTAAAAGAGTCAGCCTATTCCTTCTTTCTTCTCTCCTCAGACTTTCTCAATATTTAAAAAACACACACAGACACACAGAAACTGAAGGAAACACAAACGCACACAAGCACATAGTTACACACCAAAACACGCAGAAGCACACATTTTCACACACGAAGTTTATTACTCTCTCTGTTTGATGAGTAGACTCGGGTAATCAGGGTTATTCGTTTCTTGGCTTGGCAATCTCCGATGTAGATCTTTGATATTGCAATCGAGGTTGCAGCCATGACGGAGTTATCTTCTTACCTGATCACTTACAGATCTGAACCTTGCTTTACCCTATAATTAAGTATTCAAAGTGTGGTGTAGGTTTATAGAAAGTGGTCATGGAGAGGATTGGAGAAGATTGTTGATTTGAAGAAATGATTAAATTGGCGAAGGAGAGTGTTAGAAAAGATGAAATTTGGCTAGGGATTTTGACTTTGGAAGGAGGAGAGGGTTGGATTTGGATCTTACCGGAATGAGGATTGAGGAAGCCGGTCGGGAGTAGTTTGGAGAAGGAGGGATAAATGGAGGCGATGGGCGGCGCTGATGATGGTGGTGGGAGGCGGTAGTGGGTTTGGGTTTGGTCGTCAGATTGAGATTGGGAGTCTTGATTTTCTTGAGAGTTTTTAAGGATTGGAATCTCTTTCGGTAACGAGTGGTGATGGCGTTTTTTAAGGTTTGGCGGTGGTAGGGCGGCGCCATTGATGGGTAGAGAAAGAAACCGAGAGATTGGATAGAGACGTAGATGTAGATATATATATATATATATAAAGAGAGAGAGAGAGAGAAACAATGTTTGAAGGAAAGACAAATAAGGGAGGCAGAGAGAGTTTTGAAATTAAAAATTAAAATGTAAGAGTATTAAATTAAATGCAGTGATTTAACAACTTATTTGAACACTCACCCTAATTAATCGTCTAAAAAAATAAATAAGCAAAAGAAAATTTAATTTGCATTTGAAATATTTTTTTTGAGAAATATACTAATTTTAGTAATTATATTTAATAATTATTTAAATGTTTTATCTTTTTTCTATTTAGTGAAAATATTTAACATTTGACTAAAAGAGACAATTGAATAAAAATAATTATAAAAATTTCATTTTGAATAATAAAATTTATCAACGAGACTCCCAAAATAAAATGTGTGCCTCTTATTGCAGATTGGAGGAAATATTCTTTTCTTTATTTATTTCACTTAAAGAAACATCGTATTTTTTAAGTAGAAACTGTATGTTTAAGTAAGAAATAATATTATTACTACATCTGTCTCAAATAAATGACCAATTTTGGTTCATATTTGATTGATCTTTTGATCCACAAATGTTATCGGATGTTGTATATAAGAAAGTAGTTGAAAATGTATAACAAGAGACTTTTATTTGAGTCGTGTGAATTAAATTGCAATGTATTTCAAAAAATATTTCATTTTCCATTATCACTTATCGTTATATTTTGATCATTATAATTAAAATTGTTAATGTGCAAATTTAAAAAGTTGTTGTTTTACTTCTTCACTTATACTTATAATTTCATCACAACCAATTTCTTTTTTTTTTTTTGTAAATTAAAAAAAAAAATTTTATATCTCCGTGCATCGCACGGGGGTACTGCTAGTGTTATTAGTATGAAAAGTGAGTTAGAAGAGAGAATGAGTGAGAGAAATATTAACTTGATTGGTGTTGAGAGTATAAAATTAAAGTAAAAGAGAGATTAATGAGCAGAATAATAAAGATTCTTAAATATTTTGAAAAATAAAAATCTTATTATATGGGACGTTCATAATGACAAAATAGAATTTTTATGCGTGTATTACTTAAGTGAGAGGTGTAGGTCAAGTCTTGAATTAAATTCGTAATCAATTTTTTTTATTATAAATTACAAGTTAAAATTGTAGACTGTAGACGGATTCGGGCCTACTGCAAAGTAGTAATTTTGTTTTTTAAATTGTGGTTACTATATGTAACTCATTCTAATGTGGGGCATAATTCACAATACTCAAAATATAAATCACATTACTAAAATATGTAATTCATGTGAATTTTTTTTTTCTACGATCGAATGTAAATCATGTTGCTTTAATATGTAATTCATGTTAATATATTATTCTCACATGATTTTCTAGTGAAATGCAAAAAAATATAATTATATTATTCAATGATGTAATCATGTTAGTTATTAATGTAACTCATGTTATTATATGATATAAAAATAAAAAAAATTACTTCTTTATGTACAAGAAAAATTGTGAGACCCCAAATCCATCTAAAACTATCAATACGTGATTTGGGAGGGAAAAGGGAGGGAGTTACCACGCTGTTAAATTCGTGAGTAGATGTAAAAGGGGAAAAGAAAAGAAAAAGAGTATCAAAGCTCCAATGAATGAGTTAAAGCCTCAAAGGTGCGAAATACATTGGTATGGGGTATATATATATACTCCTCCGTAGAAGCTTGGTTATGGCATTTGTTATTTGGTTTTAAGGAGGGAGTATTATATTGAAAGTGTTGTGAGTGTGAAAATAAAATAGGAGAGAGAATGAGTGGAGAGAATAGTAAATTATAATGGTGTTGTGAGTATTAAAATAATGTAGGAGAGAAAATGAGTGGAGGGAATAGTAAAGATTCCTTTCCATTTTAGGTAAGTTTTAAATGTGTGAAGTAAGTTTTGGGACGCCCAAAAGGGAAAGTATGAAGATTGTTCCGGGACGGAGGGAGTATACTCCCTTCGTCCCGACCGACTTAGGATTTTTTGAAATGGCACGAAAATTAAGGAAAAGGTAAATGTTGTGAGTGTAATTTAAAAATAGGAGAGAGAATGAGTGGAGGGATTAGTAAATTATAATGGTGTTGTGAGTATTAAAATAATGTAGGAGAGAGAATGAGTGGAGAGAATAGTGATTTAAGGTTTCCATTTTGGGCCGTCCTAAGTCGGGTGGGATGCCCAAAATGGCAAAAAGTCCTAAGTCGGCCGGGACAGAGGGAGTATATATATAGTATATAGTATAAATGGCAATGTGTACTTGCCACAGGTGAATAAACGGTACCAATGGCCAAATTTCTCATTTTGCCCTCACTAAGTCGTTCCTTTTCCATTTTGCCCTTAAATTTTTTTTTTTAATTAAAAAAAAAAAACACGTGTCCTTGAACACGACTTGCGTGAATATATACTCCCTCCGTCCCACTATAGTTGACACCCAAGGGGTGGGTTCAAAAACTAAGAAAAAAGAATAAAATAAAAAAAATGTGTGGTAGAAAATGAAGAGAGAGAATGAGTGGGGTAAATAGTAGTGTTGGTTGAATAAATTGAGTGGTGAAAAATGAAGAGAGAGAATGAGTGGTGGGGTAGAGTGAATATAAAAATATAAAAACTTGATTATTTTTTGAAGGTGTCAAGTATAGTGGGACGGCCCAAAATGGAAAGAAGTGTCAAGTATAGTGGGACGGAGGGAGTATATATATACTCCCTCCGTCCCACCTTAGTGTAGACTAAGGTGGTGGGCACAATAACTAAGGAATATTATTAAGATAATGAAAATGTGTGGTAGAAAATGAAGAGAGAGAATGAGTGGAGTGAATAGTAGGTTGGTTGAATAAATTGTATGGTGAAAAATGATGAGAGAGAATGAGTGGGTGAGGTAGGGAAAATAAAAAATAATAAAAAACTTTCTAATTTTGACAGTCTACATTAAAGTGGGACGAACGAAAAAGGAAAGAAGTCTACACTACACTAAGGTGGGACGGAGGGAGTATATATATAGAGAGAGAGGGAGAGAGAGAGGAGAGAGGAGAGGGAGAGAGCAGTGGGAGACTTCGAAGGCTTTAAAACTTTTTTAAAAATGTGATTTTGGTAAGAATAAGAATAGTAAATGTTGACTGACATGTGCCCGTGCCTGCCACGA
Source organism: Adenophora triphylla var. japonica (assembly GCA_022495995.1). Taxonomy (NCBI): domain Eukaryota; kingdom Viridiplantae; phylum Streptophyta; class Magnoliopsida; order Asterales; family Campanulaceae; genus Adenophora; species Adenophora triphylla. The sequence continues at coordinate 36,728 of JAFEMH010004687.1, read as the reverse complement.
ACCCTAAATCTCGTCCCTTTGAACAAAGACTGGGAATGCTGCTGTGCTGGCTGCCTTGAACTTGGTCCCATTCCCATCCCAGTCTCTACCGGTTCTACCCGGTCAATCTCTCCTCCACATACACTCACATACATTACATATATGTATACATGTAGTCAAAAAGAATGAATATTCACTTCACCCACAACATCAAATTTCATTCTGGCCTGATTTTTATTTGGGCCAACAACCAAATAAGGCTTTGCCCAGCCTCTTGATATTTGTAAGTTCCAATCTTTTTCTTCTTTGAGCATAAAGATTCATTCTTTTCTTCTTTTTTGATTTATTCAATCTTACAATTGGTTTTTTCTTTTCCTTCAAAATTTCTTTTTCTGGGGTTTGATTTATGAGTAGACATGGGCTTGGTGGGTTGTCCGGTTCGTTTATTGCTAGTTTTAGAAATTGGTGCCTCTCCATTCTGTTTTTGCCCCCAATGTTTATGCTAATACACACACACAGTGTGTCTCTAGGGTTTCAGTTGTCTCTTGTGTATGTTTTCTGCAGTTTTGTTCATTTTATGCTCACACTCAAATAATATGGATTATGAGCTCTTTATCAGCTGAAATGAATGACTGTGAAACTTCTGATGGATTTTGCGTTTAGATGGATAATCAGTAATATATTGTCGATGTAGTGTAATTGCTCTTGGTAACTCGGTGTTTTACTGTGACACATCTCTTTTTTATTTTTCTGCTTTAATTCCGGTTTTCTATATGTTTTGAATCTTGGATCAGTAGAATACATGCATTGCTTATGATGGATATAGTTGGACTTTTTTCTTTCATTGATTCGTTCTCCTGATGGAAATAGTCTGGTATTAAGATTCTTGACCCCACCATGGTGTCCTTCCCATCTTTATTTGTTGTTATTGATTTGAACTTCCTCCATTCAAGTCAAACAATCATTTGTTTCTATTTAATGCAAGTGTACTTGGGCCGACCTTTTGTGCTAGGTCAAGTATACTTGCATATAAGAGAGGTGTGTGTGTCTGAAAGCCAAGACTTATTACTTGAGAGAGGATGGCAAAAGTTGAGAACGAGAGTCCTAAGTTCTAGGTAGGTTCTTCATGCCATGGAAATGAGGCACTAGGGAGATTTCATATGTTTCTGCTAGGTCCCATCATCCTAAAAGCCCTCTCAGGATCAACCGCCTTGTTAATGGAAGCCTAATATCAGCACTTGAACCCCTGAATAATCAAGCAATGGTTGTCTCATGTGTGTGTGGGGTGTGGGGTACATGCGGCTTGTTCTCAACTCTAGCCACCGAACAAGTAACACCCAGGCTCTCCAAAATAGTCTCAAGCTCAGATTCTGTCCTTGAGCTGGGAATCCTTCTCAAACTCAGGAACTCATACCCATGAGCCTGCCAGTAGGTTTGGGTAATATTTTTCCAAATAAAGCTTTTCTTACGGGTGGGAGTGCAGAGTTGTCTGTTTCCCACTACTCTGGGAAACGATGTCAAATGGTTCTGTATGAGTTGGTGATCACAGGGTCACTTGTCCGAGCCTTTGAAACTGAGTATACTGGAGAAATTGGATATTACCCACATGCTGAATAACCAACCTAGGCTTGTTGGTCTATTGGAGCATATCCAAAACTAACTTTCAGCCCATTGTTTGCACTTTGCAGATGTGGCAATTGGGTTCAGAGTCTATAGACCCAAGCCACAGTTTTCACTTTTTTTGGTTAATTGACCAGTTTTTGGATCAACAACCGATTGTCATTTTCTGAAGTGAAAAGTTTATGGTTGGTCACTTGGTAACATAGTTTATCTAGTTACATGACATCTGCCACTATGACCATTTCTCTAACATTATTATCTTTTTCACTGCTAAGTTACACTCTATCTCTGTATGACTGTAACTCAAGAACTCGTTAGTGAATAATGCTGGCGATGGTCAGAATTGACGAAAATGTTGAGCCCTATCAGTTGAATAGAAGATCAGTTTGCTGTCTCAGGATTTTTCTTTCTTGGCCATGTTTATTTTCTCCCTTTAATTATTCAAACTGTGATTTGCTGTTGACATCTTCTCTCTGGATTTGATGCCCTTGCAGTTAAGATTATGGGAGAACCACTTGGATTATTAAAAGTAATTGTTGTGCGAGGTAGAAAGCTGGTGATCCGAGATTTCAAGACTAGTGACCCTTATGTAATCACCAAGCTTGGAAATCAGGTGATTTTATGCTTTTGTTATTTATCTTGTTTTGGAAATTGTGCAAAGAATATTAACTGAGTTCACATTACTGAATGCTCCAACAGTCTCAAAAATACTGTCACTTCTACTTTCATATGTCCCCATGAAAAGAGTGCATTATCAAAATTGAAGCATCCAATCTTCTAATTTCTTTTTAAGTTTTAATTTCATTTTGCAGATATGATAATTATCTATTGTGACATACAGAAAAATACAGTATCACTTGTGTGAAATTCAAAAGAAATATGCTCCGTCTGATCCAAAACAAAAAAGTGCCCACTATTTCTTTTCGGGGTGGTCCAAAATTAGTGTTCATTTTCCTTTTTTGAAATGCTAGAATCATTTGTATCCCCAAGTTTTTTTCTGGGGATCCACAAGTAAAGCATTTGTATCTACAAGTTATTTTTATCATAAACGAGTTGAGTTGTTATTTAATGAGTGTGCCTAGTCAAAGTGGACACTTAATTTGGACCGGAGGGAGTAGAAATGTAGAATATCAGAAAAATGATTTTATAAAGTTTGACTTGAAAAACAACTCCTTTTTTGGGACACATATAGTAAGTTACTTCCTGTTTACTGTGACAGACAGCGAAGACCAAAGTCATAAACAGTAATCTAAATCCTGTCTGGAATGAAGAGTTGACTTTCTTGCTCACAGAACCTGTTGGAGATCTGAAGTTGGTATGTCTTAACCCCCCATATTCCCGATCAATAGCAAAAAGCTTGAATTTCATTTGAAAGGAGTAGAAATTATTAAAGGGTGGAAATTACAATTCTTGTGGTCCATCTTGCTTTGCCACTATTTCCCGATGGTCAAATTTTAATCGTGGACATATAATCTACTGTCTTATGAAATGCTGTTGCCGAAAGTGCAGGAAGTGTTTGATAAAGACCGTTTCAAAGCGGATGACAAGATGGGGCATGCTCATATCAGTCTGCAGCCATTGGTCTCTGCAGCTAGATTAAGGCAGATCTTAGGTGTTGCTACTAAAGATGGTTCAACTTTAAGGAAAGTTATTCCGGACCCTGACAACTGTCTAGCAGTTGACAGTTCTATTGACTGGGTCAACGGTGAGGTGGTGCAGGAAGTTTGGTTGAGGCTTTGTGAAGTGGAATCCGGGGAGATAGAGTTGAAGATCAAGTTGACCAATCCTCCCAAAGTTGTGTAGAAGTTTATTACTCCGTATGCGTTTAGGGGGTTGTAGCAGTGTAGCGTATTGCTAAGATATGTATGAATGTTTTTTATTTTTTACTAGAGCTTGGATTAGAGTGGTTTATGGTGTTCAAAGTGCGAGCGAGTAAACCTCTTTGTTATGAATACTGCATTGTAATGTAGACGTTGAATGATCATTATATATATGTATGATTCTTAGAATGAATGTTTCTGACAGTTATCCTGTTGAATGAATATATTTGAATCCATCTGATATGAAAAAATAGTTCAAAATAATAAGGTGAACGGTATAAACCGAGGTACGAACGTGAATCATGTTCGGATAGACGTGGCCAATTTATGAACCGGACCGGCTAACCAGCCGGTTTGGAACCGGTCAAAACCGGTCAACACGGTTAATCGGGACCGGTTAAACCGAAACCGGTTGTTGGGAGGTTCGGTTACGGTTTGAATTTTTGGGAAACCGTTAAATCGCCAGTTAACCGCCAGTTTAAACAGCATTTAAGTTCAAATGTAACGGTCATATGACCGTTGTTGGTTTGGGACTTGGGCTGGGGCGCTGACTGCTGGGCCATGACCGTTGGGCTGGCTTCCCCAACGGCTACTTCCTCCACCTGCCTTCACTCTTCAAGCGCCTGTGAGGCCAGAGACTGTCCCCCCCCCCTTTCCACTTTCCACTTTCCAGTTAGTTTTCGAACAGAATTAACAAAAAAAAAATATTTTGACTAATTAAAACTAACTATAAATATCACCTCCCTCCTCTCATTTTATTTTCACATTATTTCTCTCTACTCTTTCTCTTCTACTCTCAAATATTCAAATATTCTCTTACTCTCATTCAATTTTCAGTTAAATATTGTCCCATTTTCATTTAATTTTCTAATGAAATTAGTATTTTTCTTCATTTTCATCCATTTTTAAGTTCCGTTTCGTTTTCAAACTTCATTTTATCTAACACAAATGGCTGAAAATCAAAGGAGAAGCAATTTAGGCAAGTCACATGTTGGTTCTTCCTCCCCCAACGATGATTTTGATCATCAAAATCCAAATATTCAACAAAATGAGGAAGAAGAACATGTTGAAATTGAAAGTGGTAGTGCTAGGAGGGGTAGGGGCAGCCGAGCTACTAGGGGAGGTGGTCGGGGTCGGGGACAACGACAACCTCCTAGAGAAAGAGAGCCGCAATCCGATACCTTTGCCATCCATTTCACCAAAAGAAAAATTAATACCGATGATGATTATAATCTTCGAGCCTTTTGCAACTATTGTACCGCGTCTTACTCATTCAAAAGAGGCGGAGGGCATGGGACGCTCAACGGGCATACGGCGTCGAAACATCCCGAGAAACTTGGCATTTCCACTACGCAAACTCAATTACAATATCAACAACATAGTTCGGGTTCGGGTGCACAAGGTTCGTCTTCCCCTTCCGTCCTTTTTAAATTTGATAAGTGGGTTTATAGGGATGAACTAGCCAAATTAATTTGCATCAAAGGCCTTCCTTTTAATTTTGCGGATTGTGATTTTTATGAAAATTTTGCTCGCCTTTCTTTAAACCCCGCCGTCACAAGAGTACCACGTACGAATCTCGTACGTGATATTACTAGAGTGGTGAAAAAATATAAAAAAAAAATTAATTGGTGTTTTATCAAATTTAGAAAATAAAGTTTCAATTTGTGCCGATGGTTGGAGTGATCATTGGCAAAGAAATACTTATTTGGGCGTTACTTGCCATTGGATAGATAATTCATAGACTATCCAAACAAGATTAATTGCTTACAAAGATTTTGAGCCACCGCATTTCGCGAAAAATATTTGTGCAAAATTGCTTGAGATTTTTCTTGAGTATGATATTTTAAATAAAATATTTACTATTTCATTTGACAACGCAAGTGCTAATACGGCTAGTTTACCCGATTTAATTACCGTTTGTCAACCCTCACTTGGGGGTAAGTTATTTCATATTAGATGGTTATGTCATATAATTAATTTATGTCTTAGAGATGGTTTAGATACATTAGAGGTTTATGTTAAGCCAATTAGACGATGTATTCAATTTATTTCTAAAACAAATTCTAATACAAAAAAATGGATAAACTTTTTAAGAAGTAAAAGTGTGCCGGACAAATATTTTACTTACGATCTTCCAACTAGGTGGAATTCCACCTACAAAATGTTAACCGATGATTTTGCTTTTAAAGATCTCCTAATGCAATTTTTATGTCAAGTGGCTATAATGAACCTCTATTTACCTATCAATGAAATGTATGCATTAATTTATGTGAATTGTTAAAGATTTTTAATACCGCTACTTTGGCTTTTTCGGGAGTTTATTATCCAACTTCCGTTTTGGTGCTAGAGCATTGTGTTGCAATTGTTACTATTTTTGACAATTTAAGAGAATGTCATATTTTAAAAGAATGCATTATTTTCATGAGACAAAAGTGGCTTAAATATTTTGACACTATTCCGTCTCTTTTCTTGATTGCAAAGTTATTAGATCCCCGAGTTAAATTAGATGATTTAGAGTGCATTGTAGCTTATTATTATTTGAAGTTATATTCCGATTGTGACGGTGATAATTTGAATCCATCAATTATTGTTCAACAAACAAAAAATGATTTGATTAACATTTTTAATGAATATAATCTCTTATATGGAAACACTTCTCAAAGCCAACAACATGAAGATCCTTCTTCTACTTCTCAACAAAGTTTTACTAGTGGGGATCCATATAGTTTTTTTACAAAATTTGTATAGTAAAAAACGTGGTCCTTCTCAAGGTTCATCTTCATCATCATCAAACATTCCCGTGGAGTTAGAAACTTATTTCACTACAAACTCTGAATTAAACCAATACCCAAATTCAAATGAATTTGATGTTTTACAATGGTGGTCAAGAAGGAAAGACATTTATCCTATACTTTCCATAGTTGCTAAAGAATTCTTAGCCTCTCCCGCTTCAACGGTGGCGGTTGAATCGTCATTTAGCGTTGGTGGAAATGTTTTGGATGAAAGACGTTCCCAACTAACTAGTGAAAACTTGAAACATCAACTTTTACTTGGCGATTGGGTTAGAGCGGAAAAAAGGCAAAAAGACTTGCCTTATGAAGAGGATCTATTGGATCCAAGATATCAATACGATGTCGAGGACTCCACGAAAAGTAGTGATGAATGAATGATGTTTTAGATTAATTTTTATTTTAATTAGATTAGATTAGTTTAGACTTTAGATTATGTTTATTTTTATTTAATTGTAATAGTTAGGTTGAGGTAAAGGCTCCTAAATGTCTCCCCCCCCTTTTTTTTTTATAAAAGGGTAAGGTTGATTGTCCCCCTCTTTGTAATTTTATTTTAATTAATAAAATTTAAGGGTACCGTCCCTTTTTTCTTTTATATACTTTCGTTTCTTATAAAAAAAGTTAAGTTTTATTTCTTTCAAAATTCATAACTTTTTGCAAAAATTGTATGTAGTAAACAAAAGTCTAAAATAGTTTTATTTATCCAAAAAAAAATTGAAAAAAAATAAAAGTTAACAATACTCATTGTACCTATACTCAAGCTCCGATCACCATATTAATAATACTCCACCATTTCGAGGTTTTATGCCGACGAACAAGTTGTTCAAGGACTTTCCTCGTTAAAACTTCTGTCTCTACATCTTGGTTTTCAATTATTATATTCCATTGCACCCAGTTCTCAATTTCATAGTCAAATTGCACAAATTTGATCAAAACAATTTGGCGCCGTCCGTGGAAACTTTGGTGTTTTAATTATTGAAAAAGACCAAAATGTCTATGTAATGACTTCTCTTACCACTTCCGTCGGAGCTTCACAAATAAATTACGGTAGATCTCGCCTCTATTTTGACAAACATGGGCGAACGAAAGCGACGGGCGTTAATGGAAGCTGATATTTCTGTCATGTTGATACAACAATGGTCGCCAGGCTGCAACGTGAAGTCTCTAAGGCTGGAAACACCGTGACTAGGCAGTCACTGGAGTTAAGAAGAATGGATAGTTCAACAACTAGATGAATTATTAAAAGATTACCTAACTAGATTCAACAAGAAAACTGTTGGTTTCCCTAACATGGGCGTATATCCAGTAACTAAAGATGGGACTCAAGGAAGGCTCCCCACATTGTGAAAAATCGGTGACGATCCCTTGCAAAGGACTAGAAGGATTTAGAACGAAGGCGATAAAAATCACCAAGTTGAAAGGAGCCAAGTTGATACAAGAAAAAACTAAAAAGAAGAATACCGTTCCTAAATCCTCCGGGGGCAAGATCGAAACATCTCATCCAATATCTAATGGGGGTAGACCCTAACCTAAACTCGATCACTCTAACGTTAATACTGTTAATACCCAATAATTGATAACTACTGCTTCCCTGTTAAACATTGCAGGATCGACACATATTATGGACGACTCGAGTGAAAAAACAGGATGGCTCAGGAAGTCTGACAAAACATCCATTTGGCGAGACAAACCTAAATGAGATGCATACCATTAAGATCTTGGGCGTGTCACAGAAAATTGTATCGCCCTAGGAAAAGAAATCGACCATTTCCTATCCGAGGGACTCTTCAAAAATCCATTAGGCAGGCGACATTGGGTAACCAACAACTAGGGGCAACGAGTTGAGAATCCAATAACCCCTCCAGTTTCAACCAAGGTGATCAGCCGGATCGGTGAAGGATCAGGTGTTGGAGGAACATCCTATTCCACTGTCAACATAATGAACGCCGACAACCTGGCGAACATGGATATTCCTCCTGGCTGGTTTCATTGGAGAAACTAAGCACACTTACGGAGATATCAAGTTACTAATTTGAAGGCCATTCCTCTCAACTTATCACCAATATATCAAGTTGCCAACACGTTGAAGAGTAATCAAGTTAATAATGATGATAACGAACAACCTGAAGAAGCGGGAAAAGGGGCATATAGCCTATTCACCGTACGAAAAGTCCTAAAAAGTTTGAATATGATCCGCCTCAGGTTATGCTTCGTGTAAGTTACAGCTTGTCTATTCATTTCCCATAACCAGGTATGTTTTACTATACCCTATTTCAATCATGTATTTAATTTATATTTCTCAAACTCTTACTGACTTGAACGACGGAAGAGTGTTAGCCAAACTAATGCCTACCCCTAACATGCTTTCTATTCTGCACAATGAACTAAGATATATACTCAAAGATAACGTGATCAACATGCTCTATTCAGGTTGCATGGTAGCCTAAGGTAACAGATTAATGTTTTAGGTTGTAAAAGCACCCAAATTACAGAATCCACACACAATTAGTATTAAAGTAGCTGCACATCTGGCGAAAATCCAACGTTTGCGGCCAAGGTGAAAAGGTAAACACCTTTACAAAGGTTTAAAGATTTCACATCTTTCTAAGTTGTTAAGGTTATTAAACACCTTCGCCTGGGCACACGATTTTCATATATTAATTGAGTGGTAGGAGGGCCAATGTGTCATGTACATGTTGATTACCCTCTTACGCTTAATTAAAATTATGAACTCAAGTTGAAACAATAGGTTGTAACGCTAAACGTGTTACCACGAGCACAAAAAGGTTTCTAGATAGAAGAACATCTATTCATTTCTTTTCGTAGAATCGCACGCTACTACATTCCCAAAACGTGCTACACCAAGAAATCCAACCAACATTTACAACCAAAATATCCAAAAATCCCCACCATGTTATCACTAAACATAAGGAACTACCAAACCTACCTAGAATGCATCCAAACAGACGTACGTATTGTTGGTGTAATGCCTTAGGCATTTAGTTATGTTTGACTTATAACTTAAACCGCTATGTAATCGTCTTTATCATTTATTATAGAGAAAGTTTATTTGGATTATTATATGTTTGCATGTTTATTATAATAACCTGCGTGCCTAGTTATTATGAATAACTAGTATAAGTTGGTAATGGATAATCATGGAGATGATTATATGCATGTGATGCACATTACACTTATGGATACTTGCTAGAGAACAAGTATTGGACATGACCTACCGATGAGATTTATGACATGGTCTATAGTCATATATGTCATGATTAAATCTCATGATAGTCGTGTTATTGAATACTTTGACCTGAGATTATCATCGTCTTCCACATGATGAACATTGTGTTTGATTTAGTCTAACACTATCTTTAATAGGATACCAATAAGGGATATGTTGGCACGATTGGATTCTTGTAGGAAAGAATGATAAGTCAAGATGGGATTTGTCCCTCTCGTTGAGATAGATGTTTTGCTTGGGCCCCTCGATGAATAGTGTTGATGAAATGTGTGGCCACACTCAAGAGATTTGATAGAGATAAAATGCACTTGGATTATCAACATATTCGGAATCGAGAAAGCAATGAATGATATGAGTTGACATGGGCCATGACTCATGTTCAATTTGACATCGTAGACAAAGGGATTGTGACATTGATCTATCAAGGAATCAAGATTTGATGTTATATTTAATTGGGTGGACATAATGACTTGCTAGAAGTCACTTATGTCTTGTGAGGTTGATGTTTCAACTCACTACCAATATAAAATATAATTCCTAAAGGGTCACACACAAAAGAACGGATTGAAAAATGCTAAATTGTGGAATTCTGGGGTCAAGGAACTACTCATCCCCTATGGGACGACTCGTGCCCTGAGGGGACGACTCGTCCCCAATTGGCCCAACTATTCCCCAAGGCAGGGACGAATGAATCAGAGTGCTGGAATTAGGGGAAGACTCGTGCCCTATGGGACGATTCGTGCTCACGACTCGTGCCCTGGGGGATGACTCATCCTGATGGCGCTGGAAACCCGTTTTTGCTTGGAAAAAAGGACTCTTCTCTCTAAGTGTTAGGGATTTATAACAAGTATAAATAGAACCCTTTTGTCCCAGCAAAAAGTGACAAAAATTAGAGTTTTAGAAACACTTAATTGATTGATTTTAATTACGAATCAAAGATCAAAACTCCATAGATTCATTCCATAATAGCCATTGATTATTGAATATCGATTCAATAATCGAAGGATCATCTAGCAACCCTACAAGAAGTGTTCTTGGTTCATTCGCATGTGGATTACCAATAGAGGGTGATTACTTTATCACCTAAAGCTTGAAGATCACCATTGTTGATTCATCACCAAGGTAGAACAAGGAAGAAAAAGATCCAAGTTTCATCAACGGTTCAAAGATTCAATCTTTGAGATTTGTTTTGAGCAACATAAATCGCATTAAGGTATGTAAATCTATTTCATATATTTTTAATCTCTTCATGCTAGACGGATTCAAAGGCTAGGGTTTTGATGTTTTATAAAGTTCTTCCGCTGCGTTTGTAACCCCAAAACAGAACGTGTAAAACCTTGCAACCTAAAAGTTCACCATCTAAAGCAAGGACAAACCCCTTGGCAAAAGTATCAGGATTACACGACCATAATTGTTTTTTAGGACATCCCCTCAAATGAGAATAATTGTTTTCAAAACACTTGTTCAAAAAAGAAATTTTTTTTAACCTGCAACAAAATACCGTACCTGCACTTCATTCTTCCATCTTCTCCTCCTCTTGAGCTGCTTCAACCTGGTCAACTATATCTACAGCCTGGCATTTCAAGTTCACCTCCCCAACCTTAGCACCTTCACCAAGAAATGCATTCAACATTGCCACCTCTTCGTCTATCTTCCAGTTAACATGTTGACCCAGATCAAATTGCTTCATCATCTAAATCCTTGATTCCATTACAGACTTACCCGCATCCTTTATGAAATTCTTCCTAGCAGCACCCAATTATTTAATGTGCTCTTCCTCCACTTTCAACATCCTAGTCCTCAATTGCTCAATATCGTTATTCAATTTGACTATTTCGGCAACTAGACCCTCCGTCTCCTTACTTAAAACTTCCGTCTCTTTCTTTAAAACATCCACTTGATCCTCAGCCTGCATGGCTCTGAAACCCTCAAACTTAGCCTTTTCATTAAGGGTCTTGATCTTATCATCCTTAATCCTTAAATCCCTTAACAAACTAGCCACCAAATTTGCTGCCTGCAAGTTAAAAATTCTCACATTAAGCCCTACTCAGTTAAACCTCTTGAGAAATAGTATAAAAATCGATGTTACCTTCTGTAAGTACCCCAATCTGGATCGCTCTCCATCCCAACATACGACAAAACCAGGGGCAAACTTCCGGAGGTCATAACTCCTTCATACGAACTCCGATTGAGACGTGCCATATATGGTTAAAAAGCTCTCGATGAGAGCTAGCTTGCCATCACAATCACAAAGGCATGGAAGGTCTGTACGGACCTCTTTGCATGCCAAAAAGGTCAGTACGGAACTCTTTGCACCAGACATAATCATTACAAAAATCCTCTTAAAGTCCACATTACTCCCTCAAATCGAGGAAAACTAAAAATTTGGATTAAGCAGGGAGGTCCGTACGGACCATCTTGCACGAAGATTTTGACTATAAATAGAGGGCTCCCCCTCCCTCATTTTTCACACCTCCCTCTTCTCTTCTCTCCCTAAGCCTTCAGGCTCCCTCTCTAAGACCCCTCGGGGCACTCCCGGTCCCTTTCGATTCCTCTCGAGGCCTTTCGAGCCCCCTTGTGGTGCTCTGAAGCCTTTCCGAGCGCTCCCGCGCTGCCCCGAGGCACTCTCGAGGTACTCTGAGGCCCCTCGTGGTACTCCGAGGCCTTGCCTGGTCTTTCCCGAGGCGTCCCGGCTATTTTTGAGTCAAACCTGTGATCCCAACGCACGCCGAACCTCTGCCCGAATGATCCCTGCGATCCCAACGCACGCCGAACCTCTGCCTAAACGATCCCTGCGATCCCAACGCGCGCCGAACCTCTGCCTGAACGATCCCTGCGATCCCAACGCACGCCGAACCTCTGCCCGAATGCAACCGACGATCCCAACGCACGCCGAAACTCTGCCCGCAGACAACCGGCACATACTGAAGCAATCCCGGTCCATCCCGGAATACTATTCCATTCTCAAACACTATTCCCCCGCGGAAGACAGATACGAACCAACATTGGTAAGGCTTCCTTCCTACACTATTTCAATACATTTCAATAAGCAGTGTACAATGTAGACATCAGACACAACATGCATTTTTTTAAAAGCACACACAGACACACAACATTTAAAGAATGAAGGGGTATTGAAAGACTCGTTTTTACGAGGCTACTCAGGTGAGCTCTAATATTCTAATATTCTCTTCCCGAGGAGTAACCTGACCTCCGAACCCAAAATCACATCACACAAAAACAATTTATTTTCTTAAACTGATGCCCTTTTTCAATGTTTTGGGCTTAATAAAAATGGCGTGGCGACTCTACAAAGCAAAAACACAGCGAGACACCTCCACCAACAACGCTGCAAAGCTGAAATGCCAGATGTCGGGGCCCGATTGCGCTGCCTCTCGGATCCGGGTAATTTCAGTTGGCGACTCCGATGGGGAAATTTTGTTTTAAAAAACTTTTAAACAAAAACAAAAGATTTTTAAAACGATGATGAGGGTCAAACTTTCATTTTACCCCTTTCTTTAACTGTTGTGTGTGTGTGTGCATGTGCTTTACTTTTTATTTTACAAAAAAAAAAAAAAAATCCAAAAAAAATGCATCAATATACATCTGTGTACATATATTTAAAATTCCTCAAAAAACTTCTGTTTTACTCAGAAAATGAATTTTAGCGACCGCACACTACTCGCAGTGTTGCCTCGGTACACCGCACGCTACTCGCACTGCTGTCTCGGTACACCGCACGCTACGCGCACTACTGCCTCGGATACACTGCACACTACAACCATCAACTCGGGGTGGTCTCAGTTGCAGTCTGTTTGGTCTTTCTAGGCCTCTTGGACGCGCACGGGATCATTCTTAACATCCCGTCCTAGCCAGTGTCAACCTTGCACGCTTGAGTCACATTCTGTCCAGACTCGGTTGGTTTTTACCCAGTCTGTGTCATACAGCCTGGATACATATCCCATGCCGTCCATTTTCTGAGTCGAAGCTCAGAACTCAAGATCCCTTGCGCAAGCAAAGCGATGAAAGGTCATGCTAAAATCTTGACCCGATCTAGATTTCCGAAGCTACACCCAGACGATGTTCCGTCCCGGATATACATCCATGCCCACATGACACCATGTCATCAAGCCTTTAATACGTCAGCCATGACAATATGACCCAACCAATGCCTAACGTCACAGATCCCTTACGCAAGCAAGGTAAAGAGAGGTCATGCTGAACTCTTGACCAGATCTTGACTCAGGTGCCGGCTCGGCTCACTATTCACATGGCCAACACATTAAAACGAACATGACATGCTCGGTCCTTAGGTTCGATTTTTCTTTTAGGCTGGTGGAAACCGCTTGCCCTATAGGACCCTCGCCCGGGGCTGTTAACCCCGGGATGTCGAAATACAGGTGCAAAACGAGGGGCTTATAGCCGCACATATGGTCTCCACTGACCCAGGATCTAGCATAGTTGCGAAAAAGAAGAGCAATCTTTTCCAACCTACCTAGGATTATGAGAAAACACTGTTTTAAGTAAATTAAAACAACAAAAAAATCAAAAAAATAAAAAAAAAAAAAAAAATAGAAAAGCGGAAACTGCATGTCACGTGAGCTTTCCCCCCTTCTATCCAAAAGGCCTTCCTGTGTCTAAACCTTACCCGTCACCCTCTCCAGCGAACCGAGAGTGGTTGAGAGTACCCGGGAGCCGCCTTTTCAGTTCGAGGTCACAAGGTCCGACAGCCCTTTCGATTCCGCGGTCCGAACAGTCCGCTACTCCCCTATGACGGGATCAACAGATAACAGTGAGGGAAACGGAACCCCGCCACTAAGAAACCTCCAGACAATGGAGGAGGTGCTGCAAGCCTTCGAAACACTCAAGAAGCTCCAGGAAGAGCAGCAATCCTGGATCGTAGACACCCTGCGCCTTCGAGGAACCGTTGTTGTTCCCCAACCTGATGGGACCTTCGTCCTCATAGAAGACGAAGAAATACCAGCTCCCCCGGGTCCTCAAAGCTATCAGCAGGTCCCACCTCCATCAAGCTACGATATTCCAACAACGCAAAGCAGCTCTCGCTCAAAGCTCCACTCAGGCATCAGCCAAGCAGCTCTGACGTGCCCGCCTCAGCACAGTCAATTTCCCGGCCCTGCACCCTAAGCTCAGTATCAACAGCACACGTACGTGCAGGCTCCACCAGATCCCAATGCATCTCGATACTCGGGATTCAATCCTTTGCCTCTATACGAGCCTCGCAACCACAATCTGAAATCCCAATGCCTGCTAGGGACAGACATCCCAAGCGGATATCCTGACATCTCAAACCTTCCAACCGCTGGACTACCACTTGGGGCTAGCGAAACATTTCCCAAGTTCCCAAACACAACCCTTGGCGGTCCGAGCAATCACGCCCTTGGCTCCAATTTCAGTAATCCAGGGTACGGGATGGTATACACTCAACTACCTCCCCAAGACTCCCGAATGGCGATCTCATCAGCCAATCCACCTCCATCCTCGGTTTCCATCCCAGAAAACGGCAGCCTGCCTCCGCCTACTGACCCTCACATAGCTTGGTTGGTCGAACAAATAAAGGACATGCAGGCAAACTGGCCAGCTATCGGAAGGACTCCCTCATGCCCACGAATCCGAGCAAGGTGGTCCCACTCCCTCCAAAATTCAGAATGCCAGAGATGGAAAAGTTTGATGGGACCGAATGCCCAAAAACCCACATCGACACCTACGTCTTGGGTATGAGAGCTAAAGGGGCAACCCCACAGCAAATGGCGGATCACTTCCAGCATTCCCTCAAATCCACGACATTAAGGTGGTTTCTCAAAGTGAAGGCGGAAAATCGCTCCACCTGGGATCAAATCAGCGAAATCTTCTTGGAGAAGTACCGCGCCAACCTTGAATGGGAAACCAATCGCCATGACCTGCAAGACACCGAACAAAAGGATGATGAGCCTGTAGGTGAATTCTACAAGAGATGGAACTGGAAATTAAGCGAGATAATGGATCCGCTTTCCAAAGAAGAGCAAATGGACATCTTCCATTCCTGCCTCAAACCATCCCTGAGGGCCCTGATCAGTCACCACTTCTATCCTGATCTTCGCACCATGGTCAACGCTGGGACCAAGTTTGAGAAAACACTGAGCATGCAAAAAATGGTGGTCAGTCCAGCCCCGCCCAATCCAATATCTACCCCAAGCAAAGGAAGGGAGGTTGCCGGAGCAGTCCATTATATTCAGAATGGAGCACTACAAAGAAGCGGTGGTCCCCCGAGACAACAACAACACTATGATGATTTTGGGATGCCCTTGAGCGAGGTATTCGATCGTGTAGTGAAGCAAGGTCTCCTCGAACCTATGGAAAATTACCAGCCCAAATTCCCCAATGCCAACTGGGATGTAACCAAGCGGTGTGCTTTTCACAAATACCACGGTCATACAACCGACAACTGCACAGTTTTGAGGAAAGCAATTCAAGGATTGATTGAAGAAGGAAAGTTAGAGCGCCCCCATGGCCCCAATACACTCTGAAATCCGTTCCCCAGAAATAATGATCGAGAAGCTTGGACTAACCCCCCGTCTCCTAGAGTCTAGCTTCAAAAAATAAAAGACCCCGAGTCTGTTGTATTTAAGTTTGAGTCTCTCGAGTCGTCTGACGGCCTTACGCCTAAAGATTACGCGTTTGTAGCAAAAAACTGCGCTTCCTTATGCTTTGAATAAAAGTTTGACCTTTCTGAATATCCCCTCATTGCCACTTTAACAAATGATAAATTAACTAATCAAAAAATAGTTAATAATGATTCACTTGATAAAGACGCAGACACATTAATGAACAATGCATTAAACAAATCTTTAAGCATGTTGTCAAACGAGAGGAAAATCGGGCCCAAGCTGCCGAGAAGGTTCTAACCAAAATGAATTTGGGGAACTGCTGAAGAGCCCACAGAGACACAAATAAGAAAATACTCCGTCGATACTTCGCCCAACGAATATCGAGTCTTCTTCTCCCCCCTCTACACTCTAAAAAAAAAACACAAAAAAATTGTACAATCAACCTCGTAGGTTCTAGTACTTTTCTCAAGTCCTCCTCGTACATTGTAATTAATTTTTCAATTTTCCATACATAAGTCTTCTTTCTTTTCTTGCTAGACTTGAGACATTATTTTGCACCCCACATTACATTTAATGAAATGGTTTTGTTCTATGTAATCACTTGCATTGCTCAACAAATAATTCCACAAATGATTAATGTTTTGATTAATTAGTGTGAGAAAGTCAATCGATAACTCCTCATACACCTTACCATACCCCACACAAAGGCCTCCATCAAGCCATACACTTTTCAAAACATGTCCCCACCATCACCTTGACCATGTCAAACGACGGCGGCAACATCAAAGGACAACAAAAGGTCACTCAGCATTAAAAGATTGACCCCATGTCAACAACAATCTAGGGGCTTGTCTTCGCCCTCGTGCGCATCAAGAAATTTCAAGCAGGGGCTTGCCTTCGCCCTCATATGCTTCAAAAAAAAAAGAGGCTCAAGCAGAAGCTTTCACAAACACAAAAAAACAAAAAAAGCTCAAGCAGAAGCTTTCAAAAGAAAAAGAGGAGCTCAAGCAAAAGCTTCACCAAAAATGAGGTCAAGGACCCAGCGCCAACAAACAAGAAGCAAGGGAGTCACTAAAACTGTCGTCAAATATGACTTGTCAAGGAATCACCTCAAGGCCCGTGCCTCATCATTCAGTTTTCCGAGCCTTTTCGTCAAAGGCCGCACAAATATTCATGCCCTGGCCCCAAAGCCAAACACGGTTCGACCCCGAACTACGTCGACCTGAGACCCTCAAGGGGAACGTAGGCAACCAGAAATGGTCCGGTCATAAACACATACAAATCCACAAGCCCGGTCTCATCAATGACCTCTCCTATACACAAACCTTCTTTCACACCAGACCAACTCGATCCTTGATACCGGTTGACTTTCTCTTCGTGATTAATCAAAGCATATCAGGTTTAATTGTTGAATAACCCGAACATCAACAAAGGGTTTTAAGCAAACATGTGATCAACGTGAACAAATCAAGTTTTCAGATGTCTCGACAAGTCTTCTTTTTCTACAAAATAGGAAAATAGAGATAAACACTGATTTTCTGTCAGCAAGGGCTACCATAATCTTTTACAAGCTTTTCAGTACTCATACTCTCTCAAAAGAGTCAAACCCAAAAGCATTTCTTTTGTGCCTACATCAAATAAGGCATTCACACAAAAGGGAACCCGTTCCCACCTTTTCAAAAATAAATATGCCCTTGCGAGTGTACATTATGAGTCATTTCTCCCACAAAAGAGAGTCAAACTACGTAGACCTGAGCCCCTCAAGGGGAACGTAGGCAGCCTTCATTGGTTCAGTCTAAGGAATACACAAAATTCCAAAAATTGACGCCATCAAGGCTCAGGAAAGAAGCAAGCAAGAGATTTTGCGTCTCGACAAAGCTTTAAAAGTAAATCACAAATCATCACAGTTAAAACACTTCTTGATGAGTTCAAGCACGGTCTACTCTCAAACTCACAACATGGTAAAAGACAACTTAAAACATTTAACAATCAATATGTCTGCAATGACGATGAATGGATACTCAGTGTTTCAGAAGGTGTGATGTACCCAATTTTTGAAATCAAATGGAGTCGCCACGCCATTTTTGTTTTTAGGGCCAAAACTTTGAAAAATGCCCGAGATTAGAAATTTGGGTTCGGAGGTCATGTTACATGCCGGGAAGGACGTTAGTGTGCACCCGGAATGCCTCGAAAACGAGTCTTCCAAGCTAAAAACCATTTGTTTGTGTGTGTGTGTGTGTTACTTTGGCCAAAATAAATTGAAACTGAGGAAACCAAAAATTGGGAATTCTTTATAAGACATTGGAAAGATCCCATGATTTTTGGTGTGATTTTTGGGTTGACTTTTGGTACTCAAAATATTTTTGGAAGTTAAAAACCATTTCTGCCAGAATGAAAAAGGCAGTGGACACTTGATTTTGAAATGGACTTTAGGGATTGAAAACTCCAGAATCTGGGAAAATTCCGAGAATGAAAAATATTCAAAACACCTTAAATAAGGTTTCTGTAAAAGAACTTCCCATTTTGGAGATGATTTGAGGGACCAAAACCTTCTGTAAATCTCAGATGTGAAATCTGGATTTCCAGAGACTGATGAACTAACCTTTAAAGGAAAATTTGAAAAATGGAGTTTTACTAATGAATAAAATAAAGTAAAAATATGTCTGGAAATCTATGTATGTTGTCTACAAAAAGTGTTTTGTAATCAACACTAAATTCCAAGTTTATCTGTGTCCAAAAAATTAGACCATGGACTGGGGTCTTAGAAAATTGCTACTGGACAGCAACTTCTCAAGAAGGAAAACATGATTTTAAAGGGGGTTTGGCATCCATGCTTGTCCCCATTTCCCTAGGTTTTGATTAGTAGTCACTAGACATTTTAGTGGTGATCTACTATATCAAACCATCCTTGGGATACATTAGGACTTAAGCATTTCATTTGCTTGGGAAGGGGAATTTTGTAGAGATGAAATTAAAGAGAAAAATCAACTAGAGATTTAAAATGTAGACCATTTGAGATGGTCATTCATGAAGATGAACTTCAATATGACCATCTTAGGTCAAGATTTAAGTTAAACTAGACATAAATTAAATCAAAGTAAGAAGAACAAGATGAACAAGAAGTCAAAAGGGAGTTTTAGGGTTTAGAGAAGGAGGGCTTTACCAATGGTGACACCCTATCTTCCTAGGCTTGGAATTTGACTTGAGGAGTATCAAGATTTGGTGTTTGACTTGAGGAGTATCAAGATTTAGTGTTCGGATTTGTGTTTGGGTGGATTCAAGGCTTGAATGTGTTTAGGGTTTGATGATAGAGTTGGTCAAAGAGAAAACAAGTAGATAACACTTAAGTCCTCTATGTTTTCTCTCTAATCCTCCTCCTAAGGGGTGATTTGAGCTTTAATTGGTGTATGTATGAGAGTATGTATGAGAGTGTTTTGAAAGTATTTTGAGTGAGTGGGGTTTGGAAAAGATTGGAGAGAAAATGGTGGCAATTCTAGTGAATTCCCACTGTTTTCTCCCTATTTTTCGCCAGAATACAGCTTCTATGAGCCAATTGTGTTGTGTAAACTGAGAGAGGAGGGTTTAATTTATAGGCCTCTGGAAATGTCAAACATGTCCGCGCGGATTGGGTTGTAAACGTGCACTGTTCATTAAATGCAGCTCCAGGCTTTGGACAGGAAGAATAAAATTCAAAAATCCAGCAGTTTATGTTTTTCAACTTGCCCAATTCGGATTTTTCTAATTTCTTTTGCTTTTTGAGATTCTTTCTTTGGTTTATCCTTTTTTGGCAAACCCTAATCTACCCTTGGTTGGTTAGAAATGTTAGAAATGTTAGGAATGTTAAAACTTCCGTTAATTTTCTAACGAAAATACTAACAACTCAAATTGGAGCACTTACAGTAGCCCCTCGGCGACGGCGCTTTCGAAGGAAGCGGGGTCGTCGATAAGAGTAAGGCTCCAAATTTGACAGGATGATCAAGTGATCGAGTGGCTGAACCTAGCGATAGGCTACCTACGTATCCTTAAAAGGAATCAAGCCAGCCGTAGTTCGGGTCTTTGACCCTGGAGTGACTGTTTTAGGATGTCAACCTGGCAAGCGAGTTATGCAGTTGGTTGCTGAAAGAAACTCTGCTGGGGATAGAAGATGACCATTTTGGTCTGGTGGCTTTGAGTTGTATATCCGCTCTGCTGGGGATAGGAATGACCATTTTCGGTCTGATGGCTGAACCTAATGATAGGCTACCTACGTATCCTTAAGAGGAATCAAGCCAGTCGTAGTTCGGGTCTTTCGACCCTGGAATGACTATTTTAGGGTGTCAACCTAAGATTTGACTACTTTTGGGAAGTCGCCCTATGATTTGACTATTTTTGGGAAGTCGCCCTATGATCTGACTATTTTTGGGAAGTCGCCCTATGATCTGACTATTTTTGGGAAGTCGCCCTATGATCTGACTATTTTTGGGAAGTCACCCTAAGATCTGACTATTTTTGGGAAGTCACCCTAAGATCTGACTATTTTTGGGAAGTCACCCTATGGTTTGACTATTTTGGGGAAGTCTCCTTGTGGTTTGACTATTTTGGGGAATTCACCCTATGGTTTGACTATTTTGGGGAAGTCTCCTTGTGGTTTGACTATTTTGGGGAAGTCACCCTATGGTTTGACTATTTTGGGGAAGTCGCCCTGTGGTTTGACTATTTTGGGGAAGTCACCCTATGGTTTGACTATTTTGGGGAAGTCGCCCTGTGGTTTGACTATTTTGGGGAAGTCACCCTATGATCTGACTATTTTTGGGAAGTCACTCTATGGTTTGACTATTTTGGGGAAGTCGCCCTGTTAATGACTTCGGTTTGTCGAATTAGGGGATGATTGTGATTTATCGCTTTCCTCGTGTTGTGTGTGATAGCGTTTTAGGTGCCTCAAACCTTAATGATGGCGTCTTAGGTGCCTCGAACCTTCATGATGGCGTCTTAGGTGCCTCGAACCTTGGAGATGGCGTCTTAGGTGCCTCGAACCTTGATTTGAAATGATTTCCCTTTGATGGTTTGGGATAGATGGTCTATTGGTGGACTTCATTTGAAGGGATCGGTCTTATGTTTCTTTGCCGAGGAAATGGATGATAATGGGAAAAGAAACGGGATCCCGTTAACTTTGGGGATTTTGTTAGGCTTTGTTGGAGTTTAGTTCAGGAGTATGAACCTAAATGGGGACTTAGTTCAGGGGTATGATTCTAAGTCGAGGTTTAGTTCAGGAGTATGAACCTAAATGGGGACTTAGTTTAGGAGTATGATTCTAAGTCGAGGTTTCAGTTCAGGAGTATGAACCTAAATGGGGACCTAGTTCAGGAGTATGATCCTAAGTCGGGGTTTCAGTTCAGGAGTATGAACCTAAATGGGGACCTAGTTCAGAGTATGATCCTAAGTCGGGGTTTCGGTTCGGGAGTATGAACCTAAATGGGGACTCGGTTCGGGAGTATGATCCTAAGTCGAGGTTTTGTACCTGAGGGAGACTGTTTGAGGGCGTTCTCGCGGGGAAGATTAGAGCTTACGATGATCATCGGGAAAAGGGTGACCGTGTTGGTCAAGTGGATGGACCTAAGGTAGGCTACCTACGTATCCAGTGGGAATCAAGCACGGACGTAGTTCGAAAGCTGCCGGGGATGGTTTGACGGTATTTGGGAGTCATCCGAGGTTTGACTGTTTTTGGGAAGTCGCCCTAAGATTTGACTATTTTTGGGAAGTCGCCTAAGACTTGACTATTTTTGGGAAGTCATCCTAAGATTTGATGATAATGTTCTTTTAGAAAAGTAGTTGACTAAGATATGCTTTCATACTGTCTTTGTGCTTACTGTAGTCGGAAGGGCGAGGCTACGGGCGATGTTGATGAAGAGTTGTTGGGTTGCGGTTTCGCCGACGATTTCTTTGTCTTTGGAGGCATTTTGACCTGAAGGGGGAGTTTGGTTGAGTCTGCATCTTGATGGTGATCGTCAACCTTGTAGAAGTTGTTGAGCTTGTCTTCACATTGGGACTTCTTGCTTTTGAGAACTTGGTGTCTCTGATCGATTTTCATTTGAGAACTTGGCGTCCCTGACCGATTTGCATTTTGAGAACTTGGCGTCCCTGACCGAATTGTATTTGAGAAATTGGCGTCTCTGACCGAATTGTATTTGAGAACTTGGCATCTCTGACCGTATTATATTTGGGAGCTTGGAGTCCCTGACCGATTTGCATTTTGAGAACTTGGCATCTCTGACCGATTTTCATTTGAGAACTTGGCATCTCTGTCCGTACTGTATTTGAGAACTTGGCGTCTCTGACCGAACTGTATTTGAGAACTTAGCGTCTCTGACCGATTTGTATTTGAAAACTTGGCGTCTCTGACCGAACTGTATTTGAGAACTTGGCGTCTCTGACCGATTTGTATTTGAAAACTTGGCGTCTACGGCCGAACCGTATTTGAGAACTTGGCGTCTACGACCGAGCCGTATTTGAGAACTTGGCGTCTCGACCGATTTGTAGACACCGGAGGTGATGCCGCATGTTTTGCCGGAATCATCTCTTGCCGAAAAGGGGCATTTGATTTCTTGCGATTTTGTTGAAACCATTGATTTTGGACTTTGGTAAATATCTTCCTTGTTGAGGGTAAGTCTCAATAGAATGGTCTTTCACGTTCGAATCCCTGCATTGGTTAGTAGAGAGGAAGATGTATATATGACATTCATGATGACAGATGCATGCATAGAATCAGAATGATTATGACAGTATCACTGCATATATTCGCGAGATGATGCATTTACTTGCTTTCGAAGATGCACTCAGCCTAAGCTTTTGGCAGGGAAATTATGATTTATGATCTTCAATCACTTAGGATTTTTCCTATTGATTCAAGTTTTGTGCATGCTACATGAGCCCTTGGGAGATTTTTGTGGGGATGCATGGTGATGAGAGGGGATGCATTGGGATGTATGTGTCTGGAAACTGTTTGGAACAGATTTTGAGCAAGTGGTGAGAGCCCTCGATCGCGATTTAAACAGCGGTTGTTGATGAGATTTTGTTAACAGTATCACATGGACCTCAATCTTGATGAGATTGGATTCGGATCCCGGGTCTTGATTGGAATTTTCTCTCTCAATCTTGGTCATTTGAAGCTGATGCTGACAGGCTCTAGGGCACGTTGATATGGGTGAAGCTTCTCTCATTTGGGTGAGCTGTGACCTCGGCCGAAATCTTGTTCGGAGAATGATTTGATGAAATTGCTAATGCAGGGAGAAACCCAGATCTTGAATCCCGATGCTACGGGAAGCTGCTATGTACCAAGTTATGAAGCTGAAAATCTAGTTGTTGATGTGACTAGACCTTTCTTGTGACTTGTTAAAATTCAGATCCAAATGACCGACTTGACAAAGCCCAGGATCCTATTAAAGCGAGGAAAGATCTTCTCTTTGTGAAGAAGCCTCGGTGGACCCAAAGAGTAGGCAAAGTCCAGATCTTGAAGAAGCGACTCGGCGAAGCCCCAATCTTATAACCTCGTTGTCATTAGAAGAGTCCCATTGCAGACAGAGTCATCATGTGGCCGAGGAGGCACCCATCTTTTCAAATCTTAGTCAACCAGTCACTGGACAAGACTCAGAAACGTTTATGTGCAGGGGCACATCTTTCGAAAAGTGGGAATGAATCCCGATTTTGTGTATACACACTCGCTTTAGGTTTGACTCTTTTGAGAGAGTATAAGCATCACAAGGTGTGGAAAAGTGTATGGAAGCCCCTGCTGACAGAAAGACAGTGTTTGGCTCTATTTCCCTATGATGGAGAGAGAGAAGACTTGTCGAGACACTTGAAAACTTGTCTTATTCATGATGATCACAAGGCTGCTTAAAACCCTTTGTTAATGTTCGGGTTATTCAACCCTTAAATACGATATGAACAAATATTTTGATTAATCACAAGGAGAAAACCAGCGATATCGAGAATCGAGCTCGGAAGGGCGGAAAGTGTATAGGGACGATCCTTGATGAGATCGGATTTTTTTTTTTTGTGATTTCGCAGGACCATTTACGGTTGCCTACGTTCCCTCCATTATGAAGAGCTCAGGTCGCCGTAGTTCGGGCTTATCCCGAATGAGAAGAGAACGAATGTTGAAATTCGAGGATCTGAGGACCTTTGGGGATTTTGAGGATTTGGAGGATTGAATAACATATCCCCTTAGAGTGTCCATGAAAGACACGGATGCGAAGCCCAGTGGGACATCCACGGCAAGTGTTTGTGGAGTAGAAATGAATTATGCTCACATCAGATTTGAATTTGCACAATCTTTGATTGATGATTTTGAACCAAGATGGATTAGATTCCAATTTAAGCAAGCAATGAAGTGTTAATTTGATTTAGATCTTAAAGATATTATGATGAAATTGCTATCCGATAGGAATTGCAGTTGGGTTTCCGGGCTTCGATCGGCCATCGGGTAATTTTGGAAGTTATGACCTCTTAAGATGAGAGGTGAAATTTGGGCCTTTTTCTTGGCGAACCTCTAATGATGAGAGGTTGGCTTGCAGGGATGTGTTTGGGAAATCTATGGCGGGGAAGATTGATTACCTCTAAGAATGAGAGGTCAAATTTTGACTTTGACCAAAGGCGAGGGTAATGGGAGTATCCTCTAAAATCGAGAGGATGGCTTGGGATTGATTTAAGGTAATGGTGAGAGGAAGTCCAAGCTATCGACAACTTTTGCGAACTTGCGAGGATTCGGGCTCTTTTTTTTTTTTTTTGATCATTGGAGAGCTTCTTGAGAAGTCGGGGACTTTTGCTGAATTGTGAGGATCGACGGTCCTCTTTTTTTTTTTTTTGAAGTTCTTGCTTGAATTTTTCTATTTTTTTTTTTTTGAAGAGCCTCCTGAGACGTTGAGGTTTTTGCTTTGAATTGCGAGGATTTTAAAATCCTTCCTTTGATAATTCGGAAGGCCCTCTTGAGGAGTTGAGGATTATCTTTCCTTCCTTCACAACTTGAACATTTTATGCATCGCTGACTCTCGAAGTTAACTTCTTGGGCTTGCTTGGACTTTTCTCAGTAAGGAGAAAAGGTGATGGCTAAACAGGGTTTCAAAACATGCCGATCTTGAAATGAAAGGATATTGTTTGGTGAGGGTAAGGTAATGGCTTTCCTATGGGTGAAAGGCTTCGACCGCAATCCTTCTTAGGATGACCTAAACGAAATTAAGTCTTCATTGCTTGCTTAAGCTTTAAATGAGAAAAGATCCATGCAAATTCATCGAGCAACGAGAGGATGATGATGAAAGGGATGTGAGCATATGAGATGCAAGATGGGGAGTTGGTAAGCCCCAATTTGGAAAGAATATCAATTGATTTTCTCACTCCGATTAATTTAAATATTAATCATTTCAAAGAATTAGTGGTTGAGCAGCACAAGTGATCATCTAGGATAAAACTATTTCAATTAAGTGTAACGTGGGTGTGCAAGTGATGTCTCGAGTCTAGCAAGAAAAGAAGAAAGACTTATATATATATAAATTTTAAATGATAGTTAAGCTATCTTTCCACAACATTCGAGGTGGACAAAACCGACAAGTGTCCAAGATGGACTTAGGTGAAAGAAAAATACTAGAACCTACGAAAGTTGACTGAAAGACTATTTTTAGAGATAGGTAGCCCCTAGTCTAGCCGCTCTTTGCTGTTGGACCATGCATCTACTCTTCGACGCTGGAGATGGGGGCTATTGCAGATCTTTTCATCAGGATTTCTTTGGCAATCTCTTGCTTAACCTAACCATTTTCATCATCTGCGATGGTCGGTCCACCGACCTTACAAAGGGGTGAGTCAAATTCCATTATGCCCACAAGTCTTGAATCACCAAACTCGACCATGTTGACATTCGGGTTGTTTTCTAGGGAATGGAGTTCTTGATAGTATTGGGCCCTTCGAGCACCTCTAACCTCCCTTGTTCAATCAAACTTTGGATTGCCTTTTCGGGGAACACAATCATCTGTCGAGGTGCCCATGAGTACTAATGAAAGGCACAATGCTTGGAGGTATCCAAAGGAGCATTGGGGTTTCTAGGCTGATAATTTTCCAAAGGCCGGAGCAAACCTTCTCTCACCAAACCTCTGAAGATATCACTCAAAGGCATCCCAAAGTTTCTCAAGTCTTGGAGCCGAGATCTGGATGCATCGGGTTTCTTGGGAACAAAGGAAGTGGCATTGTTATGATCTGTCCCGCATAGCTAATCACTTCTTTACCTTTTGGTTGGGCGGAGGCTGTGTTGGAGGTGGAAGAAACCCGGTATACGTAGCGAGTGCACTCGAGGTGGCGATTGTAAGCCTTTTCAAACTTGGCCGCGGAGTTAACCATGGCACCGTAAGTCCGAGTACGGGAAGTGGCGAGGGAAGCTCTCAAATGCGGCTTCAAGCATGGCGAAAGATGTCTAGGCTTGCTCCTCGTCGGAGGAGGAATGGCCATTTCACTAAGCTTTGTTCCACCTTTTATAGAAATCCCCAATATTCTCATCGTGGCTGCACCGTTGTTGTGCAGTCAACTCTGTTTGTTTCCCATTCCAAGTTGGCTTTATACTTATACGTGAGAAATGCCGGTAATCTGTTCCCAAGTAGCCCTAGCTTGAGTGCAATAGGAAAAACCATTTCAAAGCCCACGACTTCAAAGAGAGCGAAGTAGTCGGCCAAGCTTGGTTTGTGCATCCCTTAGCTTTCATTGCCAAAGTGTAGGTGTCCAAGTGAGTTTTAGGGCACGCACTTCCATCAAACGATTCGAGATTGGGCATCACGAACTTGTGAGCGGGGTACAATTGAGTCGGGATACGTAGGCCGAAGAGCGGTGTTCCTTTTGACGGTCAATTCGGCGATCTGCGCTTTCATTTCCTTGTGTTGCTCCATAAACCAAGCCAATTGGGGATCCAAAGGTGGAGCGGGAATGCTGAGCCGATATTTGAGCCGGGAAGAGGACTAGAGTTGGTGGTGCATTGGTGGAAGGAATACCATATCCGGAGCATAGGTGAAAACCTGTCCTTGGCCCCAAATTACCACAGGGAGTGTAGGTAGGAGCTTGGGCAAAGGGATAGAACCCGGCGACTTCTTTGTTGGCTTCCAATCGCGAGAAAAAGATGGAGGCAGATTCCGAGGTAGCCAGATGGCTTGGATTTCCTGAGTAAGGCCCATAAGTAGGCTTAAGTGCGGGCTGCTGTCCCTGGTTGTTGAATTGCATGGCTGGTTGTGGCGAGGATGCATAGCAGAGAGGATCTTGTGGTCTGGTGATTCGATGAAAGCCCAGGATGGGGGCTTGGTAACCCATTGAACCCTGAGTGAGAAATGGGTTTGCGGAAGGCTGTGTGAGGAAGCGGCGAGCTAGCATCATTACGAGGAGGGCTCTGATGTTGCCCGAACCAAACCGTGGTGGCATTCCAAACCAGATTCTGCGAAAGTCCAGATTGATTGGTCCCAACCGAGGCGGGATCCCAATTTGTGGCATTCCGGGGTATCCCCAACCGTAGGAAGGCATTTCGCATCGACTTTGTCCCAGCTGAGGCATTGCGCCGGCTCGTCCGTCCCGAGGCTGCGTGGATCCGGTGGTGCAGCTTGGGGAGCCGAGCCGAACTAGAGATCGAGGAGCATGGGCTGCGGTGCTAGTACCGTGGGAGGCCGGTGGTGGCATCCTGGAGTAGTCGGGTTGACCAAGAGCGGGATTGAGGTCTTCCTCTTCTTCCGATGAAGGTGCCATGCAGGTTGAGGCGGCGGCCAATCCGTGGCTTTTGATAGCCTCCGTAAGGCTTTGTTCATTGTGCTTCTGTCGCACTCTCATTTATTCACTAAGCGATTCCATTGCGGTTACTGTTTGAGGAGTCCCGGGAGGCGGAGTGACGTTGTCCCCATCGTTACCGGGCAGTGATACGGACATTACGAAACACCGAGTCGGAACAAACGGTGAAGCCGACGATGCGCTTGACTCTTCCCAACCCGATCAAACGGTGACCCGGTGCCGAAACCAACCTTTGTGAGAGGCTGCGGGGAAAAGGTACGAGGGTTCGAGATGTGCAGGAATTGAAGGAGGGTAAGTGTTTGGGCTTTGGGCTCATGCAACACGCGATTATTTGTTCACGTTTACTAAAACATGTTTTATTAACCTAGTCGATTGGAAAAGATTGCTCTTCTTTTCGCAAACTAGTCTGCGGATCTGGATCGGTGGGCCCCGTCACTACGTCTATAAGCCCCTCGTATTCCACCCGTATTTCGACCTCCCGGGGTGGACGGCCGAGGCGAGGGTCCTATAGGGCAAGCGGGTCCCACCGACCGAAGAAAAACGATCCTAAAAGTGCGGCGGGTAATCGAGTCTTAACGAGCATTCGATGTAAATTACGGACAAAGGCGACGTCAAAAGTCAAGATCATGTCAGAGGCTCGGCGAAAAGTCGGCATGATTTGGGCGGATGAATGTCCACAATTGATCTTGACTTGTCGTCAATTAGGCCGTAATTAGGCATGGAATAATCATTAATCCTTGATGACTCGAAGTGTCATCTTTGGGAGTCAGTGTATAATTTGTGCCGTCCATAGTCAAAGTCAAGGCGCCGGTCAATATCGGTCAAAGTCCATGACGGAAAACCAGCGAGAACTTTGGCGATTAGGGAGCCCGAAAGATATTGACTTGGTATGCCACCAAGGCTTGAAAGGAAAGGTCTATACACGGAGCAGGGGGCATGACACTGAGCGGACTAAAAACCAGCCGGGTCTCGGATAAAGTGTGTCACGGACAAGTGCATGTGGTCGACACGAGGCTCCACGGGATGTTTGGGTAGTCCTGTGCTTGCACCGAGAGGCGTAATAAGACCAAACGGGCCGCGACAAGGATTTCCCCGGGTTAGGGACGTAGTGTGCAGTGTACGGCGTGCGCGTAGTGTGCAAGCAGTCTATTTTCTTTTTCTGAGTAAAATAGAAATTTTTCATGTTGAAATAGCCCGGATCCGAGCAGGCTTCGCAGCCCCGGCATCTGGCATCTTTCGCGTTGGAGCGGTTTAGTCTCGCCGTTTTTGTTTTTGTAGAGTCGCCACGTAGTTTTATTAAGCCCAAAACATTGAAAAAGGGCATCGAGTTTAAAGATAATTTTAAACCGTTTTTGTGTGATGAGATTTTTGAGTTCGGAGGTCGAGATGACTCCCAGGAAGAATATTAGAATATTAGAGCTCACCCGAGTAGCCTCGTAAAACGAGTCTTTCGGATACCCCTAATATCCTTTAAATGTTGTGTGTGTGTGTGTGCTTTTTAAAAATGCATGCTGTATCGGAT
The DNA here is from genome assembly GCA_022495995.1 of Adenophora triphylla var. japonica. Lineage (NCBI taxonomy): Eukaryota > Viridiplantae > Streptophyta > Magnoliopsida > Asterales > Campanulaceae > Adenophora > Adenophora triphylla. Next base: position 7,368 of record JAFEMH010004687.1, on the reverse strand, counting down.
GTCTACATTGTATGCTATGTATGGAAATGTATTGAAATAGTATAGGAAGGAAACCTTACCAATGTTGGTTCGTGGTAATACGTCTTCCGCCGGGGAATAGTGTTTGAGGTCGGAGTAAGCGTTCCCGGTACGGATCGGGATTGCTTCGGGAGGGACCGGTTGTCTGCGGGCGTTCCGGCGTGAGTTGAGGTTTAGTAAGCTGCGTTCGGGCGAGAGGTTTGGCGTGCGTGGGGATCGTCGGGATCACTCGGGCGAGAGGTTCGGCGTGCGTTGTGGTGGCGGAGTCACTCGGGCGAGTTTCGGCGTGATTTGGGATCGTCGGTTTGACTCGGAAAGAGCGGAACACCGTGGAAAGACCGACGAGGCCTCGGAGTACCACGAGGGGCCTCGAGTACCTCGAGAGTGCCTCGGGGCAGCGCGGAGCGTCTCGGGAGCGCTCGAGGAGGCTTTGGAGCACCACAAGGGAGCTCGGAAGGCCTCGGAAGGATCAGAAAGGGGCGGGGAGTGCCTCGAGAGGACTTAGAGGGGAGAAGGCTAAGGGAGGAAGAGAGAAAGAGGGAGGTGTGTGAAAATGAGGAGGGGGAGCCCTCTATTTATAGTAAAAATTTCGGAGCAAAGAGGTCCGTACGGACCTTGCTTGGTTATCCGAGAATTTTGGATTTCCTCGATTTGAGGGAATCGCAATGATGGAGAATATTCGGAATGATGATGTCCCCCATGCAAGAAGGTCCGTACGGACCAACTCAAGATGCAAAAGAGATTAAAGTACGGACCAACCATGCATTTGGGTAATCATTTCTTAGGGATTTGAGGGAATATTGTGGACTTTAAGGGGATTTAGTAATCATTGAAACAAAGAGAGGTCCGTACGGACCTTAATTGCTACGATTTCTGAAAATTCCCAAAAGGTCCTTTGTCCCTTTTATCCCAGGGGAAGGCTCCTCCTTGGTTTGGTTGGGGGTTTGAGAGGGTTTTGACGGGGTTTTGAGAGGGTTTTGAGTGCGGAGGTCTCAGGGAGGCTGCGTTGATGAGTCTGCGGAGTTTCCGTGTGTTTGAAAGGGTGATCAGTTGGGGTACTTACGAAGCCCCTCGAGCGACGTCGCTTATGAAAGAAGTGGGGTCGCCCAGATAAGATAAGGGTCCTAATACTGGATCGCGTCTTGGGAGAGGAAGTGGCAGAAGTGAGGGTCAATGTGAGGACGTGGTGGTGTCCTTTTGTGTGGCCCGATTTAGGTCAATAAATTCTTGAACCATGTGATAGGATTCCTACGTATCCCTGGCGGGAATCAAGCACAGTCGTAGTTCGGGTGTGGGGTGAGTGTTTTGTGAATGCGGGCGTGGTGGTGCCACAGGTGTTGTGTGGCCGCCGAGGTCGGTGGTGAGGACGTGGTGGTGTCTGGGTGGCCGTATAGGTCGAGGAAGGAGCGTGGTGGTGTCTAGAGTGGCCGTAGTATAGGTCGATGGAAATTTGGACCTGTGATAGGATTCCTACGTATCCCTGGCGGGAATCAAGCACAGTCGTAGTTCGGAAGTCGTGAATTTGTGGAGTGTATGTGGGCGTGGTGGTGCCACGAAGTGTCGATGTGACCGTAGGAGTCGGTGGTAGGACGTGGTGGTGTCACGGGATGTGGTGACCGCCGAGGTCAATTGTTGTGAGACGTGGTGGTGTCTTTGGGATGGAAATTTTACGATTTTCCTAATCGGGTAGTTTAAGGCCTTCCGGGCCGAGAGATAGAGTGAGGACTTGAATCGTCTTCGATTGCGGTTGGTGCCACTGGAGGACTTTGAATCGTCATCGACGGCCCGGTTGAGTGCCAATGGAGGACTTTGAATCGTCTTAAAGGCGGCGGTTGGTACCACGGCCAGAGGACTTTGAATAAATCGCATGGCCCGGTTGGTGCCACTGGCCAGAGGACTTTGAATCGTCATCGCGGCGGTTGGTGCCTGGCGGGAGGACTTTGAATAAATCTTACAGCGGCGGTTGGTGCTACTGGAGGACTTTGAATCATCTTACGCGGTGTTGATGTTATGCGCGAGACTTTGAATCGTCTTCTAGCAGCGGTTTGATGTAATGCGCGAGGACTTTGAATCGTCTTCTAGCCGCGATTGTGGATGTAATGCGCGAGACTTTGAATCGTCTTCTAGCCGCGGTTGTAGGCATAAACTGCCTTGTGCTTCGAGGCGTAGATGCCTTTGTGTTTTTACATGTTGATGTAGAAGGTTGGACTTACGATATTGCCGGTGCTTAGCCGTTGAAGTGAGCAAGGATGATGGCCGATGATTGCTTCACCATTTGGCGTTTTGGGAGGCGCTTCGTGCCTTGGGACTTGTACTCGGAGGTGTTGGCTCCTTCGTGTGCTTGTTTTGCCGTTGAGTGGGCAAGGATGATGGCCGTCTTTGAGGATATGCGGCCTTGTATGACTTCCCTTTGACTTGTTGAGGAGGAGCTCGGGCTTACTTTGATGGCGGTGCTTGCAGCTGCCGTTGAAGTGGGCGAGATTCGGGCTTACATCCGGCTGCCGGTGCCAGATGCTGAGGATGCGTGACCTTGTAGGGGCCACCTACATTGGGAAGATGACTTCGGACCTCTTTTGAGGGCCGAGTGGTTGAGATTGTCGTTGAGCGTTTGGGCGTCTTGTGCCTTGGGATTCGTCTTTGGGAAGGTGTTGGCTCCTTCTTGAATTACCGTTGAGCGGGCGGTGGTTGAATTACCGTTGGAGCGAGGCGAGGACCGGTCTTACGTTGATGGCCAGGGGATTGAGTTGCCGTGAAGTGGCGAGACCGGTCTTATCTTGTGGCCGGGAGATTGAATGCCGTTGAAGTGGCGAGACCGGGCTTACGTTGGCCAAGGGATTGAATTGCCGTTAGAGTGGCGAGACCGGTCTTACTGACGGCGAGATTGGTGCCGTTAGGTAGGCGAGACCGGTCTTACGGCCCGGCCAGGGATTGAATTGCCGTTGAAGTGGGCGAGGCCGGTCTTACGCAGCGGCCGGTGGTTGAATTGCCGTTGAAGTGGGCGAGACCGGTCTTACGGCGGCGGCCGAAGTGGTTGAATTACCGTTAAGTGGCGGGACCGGGTCTTACGGCGCGGCGAGATTGATTCTGCCGTCGAAGTGGCGAGAAGTCGGTCTTACTGGCGAGCGGCCGTGGTTGAATTGCCGTTAAGTGGCGAGACCGGTCTTACCCGGCGACGGCGGGGAGTTGATTTGCCGTCGAAGTGGGCGGAGGTCGGTCTTACGCAGACGGCCGGTGGTTAGTGCAGTTGAAGTGGGCGAGTCCGGTCTTGACGCTTAGCAGCCGTGGTTGGATGCCGTTGAAGTGGGCGAGGGACCCAGGTCTTACGGCGCGGCGGTGGTTAGTGCCGTTGAAGTAGGCGAGACCGGTCTTACTGGCCCAGGGCCGGGATTGAATTGCCGTTGAAGTGGCGAGACCGGTCTTACGCTTGGCTTAGGATTGAATTGCCGTTGAAGTGGGCGAGGCAGGTCTTACGCCCGGCCGTGGTTGAATTGCCGTTGAAGTGGCGAGGTCGTCTTACGGCGCGGCGGGATTGAATTGCCGTTGAAGTGGCGAGACCGGTGCTGCAGCTTGACGGCGGTGGTTGTGCCGTTAAGTGGCGAGGGCCAGGTCTTACGTTGATGGCGGTAGGTTGAATTGCCGTTGAAGTAGGCGAGACCGGTCTTACTGGCCGGCAATGGCCGGTGGATTGAATTGCCGTTGAAGTGGGCGAGACCGGTCTTACGTTGATGGCGGTGGATTGGAATTGCCGTTGAAGTGGCGAGACCGGTCTTACGGCGACGGCCGTGGTTGAATTGAGCCACCGTTGAAGTGGCGAGGCCGGTGCTACGTTGACGGCCGGTGGATTGAATGCCTGCCGTTGAAGTGGCGAGGCCCGGTCTACGTTGATGGCGGTGGTTTGAATGCCGTTGAAGTGGGCGGAGGACCAGGTCTTACTGCGGCCGGTGGTTGAATGAAGGGTTAGGGACCATTACGCACTTGATTCTTTGAAAAGGCCTCGGGACAGCTTGAGGGCAAAGATTATAAGAAGCGAAGGAAAGTAATTTGGCCACCCGCACCACAAAAGAATCACGTACGGACCAACTTTTTGACAGTTTCAAAAGAGGTTAAAAGTACGGACCATCTTGGTTTCTGATTCCCGGAGTTTTGACCGAGGTTTAAATGCGAGCCACTTCCCAATTCCTTCTTCTTCCGTGCGTGAACCAGAGAGAGAGAAAGAGAGAAAATCCTCCATTGTTAACCAAACTCAACAATTTTTTTTGCTTGAATTGCTTGCCATGGTGAAGGATCTCGAAGGAGTCGTCGTCAGCGTGATCGAGGTGGTCGGCAGCGGATGGAGCTTGAAAAGGAATTGGATTTCGTTCGTTCCATCTTCGAAGAACCCGGATGTTTTGTATCCGAATCCGGAGGTGCACAATCGTCGCTCCATGAACGTCGGGGAGGTAAGAAATGTGTTAGTTTTGATTCCACCTTTCGAATTTTTGAATGCTAGAACTAGGTTTTAGTTTTTCGCATTTTTTGAATTTTTTTGTTATTATTTTATGTCTTTTTGTGAAATTCTTGATGAATTGTTGAAAATGGACATGTAAAAATTGTGGGTATGTGTATTTTGTGCAGAAATGTGTAGATTAGCTCTTATTTGTGAAAATAAAGTGCCTATCTAGTGAATTGCATGCTTTGGTGTTTTGTACCTAATGCTATTTATGTATGTACATTGTGAGAAAAATTATCGTGTAGTGATAATTTTTGTGAAAAAATGTGACACGTGCCGTGTTTTGTGACGGGTTATATGTGAAAGTGTGTGCCGTGTAGGGACGGATTTTCTTTAGAAAATGTGTCGTGTAGGGTTTAATCCCCCCCCCCTTTTTTTTCTTTTGAGAAAATGTGTACAGTGTGTGCCGTGTTTTTGTGACACATTTGCATGGGAAAAATTATATGCATGATATATGTGAAAATTATCTGCATTATATGTGCATTATATGTGAGAAATATGTGCATTGTGTGCCGTGTTTTGTGACGGGTTACATGGAAAAATTATATGTATAATGTATGTGAAAATTATGTGCAATATGTGTAGGTGTTTTGTGACGGGTTATATGTGCCTTTATATTAAGTTGTGATTAGCGTACCTTTTTTGTGTGTTTACGGGATGGAGCTTATGGCCCAAGAGAGGCGAGGATGAACTCGGGGATCGCTCGAGGCATTGTTGAGCTATGGCGGCGGATGCACGATATTTCCCGTGGACGGTAGAGGAGTCCCCGGAGAGGCCGGTTTATGCTTGGCACAGGTGTGTTCGTTGAGAACTGGGTGGAGTGTGCGGCACGAGGAAGAACAAGAGTGTCTTCCACAAGTCTATCGAGTATTGGTGGGATACCGCTTCCCCCACACCTTCCACGAGTGGGGCGAGTGGCCCAGTGGCCGCCAGATTCTTTGCTATTCTAGGGCTCTCCTTGAAGGGGGCTGTGAGGGTGGTGTGAATGTGTACTTGAAATTTGGATTCACGCGAGTTTGAAGACATCAGAGTTATTTGAAAAACGGAGTCGCCACGCCATTTTGATTACCTCAAAAACTTTGAAAAAAAGGTTTTATGGGTTCGGAGGTTAAGTTACCCCTTGGGAAGAACGTTTGGCGTTCACCCAAAGTGCCTTGCGGAGCAAGTCTCCCTAGATTTCATTAATCGTGTTTGCTTGCGTGCTTTCTTTGTGTGCATGTGTGTGAAAATAAAGGGGGGAATGTCCCAAGTTGTCTTCCGGACGTACAAAACCATTTGTTGGTTGTCGCCGGGATTCCTTGGAATTTATGTATTTGGGATTATGATCCCGTCCTCATCTTATGACTTATGATCATCGCATTTTAAACCTCGGGACCCTCGGGATCTTGCGTGATCGAGAGAATGACTCTCTTTTGGGTCAAAGATGAGGTTCTCTTAGTGTGAAGGAATGTCCTTAGCTCCATCAATCCTACGCTTTGAAGATTCGGTCGAGCTCGTATAGAGGCTTCATGCTCATTCTTAAGCGATAATTGGAGATATAGGGGTTCAAGGTTATCCTTTTCCTAAAGAAATCATAGAACCTTTAATGGAAGGAGCGATGCAAAGATGAGAACTTTTACACCGGTCCGTTCCAAGGTTAGGGGAAAAGGGGAAATGCATGATAAAAATGACTCTTTTAATAGAAAAGATGACATTTTGGTTATAGCAAATGATGCTTTTTGATTGTGAAATGATCTTTATGCGAAATGATGCATAAAGATAGCATTTTTATGCAACATGATGCATTAGAAAAGGGGTTTTGATGCGAAAGGATGCATTTTTATTGAAAAAGATTTGATCTTTATATGCAAATGATGCATAAAGATAACATTTTTATTGGAAAATAGGGATTTTAGGTGCAAAGAGATGCACCTTTATGAAAAAGACTACATTTTTATGACAAATGAGGTCTTAATGCATGCAAAAGGGGAAGGGGGTGATAAAGATATGATCTTTATGAATAAATGCCAAGTCCCAAGCGAAGATATATGAATGCAATGAGCTTGAGTATATCGAATTAAAATGCAAGGTTAGGGCGTGCGAGGTTACCAATCGTTTCCTTTCGCTTCTTCGGACGGAGCTAGGAGGAGAGGTTCTTCTTGGGTCTTCGAGGAGGAGGAGATGGCTTCTTGAGCTTCTTCTTCGCCTTCTTGAGCCTTCAAGGAGTTTTCTTCACGTACGGGCTGCTATGGAGTGTGTGTGTTTGATTGTTTGTGTTGTTGTTGTGTTTGAAATGGGTAGAGAGAGGAGGGCTCTATTTATAGAGCGATGCGGATAAGGCTAATGAAGCCGGGTGCGGGCTGCCGGCCCTTAGCAAATGAGGGTGATGCGAGTCTTATCCATTATGACTTCGGCGATTCTAGAACCAAATGCAAGGTGGCATTATTCTAGAAGCTTCTCCTAATTAAGAAAAACGTGTTTTCTTAATTAGGAAGGCTCCATACAGCCCTACAATTTTTAATGCGGGGCCTTTAAGGACATTTCAGGAACACTAGGAAGGTCAGGGAATGCAAGGGAAATTTACCGAAATGTCGGGGAAAAATTAGCAGGAAGGCATGAGCCAGATTTGGAGTACTTACGAAGCCCCTCGGCAACGTCACTTGCAAGGCGAGAGTGGGGTTGTCGATAGAAAAGGATCCGATGCGCGAATGCCGAGACGGATTGGGTGACAGGTGGTCAGTGGCTGAACCTTTTGGAAGGCTACCTACGTATCCCGGAGGAATCGAAGCCGAGGCCGTAGTTCGGGATTAGGATCCGGCATTTGAGGGAAGGAAGAAGAAAGCTGGTCTCTTGCTTAGGAAAGAAGAAGAGAAAATGACCTA
>JAFEMH010004686.1:0-196765 GCA_022495995.1 Adenophora triphylla var. japonica | reverse complement strand
TCTAGATGTAGAGATATCATACTCACTTAGGAGACAAGACTTGCTGAAATAGATCCCTTTGTCTTCATGAAAATTATCAAAATCAACATAATCAGTCATGTCACCGATGGGGACAGAGTTTTTGTTTATCTCATGAAATTGTAACAATCTCCTGATGAATGGAGGCAGATGATCTATGGGATATACCCATTTTGGAGAGGGAGCAGACTTGGAGTTAACAGACCAAGGGTTGTAGTGGTAGATATGAAATGTTGGGTTTCTGATAGGTTGGTAACGGCTGACCGGTCCAGAAGAAGATTGACCTGTAAAGGGAACTTTATCGGTTAGGAAGTTATGATTAAATAGCCATTTGGGAATAAAGGGAATGAATGTACCCAAATCAGTTTCAATTCTTTTCTTTCTCTCAGCATCTCTTTTGCCAACTGAGGCGAAGATTTTGGAGTAGGCTTTGATTTTTGAGAAGGTGGAGGAGCTGACTTTCTTGCAGTTTTCTTTGGTCGGTCAGGAGAGAGAACTGTGGCAATCGGTTTATCATCAGATGAGGTCGGTTGAGGAGCACTAACCGGTTTGGGATCGGCTGAGGATTCATCGGTTAGCTTTCGCTTGACTGGTAAGGTAGAGGTCGGTTAAGCAGGATCGGTTGACTGTCTAACCTTTGGTCGGCTAGACTTCTTATTCGGCTGAGCAGCAGATGGCTTACCGGTTGGATTACCGGTTGAAGTAGCAATACCGGTTGATGGCTTGGCTTCTTTAAGAATCCTGTCCTGATCAAACTTGTCAAAAGATTTGCAGAAGGATTGAGGGTAGCTTGGTTGACCTGTTGAGGCAGTAAGCACAGCTGGAATTTTTCTCAACGCATGGCTAATCAACAAATAATGGTACGGTTTGGCTTTGTTGGGCTTGGAACTAGGCTTCTCCTTCTGATTCTTCTTGAATGCTACCAAGATAATCCTATAGAGAAATGAGCACCAGTTGAAATCACTTTGAAAAATGATTGCTGCAATAGCTTCCCACTATACCATAGTGATACAATGATGGGAGCTAGACCGACAGATAAAGCATCGGTCAACCACCTCGGCTAGGGCGTAATGAACGGCATCCAGATCATCTTTCTTATTACCCTCACCGGTAACGAAGGGGTCTGTTCCTCTAACTCTAGACCACGCAAGCTCCATATTTTTCATCAAAATAGAAGATGAACCAGTTGAAGGAAGGGTAGGGAAGGCATTTGTAATGACTGAAGGACTGAAGGTTATCGGTTGACCAGCAACGGTTGAGACAATAACAGACAAATCTCCATTCTTCACATCATCATCCAAAACACCATTGTCGAATATCTCATTAACCAACTCATAATAAATATCTTCGTTTCCCTCCGGCATCAAGAAAGGAAGAACACCAGCTTCCACGAATAGAGCTTTAAGAAGCTTTCCTTCTTCGAAATCAAAGAAACTTGGAAGAATGTAACCTCCATAAATGTATTTATTGGGAGTTGAAGGTTTAGGAGCCATCTGTGAAAAATCAAACATCAAACCAACATTTTAAGTTAAAACATAAGAAAATAGACATGATAGACGAAGTTCATAACCTAGGGTTTGAAATTTCTACACATCTTTAAAATTTTAGAAAGATTTTGAGTTTATGAAAGTAATACCAGAAATCCTTGAGTAGGGAAGAATGGAGAAGATGAAGATTCAAGAACGGATGAACTATAACTAAGGAGACTTTATCCGGTTGCTATTCGATTTGCAGAGAGAGAGAGAGAGAAGTTTCTAGGGCTCGAAAGTTTGAAATTTTCTTTTTGAAATCCTTTTATAGGGAGAGAGAGAGAAGGCGAAAAGGTTTGGTGGAAGAATTAAAATCAGTTCAAACGTTTTTAACTGGTTTGCACATATATTAAATACTTTAATTCACGATTCTAAATATAGGACATAAAAATAGGGTATGTGTGTGCAGCAGTTATGTTTAAACATAATAATGAACAAAAAGAATAACCTTTTGGATAAATAAGAATGATACAAAGATTACATTGTTGATCAAAATTAAAATTTTGATTTACCTAGGAAAGGAAAGGTAGGGGACATCTCACTGAGATGTCAGACTGAAACGGCTGAAGAGACTGATGTGACAGCAGGGATGATAACGAGCCGGTTAAAAACGGATTGGGATATTTAATCCGGCCGCAGTTCGTCGGTTAGGCGCTAGACAGGTTGATGGCTAACCGATCAGGTGCAACAATCGGTTAGAGAGATGCTTTGCATCGGTTAAAGACCACCGGTTAGGTACACTAGATAGCACACCAGTTAGGGACACCGGTTAGGAATTCTTGTTGGCACACTTGTTAGATGAACCGGTTAGGGACACCAGTTGGCAGTGGTATTTGAGGAATCACCTTGAACGGTTGAGAGCTTACACAAGCAGCAGAGTTAGCACAATATCAATCATGCCTAATTCTCCTCTAAGGAATTCAAATCTTTTAATGTCTAAGGGTTTTGTCAAAATATCAGCTAACTGATAATCAGTATGAACTTTTAAAAGAACGATATTACCCTTTTCAACATGATCCTTGAGAAAGTGATATTTGATGTCTATGTGATTTGTCTTGGAATGCATCACAGGATTGTTGGAGACTGAAATGGCTGATGTGTTGTCACAGTAGATGGGACACACTTCTTGAGGAATTTCATAGTCCACCAGTTATTTCTTCATCCATAGAATTTGTGAACAGCAACTCCCAGTAGCTATGTACTCAGCCTCAGTTGTAGAAGTGGAAATTGAAGCTTGCTTCTTGCATGACCAGGAAACCAATCGGTTATCCAGAAATTGACAAGTTCCACTAGTACTTTTCCTGGTGATCCTACAAGCTACAAAATCAGCATCTGAATAGCCAATTAGCGTAAAGGATGAATCTTTTGGATACCACAAACCTAAGTTAGCAGTTCCCACAAGATATCTAACAATTCTTTTAACAGCTTGCAAGTGAGATTCTCTAGGGTCAGCTTGAAATCTAGCACACACACATACGGCAAATATGATATCTGGCCTACTAGCGATTAAGTAAAGTAGAGATCCTATCATACCTCGGTAGAGTGTCATATCTACTTTCTTATTGGACTCATCTTTGTCAAGGTGTACATTGGTGGCCATTGGAGTGCTTTTAGGATGAGCAGAATCAAGACCAAATTTCTTGATAAGATCTTTGATATATTTGGCTTGATTGATGAAGATAATTTCTTGAGTTTGTTTGACTTGAAGTCCAAGGAAAAAGGTTTAGCTCACCCACCATGCTCATCTCAAATTTGCTCTGCATAAGTTTCTCAAATCTCTTGCATAATTTTTCTTTAGTAGATCCAAAAATAATGTCATCTACATATATTTGAACTAACAATGAATGTCCATTACGCTTTGCAATAAATAAGGTGGTGTCGATTTTACCTCGTTTAAACTTCTCACTAAGTAGGAATTTGAAGAGAGTTTCATACCATGCTCGGGGTGCTTGCTTGAGGCCATACAACGCTTTGTTTAACTTGTAGACATGATTAGGCTTCTTGGAGTCCTCAAATCCTGAAGGTTGCTCTACATATACAAGCTCTACTTATACAAGCTCTTGAAGTTCTCCATACAACGCTTTGTTATCTTTCCAGACTCATCCAATTTATTTCTATAAACCTATTTAGTTCCAATCACAATCTGATCACCAGGTCTAGGCACTAATTCCCATACTTTGCATCTATTAAACTGGTTGAGCTCTTCTTGCATGGCTTCTACCTAGCTGGGGTCATTAAGTGCTTCTTTAGTCTTCTTTGGTTCTATATTTGAGACCAAGACAGAGAAAAATAATCCATGTTGTTCCTCCATGCTTCTCAACTGGCCTCTAGTCATTCTTGGACCAAAGACATCACCAATCACATTTTCCAATGGGTGATCTCTAACTGATCTCACTTCCCTAGGAAGATCTTGCCTGACTGATTCTTGTCTTAAGATTTCTAATGGAGGAGTAGAATCGGCTAAGGGAGATGTGAACAGTTGGGGAGATCGATTAGAGAGAGGTGAGGCTGACTAACGATGGTCGGTTAGTGGAGAAGGAAATGGTAAGTTAGTGTTTGAAATTGGTTCAGGTTCAGATGATGTAAAAGGAACAGTAGTAGAGGGGCTAGCTGGAAGAGAATCGGTTAAAGGATTTTGAACAATAGGGTTTCTGACCGATTGAGGGAAGAATGAATCATCAACTAGGGCTCTACTGGTTACACCACTTGGAACTGAATGCTGAGGTTGGAGATTGATTTGCATTATTACTGGTCATTTGATTGGAGTTTGGATTGCTGGATTCATCTGTCTCAAAAATACAAGAATTATCAGTACTATTTGAAGCCTTGTCAGACTCTAGCAAATCAAATTCATCAAATGTAACATGAACATATTTAACAATTTTCAACAGACGTTTATTAAAAACTCTAAATGCCTTACTGTGCTTGGCATAACCAACAAAGATGTCTTCATCGACTTTCTCATCAAATTTACCTCGACGCTCTTTACCGTTGTAAAGAACATAACATTTGCAGCCGAAAATCTTGAAGAAATCAATGTTGGGAATTCTGCCACGCCAAAGCTCATAAGGGGTCTTGTTGTGAAATTTGTTGACCAAAGATCGATTCTGGGTGAAGCATGCTGTATGGATAGCTTCAGCCCAAAGTACTTGGGTAGCCTAGCTTCGGATATCATTGTTTTTCCAGCTTCGATCAAGGTTCTGTTCTTTCTCTCAACAACACTATTTTGTTGTGGTGTTCCAGCAGCTGAGAAATTATGGTCTATCCCGTGATCATCACAGTACTGAGCGATCCTATTATTCTTGAACTCCGTTCCATTATCTGATCTCATACTGATGATGTCACACTCTTTTTGGGTTTGAAGTAGACGGAATAATTTGGTGGCAACTTCATAGGTATCATCTTTGGAAGCAAAGGTTTCCACCCAGGTATATCTTGAATAATCGTCTACAACAACCAAGGCATATCTGCTTCCCCCTAAACTGGCAGTTGTTGTGGGGCCAAACAGATTCATATGTAGCAGCTGGAGGCACTTAGAAGTGGACATGCAAGGCTTGCTATGGAATGATTCTTTATGCTGCTTTCCTAACTGGCAGGCTCTGCATTTCCTTCCATGATCAACAAACACTTGAGGTAGGCCGGCAACTAGATTTGTATTAGCCAGCTTGGATAGGTATTTGAAATTCAAGTGACTGAGTCTCTTGTGCCACAACCAAGAATTCTCACTGATGTTCTTTGCTACAAAACAAACATTAGTAACACTCGAAACAGTATTTAAATCTATAGCATAAACGTTATCTTTTCGTTGTCCAGTGAGTAAGGTTTCTCCTGTAGCAATGTCTTTCACATAACAATTGGAAGAGTTAAAATACAATGCATATCTTTATCATAAAATTGTGATATGGAGAGAAGGTTGTGTTTCAGACCATCCATATGCCAAGACCGATAATTTCACCCTTTGCGTTGTCACCAAAGACAACTGGAGGACCAGATGCTTTTTCAAGATCGGTAAGGAGTTCAGCATGGCCAGTCATATGCCTAGAGCATCCACTCTCCATAATCCAAACATCCTTACTAGCATCGGTTGAGGCCATGAAGCATTCCTGAAATAAAACAATAAGCTTATGGTCCCCCTTATTCTTTCGGGTCCAAAGAGTTAGTTCCTCTTTGGCAGCCATACTCGACCACCACCCGAGCTGGAGACTCGTGATGGTCCAAATAGGTGCTTCAAGAGGTATTCATAAGCCTTGTGACCGATAAAACCACAATTTGAACATTTATTAAAAGGTGGCTGTGAGGACTTGGGTGAGTTGATATTCAATCTGGCCAATATTTCAGAAGGATCAGAAGATTGGAATGGAACAAAAGCCTTGGGTATAAAGATGTTGGCTTTACCTTTGTTGGCCGATTGCGTAGGCTTGGAAATTTCCTTACCGGTTGAGGAGCCCTTACCGATTGGAGCTGTATGACCGGTGACGGGTGTCTGACCGGTTAAGGCTGCTTTACCGGTTGAGGTTTCCAGACCTGCAGCTTCGCCAGCAAGTTTATTTCCAACTTTGCTGTCACCATCACTAAGTGGGACATATATTGTCCTAGCTTAGGATCAGCTACCTTAGCCCTTTGGGATTTGTTCTTATCAAGCTTCTTGACCTTGGTCTGTTCCTTCACCTTAGGATAGGTAAGTGGGACAACACCATAAGTACGAGGAATACTTTTCTTCGGAAGGTCAGATTGAGTATCATCAAACTTGTCCATCAAGTTCTCAGTAACAGACTCAATGGCTGGCTTGTCTTTGCTGTCATAACTGCTGGAGCTAAAGCCTATACCAGATAGATCCCGATTAGGAGACATCTGGTCTTGTATGATAGTCTCAACAACAGCTTTGGATTTTGAAAAAGTGTCAATTTTTTTGGAAAGAGAATTGTTTCTTGACACCAAATCAGCAATTTGACTAACATAAATTTTTAGTCACTCAGTGAGTTCTTGATTTTCTTTTCTTAACTGATCAGACTCTTGCTTACTTTTTTTCAAAACTTTTATTTCAGCTTTTAAAGAGTCATTCTCAGTTGTAATTTTCTTAAGATGAACAGCCATAATTATATGAGCATCATGTAATTTTTCAAAATCAGTGAAGAGCTCATTCATCACCTTTGCCATTTCAGACTTTGACATATTGGGCATAGGATCAATGGTAGGCTGAGAGGTTGAGAATGATGGTTCAAAGTTAGGGTGAGTAGCTAGTGTCAGTGCCAACATAATGGGTATGTATTTGCCTAAATCACCCCTTGAACCATTGAGTTCGGGCCAATAGCAGGATCGAAAAGTGAGATTGTTTTTGAGTTTTTAGACAACGGTGTCCGGTGGGGAATGGGTGGTTTGGAGGTGGGGATTTTGGGACTCCATCAGAATGAAGGAAGAGAAGTGTTTTTTTTTTATATTTAACCTTCTCCTTATTTTTAGAAAATATCAACTAACCCCCTTAAAATTATGATGGTCAAATTCGATAGAAAAGACCTAAATACCCCTTAATTAATTCACGTGAGCGGCACACGTTATAGTCTTCGTTAGATTTTTAACAGTTCATCCAAATTACACCTGATTGCAACAAAAAGATAAACTTAATAACCAACTTGTAACAAATACAAATTTGATAATCAATTGAAACATATTGACAAACTCAGATAACTAAAATGCAATTTGATTTTTTTTAAAAGCATTTTCAATCATTTTGCTAGCATGCCAACTTTATTTAGGTCACCGCCAATAGTCTAGCGACGCGTGTGTGCGGTACGTATAGGCATGCACAGTATTGCACATTGTCACTCTCTCCTGCTTAAAACTGTGTGTGTGGGTTTATTTTGTGAGCCGAGTCCAAAATCCCAAATCATCTGTGAGTCTGCCCTAGATTCTCGTCTCTCTGTCTTCTCCCCTCCGAAGTTGTCAACATCGGATAGAGAAACGGAAAATTCTCAACAATGGCGCCCAGAAGACCCAGGAAGGTCTATTTTGTTTTCTTCATTTTGCTTTTTTTTTTTCTTCAATTTTTCCCAACTTTGTTGATGACTTTGATTTTGCTGTGTTGATTTTTCTTACCTTTTCTTGTCTCAGACGACAAGGATGGACGCTGCCTTTGACGCCATGAAAAAGTATGGCTTCCCCAGGGAGACCGTTCGAGCTAAAATGAATGAACTTCTCAAGGTATGTTTAATTTAATTTTGTACTACTTTCTTAAATTGGATTTGAGAAATCTGTTTAGTTTCCGGAGGAAAGTGTTATTTTAGTTTTATTTGACTCATCTTAGTTAGATCATGGGTTTTAAGATAATTAATGGGTTGGTATACTGTAGCTTGTTCATTTCCTGGAGTTACTCTGAATTCCAGTAGTATCACACTTGGTTTGCCACACCTAGGAAGCCAGATAGATCTGGGGCGGTGCAGTCGGACTGTCCAACAGAGTCTTGCTCGCACTCCATTTTGTCAGTTTATTCAGATCTCGACAGTTCACATTTAATGGAGTTTATTATGGGTATTTTAGGTATATTGCTAGGCTTAGTGCATCTCGTTAGTTCTTTTAGCTCGCTCCACATATTGGCCGTCCATCTCACTCGACTTCGTAAGGCTGCACTAGCCCCAAATCCGAAGCGAGACCACTACTGTTGGAATGGGTTCAATACTAAAGAAACCCCCCCCCCCCTAAGTTTACTTCCTTTTAAGCACACTGGATTAGATATATATATGGATATGAATCATATGATTAAGAGGGAGTTGCGACCTTGGCTGCTTTACCTAGTCCGACTTAAATTGGCCAGAGATTTATGGCCAAAGACATAAATTTAGCTCTGGTAATACTATCAAACATATATCTATTCTCTATGTTTCCTATTTCAGAAGCTGTTTGGTGGTTTATGTCTAAGACTTCATGGAGAGCCTGCTGAAATTAATGGGAAAACCATCATTCTAGTAGCTATGGACCAATATTCTCACTTCATTTGCATGTCTTTTGTAGCCCGGTCTGCCCGGAACTATTCAGATCTAGGAGTTCTGTAAATATATTGGAATTTTCTTACTTCTGGTTGTTGAATAGCATTTCCTCCAAAGCGGCTGTGGGCCTTGGTGTGAGGGGGAAGGATGGTCCCTCTCCTCTCTGCTTCACTTCTTTGGGCAGAGGAACTTAGGGTAGTCTTCCAGGCTTCCCTTAGGATTCATCTGGAGGGCCTTTGGAGATGCACAGATGGCTGAAATATGTTTAAGATTGGAGGATTGTTTTCCTTATAAAACTCGCTGGGCCCATGTTAATTGCTTTTTTTCCTTCTGCCCAATTGTTTCTTATTAATCTATTTCTTTTGGTGAATTCCCTGTTCACTTCTTTCTGGTCTCTTATCCCCTGTTAACATAATATTTTTTTTTTACTCAAAAATTAAGAACAAGAAAATCTTCCAAAGTTCAACCACATCTATATTTTTTCCCCTTTCTACTTCTTGTGTTTGTTTTCTCATTTCGCTGTAATTAATAAAGACGAGGTTTTGATTGCAGGAATATGGTGGAGATGTTGGGTATGGCTTTATTGAAGATAATTCCTACGAAGTTCTTAGGGAAGCCATTCTTTTAGAAGAGGAGAGCAAGCAAAAGGAACGGAGTAGCAAAATATTAGAGGGAGAAACTTCAAGGAAGGTAGTAATCGGTAATTTAGCTGAAATAGTGTAGACGTTTGTTTTTATTGAAGAACACACGTGGTTGCTTTTAATTCAACCAAAAAGACGGCTCTACAGCTACTTTTCTATGTTCTATGCACTATATATCACTTAGTGTATGAAGCCCAGCATTTATAAAATTGGTTTAAGAGTAAATGATAGTACATAACTCATTCTAAGTTAAAATTTAAATATCAACCACAATTAAGTCTCATATTGCGTTATTGACTTATTGGTTAAAAAGTTTTGATAGTGTATAAAGAATGTAGAGTGTCGACGTTACTGGCTTTCCAGATACCTCCTACAGAAGTGCCTAACCTATATATAGCAGGGACTGGCTTGTTATCAAAATTTAACTTCCAAATGTGCTAAATGGCAGTTTTGTAGGATTTTTTTTCCCAAAATGACACATTTTTAAAAAGTATTTCCCAAAATGTCACACTTTTAAAAGTATTGACGGAAATAGCCTAGTTTTTAGAATTCGCAGGTTGGCAAGCTGCGTTTTCAAATTGAATCCTTGGATTGCCAATCGCTTTTTTTTAAAAAAAATTGAAAAATTAGAAACCCCCGGTTGCCAACTGCGAATTCATTAATGAAAACGCAGTTGCCAATCGCGAATTCTAAAAAACTAGGCTATTCTGGTCAATACTTTTAAAAGTGTGACATTTTGGAAAATACTTTTAAAAAATGTGTTATTTTGGGAAAAAAATCGTTTTGTAGCCACACGACATGTTTTTAGTAAATGTAAATCATTATTAAGATAAATCAATATAGACCTAATAGTGAATTATATCTACAGAACTCTTTCTTTGGAGGGAAAAAGGTGTTTTTCACCAAATATATCCGTTAGGATAAATCACAGTTTTGTAGCCACACGACATGTTTTTAGTAAATGTAAATCATTATTAAGATAAATCAATATAGACCTATTGGTGAATTATATCTACGGAACTCTTTCTTTCTTTGGAGGGGAAAAAGGTGTTTTTCACCAAATATATCCGTTAAGCATAATATCTAAGTTTTTTTTTTTTTTTTTTTGGGGGCATCTTCAAATTAATGCTACATTAACCACATGAAGGATATATGGATGTGTCTGTGTCTGTGTGTATATATTATTATATTTTTTTAGATGCAAGGAGCAGTATTAGTTCCAGAGTTGATGATGCTTTAATCTTTAGACACTCATTGAGATACCAATCTTTTTGATAAAAAGCGACTAAACTCTTAGCAAAAATAAAAAACTGTTGTAGGAGAACCGAGTAGTGATGCATGAAAAGATAGCGTACAAGTATTTAATTTATACTTGCTAATCTATCATGTAATTTAGCCTACTTTATGAAGGCCATTGGAGTCAACACCATCTCCAGGATTGGAGGTTCCAGGGAAGAGGGTGAAAAACTCACCTTGCAGCACGGCACATGTCAAAGGGTTCTAAAATGGCTAGTGTTTTGCTTCTGGATTAAATTGTGTGGCAAATTCATAGAGTTGGGAGCGTCAAACGGGAAATTTACTTTCAGCATCAGCATGTTCATTAAATGTTTGTGCATGGTCCATTTGTTAAACTAAAATGACTTTGTTGTACTCTTTTCCTTCCAGCAAAATCTTCTGAGCTGCAAGAGTTTTTCTAAGCTAAGAAAAGTTATGTACAACTGTCCCACCTTTTGTTAGGAAGAGCGCTGGCTAGTGCTCAGTAAGAAGATAAGTCAAGACACAGAATAGAATTAGAGAGTCTACAGAATAGAATTAGAGAGTTTACAGACCCACACTTTCCGGTTATGAATTGGAGCCGAGTCCAAAATGCCGTTTTGTGATCCTAACAAAATCCAACTGGATTAATGACTACTAATCCTGTTACCTGTTATTTTTGGGCAGCACACCATCACGTTTAAGATGTATTGCTGCATAGTAAAATCTCTGGTGATGAAATATTTGGTTATCAATCTTGTCAAAAATATTAGTGAACCGTCGCTTAAATTTTGCCAACGGTATTCATTGCAGGATAACTCATTGGAAGATGAAATGGTTGAAGGTCATGCCCCATTAGCCATTGTCGGGACCTTTGGTGGTAATGTTCAACCTGAAGGTTCTCAGACCCCAAACAATGCAACACCTAGTAACAGCAGAGGTACTAATCACCCTCATACTTCCTCAACCCCTAATTACGTCTCCCTCTCTCTCTTTCTCTCTCTCTCTCTCTCTCTCTCTCTCTCTCTCTCTCTCTCTCTCTCTCATTTGCTTGGAATTTTAGTCTTCAAATGTGCTAATCGTTTTCTTCTTTCATCAAGGAGATGAAAATAGCTGGAAAGATATTGTTTTGGACAAGACCTGCCCTCAGGACATGAGAATTGTTGAAGCTGCCGCCAGTGGATTTTCTGTAGGGGAAGTTCATCTTCAAGATCCTCCTGTTGGGTCTCCACCGCTTTTGATTGGCGGCTGTTCATCAGCTACTCCACCTAAAAGTCGGAAACCTTGTTATGGGTGGATTAGCGATGGTGAAGAAAATTCAGAAGATGAAAACTTTGTTATACTCACACCAGCTGTTGTGAGTGGTTTTGCTGCACCACCACCGGTCACACAATCACCGCCGTAGTACTGTTCCCCTCCTATCCCATTAAAGGAAGGGCATTGCACCTATAGGGAAGCAAGCACCGGAAGGCGTAAATGTTAAATTAGACGGGCAAAAATATTATCTGCACTGGTTCAATTCAAAATTTTTCAGATAGACCTAATGCAGTAGTGCATAAATCATGAAGGTTGGATATAATTATTACTAGTTTCTTACTAAAAATAGTATTTAGATAGCTTGATTGTAAGTAGTTATTGACTAGAAAGGCTTTTCATGATCTGTCTCTCTTGCTTAACCCTTTCCTTATCTCTTGACCCTTGGTCAGTTATCCTAGCTAGGGTTAATTTCTCTTCTTTTCTGTTCTTAGGCAGCTTCGCGAATTTGGGGTTTGTGCGGTTCGAAATTCCTACTATAGTAACTTATGTTACTATTATATTCTCGCAAACCCTCTAAAATGTTAACTATGTTGTTAAAAGATGTCACTCGTGTTACTACAAAATGTCAATCATGATATCATAAAAGTTGAACGGCATAGCAATCCGATCACACGAGTTCCGGATCCACAACTTTACAGCAGTTCGACTGAACATGTTTCGGATCCTATCAGATTCGCAACTTGACACGTAGTCCCTCTTCCTGCCGTCCGTATCAAAATGAATATTCATTTTATTCTTAAATCTCTATTAATTTCTATGCCGCATACGACATTTGGATAGATGTGTTTTAGTGAGGGAATGTAAAAATATGCTTGTAACAGAGTTTAACCAAAAGTCACAAAAGTGGAATGTGCTGCAACGTTTTTCTTCTTCCCTATTTTGTCATGCAACTCATGATACATAAATCCGATTTCAAGATAGCACTAGAATTTTTTGAAACAAAAGTGTTTATATGGTAGAGTATAAGATGATCCCCTATACTTCCCCGGTCCTCGGTCATGCTCGAATTAGAATTTTGATAAACTTGATAACACTTTAACCAAGTAATTTGAATAAAAAATAATTATTCTAATAAAAATTTAAAAGTTGTAATTGTATCACGATTAATAATACTCTTAATAACAATTTTTAGATTTTTATTATAATAATTTTAATTTTTTAAATTACTTGATCAAAGTTAACTCAATTTGATCAAAATTCTAAATCTAGCGGGAACAATGGTGTATTAAATAACCTTAATTTTCATTTGAATTGTTTTTTTCATTTTCCGCTTCACCTTTATAATTGATCAAGTCCCATATAATAAATCAAAATTTATTAATATTACTCGTTTTTTAAAAAAATATTCTTCGACTACAGAATAAATGTCACAGTTAACTAATGATCATAATAATTTATAAAGAAAGTGTTTTATTAGTTTATACACTACTACTACTTGCAACCAACGATAAAATCATACCAAGCCATTTTTAATATAAAAATATAAAATTTATTTTCAAAAAGAATTAAAATAAAGAATGATATAATGAGTGGGACCATCCATCATTTCAAAACAATATGCTAATAAAAGAAAAAGATTCTGTAGGGTAGAATTAAAGGTACCATTTTTGCACAACAAAATAAGTAACGGAGTGAGCCTAACGATAAGGCTTGCATTAAATACTCCCTCCGTCCCGATCATACTCCCTCCGTCCCGATCGAAGTGTCCGAGAAGGACAATTGCACGAAAATTAAGAAAAGTGATGTAAGAAACCCTCCGTCCCGATCGAAGTGTCCGAGAAGGACAATTGCACGAAAATTAAGAAAAGTGATGTAAGAAAGAGAAAAGTTTAAATGTTGTGAGTATGAAAAATTAAATAGGAGAGAGAATGGGTGGGAGGAATAGTTAGGAGAGAGAATGTTGTGAGTGTAAAAGTAAAGTAGGAGAGAGAATGAGTGAATGAAATAGTGAAAAAACTTTCCTTTTTTAGGTATGAAACATTTTAAATGGGACACCCAAAATAAAAAGTTGGGACACTTCGACCGAAACAGAGGGAATAGTAAATTAGTAATCAAGTCTAGGGATAAGACTTGCATTAAAAGGCCCAACAATATTGAACTTTCCCTACTTTCTTAAAATTAAAATAATCTTTCTACTTTTTAAATTATTACTCTAAATGAAATTTGAACTATAATTTTAAATTAATTTAATTATTTTAATAAAAATCTAAAATTTGGTATTAATAGTATTTGTGATGGTATATAAATAATAAGTTTTAGATTTTCATCCGTATTTTTAAAGCAACCTAAAATTATTATTCAAATTTCTTTCGTGATAACGGCAAAAATATGTGAAAACATAGACGAAGGAAGTATAATCTAATACTACAATTAAACCAGGGCAAAACACAATTGGATTTTTAAGTATAACACCAGTCAATTATAAAAGTTTAACTTATTACATGTTCGAAAGGAAATAACACCACTTTTTTTTTTTTAATTTGTCAAAATTAAATTAAATAATAATTTTATTAATGTACAGATAAATAAAGTACCATCCTTAATATAATGGTTTATTTTAGATAGGAAGGATACTAAATTATTGCCAGAACAAGCAGAATCTTTAATAGGAAGTACTCCCTCAATTATAAAAGTTTAAATTTTTTTATTAATAAATTGAGTTTATTAATAAAAAAATTGAAATTTGAATACAATGCAATTTGATTGCACAGTCGAGCTGCAGTTAGCGCCGAGACTGTATGCTAAATAAATGGATAGACAAGATGCATAAGCCGAGGTAAATATTTAAAATATTCTTAATGAAATCCCTAAACGTGGAATGTCGATACGAGAATGAAGAGCCAAAATCGAAAGAGTATCAAACTGTTCTGAATGCATCGAAACTCAAATCCAACAAAATGAGAATATCTTTTTTTTCTAGGAGATGGTATTTGGAAATATACTAATGGAAATTAAGTAGTGTAATGAAATAAAATGCTGATTAGGATCCAATCTGTCAAAATTAGTGTGAAAGTTAGGTATGTCAAAATTAATTAACTGCCATTCCCAAAATGAACAGCATAAGCCCTAATAAAAAGGGGACTACCATAACAAGAGCTATGCACATTCTCATGCATATTGTCTTAATTCTGTGTTTCTCTTTCTCGAGCTCTCCAGCCAAATTGTGTGTGTGACTGTGTCTCTCTCTATCTCTTCATTGCAGAAATACAGAAATAGTAACAAGAATGGCGCCAAGATCAGGAAGAAGGGTCTGATCTTTTTAATTTCTGTTGTAATTCATGTGGGTATTTGATCTTTCTTGTTTCTTTGGTTTTGGGTTATGATTTTTTTTGTGGGAAATTTTGCAGGTGGGTATGACTAGAATGGATGCAGCCCTTGATTTTGCTACTCAAATGGGGTACCCCAGAGAGCAAGTTCGGGCTAAAATGGTTGATCTTCTTAAGGTATTTTCTTGTTTTTTTTTTTCTTTACTCGTTACTGTGTTTGGTGTCCCAGATAATTAATTCCAATCAAAATGCAAAATTTTTGGGGCATTTTAGTGAATGAAATCAGGGAAAGGGTTTAGGAAGGTTTTATTGTCTTTTTGTTTGCTGGTGGTAATTCTGTACCTTGTTCCTTGTTCCTTCTTGCTGTTTTGATTTTGATTTTTTAGTATTTTGCTTATTCTCTTAAGTAGATTAGATGTTTAATTGGGTTGGGGTTACCACTTTGGCTTAGGGTTTGCATAAGTCCTACTGAAGGATGTTTGATCCACTCGAAATATACTACGTGGTTTAATGGGGTGGAAACTGAGAACTCTGTTTGCTTGTCAAGAAAACTTATTCCAGCTAAAAAAAAAAATTGAGGCATTTTCTGCGTAAAGTCATGGGTTTTGAGGGGGTGGAGTTCGAACCCCCTTTCACTTCCTGTTATTGGCCTGCGGTTGGTATTCCATAGCGTTTTCCCTTTTCTTGTTTTGTTAGTATTAATGATCTTTTCGCCTTTTGTCAGATCGTTTTAAAGAATTTGTTATCCTCATATCCTTCTCAGATTTTGGGGATTGGATATCTAGTTAGTTTTGGGGTTATCATTTGGGTTGTGTTTATATATGTTCTGTTGATGAATGTTGGTCTATTTGCTATCTAGTTTAGTATTCTTGGGATTTTTGGTGAGGGCTTTGATTATTTTGAAGAAATGGATGGTATTTAACATTGTATGATGGTTAATTGAGGTCGTCAGGCATATCTGAGGTTGTAGCAACACATAAAAATAAGGCTACAACTTAATCCAAACTTTCACGTTATAGATGAAGTCTTATAACTATATCTGACTTGTGATGAAGTTACCTTGTTATCCTCATAGTCAGTGGATCATGAATTACTCCCTCCGTCCCAAAATGAATGTCCACATGTTTTTCTTTTTCAAATTTGCTCTTGATTAAGAGAAAAATTGAAATTTTTTTGGACATTCATTTTGGGACGGAGGGAGGGAGTAGCATTTAGACAAGTTATGTGATAATTATTTGATCTATTCCCCAAAACGTGCATAGTTAGTGTTGGATTGCTTAGAACTAGTTTGATGAATAATGTATGATTATGAAAATCATGGGTGTTGAACTAATAATCATCCGAAGCGATTTCTGGAAACAATGATAATTAATTTTCAAAGGGATACCCTTATTTATTTCAATGATTCTGCGTATTCCTCATGCATCTGTCGTTATTGAAAAAGAAGTGATCTTCGATTTCAGGTATATGGTGGGGATGTCGGGTATCCTTTCATTGAATCTGATTCCTATAAAGTCCTCATCGAGGCAATGATTGAAGAAGAGGATGGCAAGCGAGAGAAAGCTTCTGTGAAGGTAATAAACAGCTGCAACCTTTACTGTTTCTATATTTAATCGACTTAAGATGATTCTATACATTAAAAGTTAATTATAAGGAGCTGGTCTAATGGCTAGTTTTCTGCATCTTCCCAGACCCCGAACGCTGGTGGGCCCTCAATAAGTATCGAATCTGTATGTTCCCAGACCCCAAACACTCCCCAGAATGACAGAGGTACTTCATGGCTTCAGTTTTCTAGTTTTTTGTTTTTGTTTTTGAAAAAAGTATATCATTTTCTTGTATTCTTTTTAAAACCTGAAAAATGTATTGTTTCCATTGAAGGGGGTGGGAATAGATGGAAAGATATCGCATTGGATAAGATCAGGAGTCCTGAGACACCAAAGGACAATAATACTGATGGATTTTCTGCAGATGTAGAAGGGTACAGTCCCGTTCCCCCTGGTTGGGCCCCATCTCCTCCTCTGCCTTTGATTGCTGCCACTTCACCACCACCATCACCACCACCTCGAAGGCGCAATCCTTGTTACGGGTGGATTAGTGATGATGAGGATGGGGAAGAGGAAATGGAATTTGTTATACTAACTCCAATGGAAAGTTTGAGCAGCCCGAGTGGGACTGTGATCAGAAGTCCAACCCGTAGATCAAGGTGGGACTTAAGGCCTGAAGATATGTAGTTGCATGCTTCTTTCTCGCTTAATGAATATTTGAATATTTATTTTGAGACGGATCAATGTAGCAATTAATTTTTAAGATGCATTTGTGATCAGCTTTATTAACTTTTGGCAGATGGTTTTTCTGGATTTGGTTGCTTGTTATGAATTATAAAAGCTGTAATTGGATTTGGTTGTATTGTTTAATGTTGCTTTGAATGATTGAACTTTTATTACCTAAATAGTATTCGCATTTTATGTATCTTGTGTTTATTGTAAGTATTTAAACTAATTGTTCAGACATAAGTTATTGTTTAGTGACAAATTTCTATATCCACTTAACAGTCGGATTAAAATCTTTTAAAAAAAATAATATTTCTTAATATTTGTTTTGGTCAAATTTCAACAAGTACAACCAATGATAAGAAAAATGACAAAAGAGATAAGAATCAGGGTACAATGATTATCGGATAAAATAGAAATAAACACAAGGAATTTGTTGCACTAGGGAAAGCCCTTGAACAACTTGTTCGCCGGCACAAAACCCCGGGAGGTTTAGGAACCTGTCTTGATCAAAAGGTATATTAATGATCGAGTTTGAGTACAAAATTAAGAGCGTATGTAAGGGAGCTTATGTTAGTGAGATTGTGTGTGTAAAATACAGGTGTTATCCCCCTTTTATACCTCTAATAACGGCTAAAATACAAAGATAATAACAGGCCTATAATCTCGGAAATAAGTTGAGCTTGTTGAGATATTCTCGCCACATTGTTGATGGAGGAGAGAGTGGTCCGTTGCTGGATACTTTTGATGAAGAAACGATGTTGAATCAGTCTCCTAATTCATTGGCACGTTTCCTGAAAAGTAGGGTTTAATGTAACAATAATTCAACCTGCAAGATGATCAAGATGTAGTAGGAGAACTCAAGTTGTTAGTATCAAGACGTTATGTGCAAGTTGAAAACAAGTTGACTGAAAATGTAGGGCCTAACAATTGCCCCCAAACTTTTTTGAATTTTAAAATAAAGAATATAAAGAGACAAAAATTTAAAAAGTTTGCCAAAAATGGATAGAGTGTACGACGGTTTTTAATGAAAAAGGTTTGATGGGACGGTTTTGTGCATTTACAAGGCAAAGGTCAAGATGGTTTTTTAGACTTCCAACCGTTTACAATCTCTCTCAATAAATTAGAATCCTTCTTCCCCAACTCTCCCTTTCACAGAAAATCTTTAACAAAAGGGTTTTCTTTGGAGAGAAATCAAGGAGGAACGCAAGAAGAAAAACAAGTAAAATTTCTGGTGAGTTCTTCGTCCCCTTCTCAATTTCTTGTTGATAATTTTCTCAAGTTGTAAAAAATGGAAAGAAATAAGGTAAGCATAATCGAGAGTGATGAAGGTCTTCCTGAGGGTTTCGTAACCCAAAATCTGTTGAAAGAACCTGATAAGGAAAAGTGCTTGATTTCTGAGACAGATCTGGAAATCATTAAGAAGAATCACGCACTGCCATCCGAAACTATTTTCTTCACCCATCCCAACTTAACCTTCGAGTGCTATTCCCCTGAATGGGTGTGTTTCCCAGAATACCCTTTCATCATTGGTCTAAAATTCCCTTTTCCGGACTTAATTACTAGGTTCTTTACTTCTGCCAAACTTAACTATGCCCAGATTATGCCTCAAGGTTGGAGGTGTTTACAAACCCTAGTTAGGTTGAAGGAGGAAACTGGTTTGGATGTGGGTCTAGAAGAGTTGGCCTATACTACCGAAATAAGGGGATTTGGTCTTGGGAGGTATTGCTTTAGAGTTAAGAGTGGTGGTGATCCCATCTTGAATTCCAACAATGACACTGTCGATAGAGGATGGAGAAACAAGTTTTTCTTTGCTAGGAAAGATAGCCTAGGTCAAGAGGCTGGTGTAATTTCAAAGTGGAGGTCCTAAGGTAGGGGAAATTTCCTTTGATTTCACACATTCTTAAAATTTTTTGCACACCTAATCTTAACCAACTTAAATTTTCCTTTGTAGAAGTCGCCAAATTGCACGTGCTCTTCCCAGAACAAGAAGAGACAGAAGAGAACGTGAAGAAAATTTTCGAGTTGGATCCACTTGTCAGGTCTTTCAAAGCGTTCCCTGTCCTGTTTTCCGCAGAAAAGGTTGAGGGTTTGGAAGAAGAAGTTAACCCAGAAGAGTCTTTGCCAGGTTCTATCAAGATGTCTACAGGTTTGATTTAAAGTTTTTGCCTATCTTCAAACTATTCTAATCCTTCAAGTTGTTCTAATTCTATGTCTTTTATTGCAGCTACTCGTTCTAAGACCAATGTGAGTGCTGCGGACCTACTTGCTGATGCTAAAGCAAAGAGGACTATAAGGAAAGAGGGCAAGGCCCCAACTCCCAATTGTTAGCAAAATTTGCAATTACAGAAGCAAAGAAATTACTAATAAAAAATACAGAACAGAAATATATAGACTGAACAGAAAATATAAACTGGAAATAAAGGAAAAAGATAGCAGCAACACGGTTGTGCACGAGCCCTGATGAATCAGTCTCCTTAAGACTTATTCGTCCCCTCACCAATAGTGCTTGAGGCTGCCTTGGACGCGAGTCTCCCAGGATAGAACGTGCGGACCGGGGGCACTTTGCACCTCAAGTTCCCGGCGAATTGGCAGTGTGCCTAGACAATATCACCAAATGCAATATGCAAGGAGGCCAAACGAAGATAGAACAATATGCAGCAAAGAGAGAGTGAGAGTTTGCAGGAAAATTTCTGGTGTCCAAAATTGTTTGTGAAGACTCCATTTTATAGCTGCCTTGAATCAAAACTGCCAATCCCATCATAATCACGAAAATTATTACAGTAATAATTTTGCATTTGATTCTGATATGGTACATTACAAGGAAGAATTTAAAATCGAATTAACTCAGTTTCAGTTACAATGGGTAAATGGGAGTAAATTTCCGAAATCAAAATTCAATTTTCGAAATCAAAAATTCAAAATTTTAGCAAAAGGTGGGCTTGCGCGAGTAGGCCATTTTGGAGCTACATTCGTGTCCGCAGGACGCGTACGCACATGAGTTCGGTAGCCCCAAGCCTATTTTGGACCATGATTTGCACCCCCCCCTGCGCACCCGTGCGCGAGAGAGAGCCTCTATGCCACACACAATTACTCCTTACATAAAGTGTAGTAGTATTTAAACTATCTACCTTTCACATTCCCATTCAATGTGGGATAACTTCTTTTTCCCACTTCCAACCCATCATCTTTGAGCCTTAATATTTCATTCATCCATCAACCATTTTGGACAAATAAATATTCGATTTTAATGTTCTCATGGAGTAGAATACAAATCCATAATCAATTTGGTCATTTAACAAATAACCCATTTAGGAAATAATCTCAAATTTCCTTCACACCCACTATTTTTCCAACAATCCCCCACATGAAGGAAATAATGAGAAAATGGTGATAAAGTCCGACGCTTGACACTCCGCATAGGATAGGTAGGGGTTTGCCCTTTGAACCTTCCCTTGTAAAATATATTTACTCTACTCGCTAATCAGTAGACACGATGTCCTTGAACTGTTCAGCTTTTTGTGTAGCCGATCATATACTTTACACAGGTATCTCCCTAACACACTTCAATTCTCATGACTATGTTCATTCACGGCCCTGAACATAATGCCTGGTTCTGTGAGAGGGTCTAAGAATTGAGCCTCACGCAATTCTCCTCGAAGCGGCCACACTTCTCTCTCACATAGGTGATTCCCGCTCGACATTTTCGAAGCGAAAGAATCATTAAAAGCAAGCTGCTTAACCTTTTCCTTTCGGGATGTGACTTAAGGAATGGGTTTGGGGATGATTCCCCCACAAAGGTGACACTACAAGTCTTTTAACAGCTTAGGTTGTCCCTTTGAAAACCTAGATCTTGGGATCTCCAAATAACTAGGTGGGGTTTTCCACCGTGTTTAACTTCTAAAGAGGCTTTAGTCCCATTCCTAATGTCAAACTTTCAACTACCTCTTTTGTTAACCCTTTTGTTAACGGATCCGCTAAATTATCCTTTGACTTCACATAGTCAATAGATATGGTACCAGGAGAGAGTAGTTGTCTTATGGTATTATGTCTACGACGTATATGTCTAGACTTACCATTATACATATGACTTTGTGCCCTACCAATTGCAGATTGGCTATCACAATGTATACAAATTGGCCGGCACAAAGGCTTTGTCCACTTTGGAATATCTTCTAAAATTGGCGTAGCCATTCGGCTTCTTCACCACACTTGTCTAATGCTATAAACTCAGATTCCATAGTGGATCTCGGCTATAACAACCGCTTAGAAGACTTCCATGATATAGCAAAGACCGGCTAATGTGAATATATATCCGCTAGTAGACTTAGAGTCTTTGATATTCGATATCCAATTAGCATCGCTATATCCTTCAATTACACTGGATGTCTAGTATAGTATAATCCATAATTACGAGTATATCTTAAGTACCTTAGTACTCTCACTATACCCTTCCAATGGTCCTTCCCAGGATTACTTGTATACCGACTCGCTTGCTTACAACATATGCAATATCCGGTCTTGTACAACTCATTAGGTACATTAGACTTCCAATGACCCTCGAATACTCTAATTGAGACACTGGATTCGCCTCGATTTTTCGTTAAATGTAGGCTTGTGTCAATTGGAGTATTTGCCGTTCTATCGTCATCCTTGTTAAATTTCTCAAGAATTTTATCCACATAATGTGATTGACTTAGTACAAGTCCATCGGATATTCTAGAAATTTTCACACCAAGGATCACATCCGCTACACCCATATCCTTCATGTCAAACTTCGAGTTCAACATATTCTTTGTGGATTTAATCATTTTATCACAAATTTTCCTATGATAAGCATGTCATCTACGTAAAGACACAAAATAACATAGCCATTTTCAAAGTGCTTTTAACATAGACACATTTGTCACATTCATTGATTTTGAATCCACTTTCAATCATGGCTTGATCAAACTTTTGATGCCACTGTTTTGGTGCTTGTTTGAGGCCATACAATGACTTCACTAACTTGCACACTTTATTTTCTTGCCCTGGAGCAGAGAATCCCTCTGGTTGTTCCATGTAAATCTCCTCTTCTAAATCTCCATTTAGAAAGGCAGTTTTTACATCCATTTGATGTACTTCAAGATTTCGCAAAGCGGCAATTGCAAGTACAATCCTAATAGACGTAATTCTCGTAGCAGGAGAATACGTGTCAAAGTAATCAAGACCTTCCTTTTGTCTCGTAACCTTTTATTACAAGTCCGGCCTTATACTTATCAATGGTTCCATCGCCTTCATTTTCCTTTTAAAAATCCACCTATATCCTAGTGTTTTACTTCCCTGAGGAAGATCCACTAGTTCCCGTGTGTGATTTTGTAAAATGGAATCAATCTCACTTTTGATGGCTTCTTTCCACAAAGGTCCTTCCGAAGAGCTCACGGCCTCTTTATAACTTTGTGGTTCACTTTCAAGCATGTAGGTTATAAAATCCGTTCCATAGGATTTTTCTATCCTACCTCGTTTGCTACGTCGAGGTTCTACTCTCCGCTTCATCATTTTCATGATGATTTTCTTCTCCTACTTCTTCTTCTATTGAATCAAACGTCCGTTTAGATGAGCTTGCCTCATCTCTTTTACACGGAAACACATTCTCAAAGAAAGAAGCATTTCTTGATTCCATTATAGTATTCTTGTGTATATCTTGAATTTTCGATTCATGAACAAGAAATCTATAAGCACAACTGCTTTTGTGCATATCCAATAAATATGCAATCAATGTCTTAGGACCAACTTTCACCCTTTTAGGTGGAGGTACAGCTACCTTCGCAAGACACCCCCACACTCGCAAGTATTTATAACATGGTGCTCTTCCATGCCATAATTCATATGGGCTTTTGTTTAGTTTCTTTCGAGGTACCTTATTTAACACATAATTTGCCGACAACACGGCTTCTCCCCACATGTTAGAAGGTAATCCCGAACTTATCAACATGGCATTCATTGCTTCTTCCAATGTTCGATTTTTTCGTTCGGCAACACCATTTTGTTGGGGTGTATAAGGTGCCGTGGTTACATGTTTAATTCCGTTTTGAGCACAAATTGCCTCAAATGGAGACTCATATTCCCCACCACGATCACTTCTTAGCACCTTAATTTTCCGGTTTAATTGATTCTCAACTTCATTTTTATAGAGAATAAACTTCTCTATAGCTTCATCTTTACTTTTGATAAGATACACATAGCAATATTTTGTGCTATCATCAACAAAAGTTAAGAAGTACTTATTGCCACCACGTGATTGTGTTGATTTAAAGTCACATAAGTCCGTGTGAACTAACTCGAGTGGTTCACTATTTCTTGTTATTGAATGGAATGAAGGTTTTGTAAATTTTGCTTCAACACAAGGTTCACATTTGTGTTTGCAATCAACTTTAAATTTTGGTATATAGTTCAAGTTAATTATTCTACGAATAGCATCATAATTAACATGTACTAATCTACCATGCCACAAATGGGAAGACTCAAGCAAGTAAACGGAAGAATTATTCATTTCATTAACTTTGGGCTTAGTAGCCATTACATTCGGTTTCACTACCATAACACTAAGCTTAAACATCCCATCATTCACATAACCTTTTCCTACAAACATTCCATTCTTGGACAAAGTGACAACATCGGACTCGAACACAATACGAAAACCATGCTTAATTAAAAGCGAGCCAGACACCAAGTTCTTCCGGATATCGGGCACATAAAGTACATTGTTGAGAGTCAATTCCTTGCCGGATGTCATCTTCAAAACCACCTTCCCTTGACCTTTGATGTCGGAAGTGGCCGAATTCCCCATAAACAACTTTTCGCCATTTTCCATAGCTTCAAAAGTACTAAACATGTCTTTGTTGGAGCACACATGTTTAGTAGCACCGGTGTCAATCCACCACTGATTTGGATTCGAACCCACCATATTCACCTCGGAAACTACCGCCGCAAGGTGCATATCGGACACATCTCTAGCAATGTCATCCACCATGTTCACTTCACGAGCCTTCTTAGGAGCCCTACATGTTGACGCCTTGTGGCCTTCACTCACCACAATTGTAACAAGTTCCCGTGAACCTCTTCTTGGAAACCCCACCTCGAGGCTTCAAGTTGAACGACCTTCTAGTTGTTTCAACCTTAGCTTTCCCCTTGCCTTTGCCGTTTCCTTTGGAGCTTTGGCCATGCTCCACCACATTAGCTTTGGCCACACTTCGGTTAAACTTTTCTCGGCAACTCTATTGCCTTCCTCAATGCTAAGCCGAAGAATGAGCCCTTCAAGATTCATCTCCTTTCGCTTATGCTTCAAGTAGTTCTTAAAGTCATTCCAAGCTGGAGGCAACTTTTCAATCATTGCAGCCACTTGAAAACTCTCACTAAGAACCATGCCCTCGGCATCAATCTCATGATAAATTGTTTGCAACTCATCAACTTGAGTTTTCACGGTCTTAGAGTCCACCATCTTAAAATCAAGGAAACGGGCAACAATAAACTTCTTTGTTCCCGCATCCTCAATTTTATACTTTTGTTCCAAGGACTCCCATAGTTCCTTAGCATTCTTCTTCCCCCTATACACATTATAGAGAGAATCAGACAAGCCATTAAGAACATAGTTCTTGCAAAGGAATTCCCCATGTTTCCAAGCATCAACCGCAGCCACGGTTGTCACATCCGTCTCATTCTCAGCCACAACTGGCATATCTTCTTTCGTATACTTAGCCAAATTCGTAGTGGTTAAGTAGAAAAACATTTTCGTTGCCACCTCTTAAAGTCATGGCCAACAAATTTTTCAGCTTTTCAAAGATGGGGCCGAGATATGCACCGTATGAGGATTAGTCACAATAGAAGTGCCTTGAGAACCAGAGCCATTTCCAGCCCAGCTTTGGGTTCCATTCACGCTCGCCCAGCCTTTGTTTGTCTCGCTTGCCATTTCGAAATGTAAGCATTATTAGTCCGAATGGTTTTCAAGAACTCCTTCCCTTCGTAGGAATAAGTCTTAAGATTGTTAGCAAAATTTGCAATTACGTAAGCAAAGAAATTACTAATAAAAATTACGTAATGTAAATATATAAACCGAATGTAAAATATAAACTCGGAAATAAAGGAAAAGATAGCAAAGAACACGGTTGTGCACGAGCCCCGATGAATCGCCTCCTTAAGACTTATTCGTCCCCTCACCAATAGTGCTTGAGGCCGCCTTGGACGCGAGTCTCCCAGATAGAACGTGCGGACCGGGGCACTTTGCACCTCAAGTTCCCGCGAATTGGCGGTGTGCCTAGACAATATCACCAAATGCAATATGCAAGGAGGCCAAACGAAGATAGAACAATATGCAAAGAAAGAGAGAGTGAGAGTTTGCAGGAAAATTTCGGTGTCCAAAATTGTTTGTGAAGACTCCATTTTATAGATGCCTTGAATCAAAATCGCCAATCCCATCATAATCACGAAAATTATTACAAGAATAATTTTGCATTTGATTCTCGATATGGTCGTTACAAGGAAGAATTTAAAATCGAATTAACTCAGTTTCAGTTTCAGTTACAATGGGTAAATGGGAGTAAATTTCCGAAATCAAAATTCAATTTTCGAAATCAAAAATTCAAAATTTTAGCAAAAGGTGGGCTTGCGCGAGTAGGCCATTTTGGAGCTACATTCGTGTCCGCAGGACGCGTACGCACATGAGTTCGGTAGCCCCAAGCCTATTTTGGACCATGATTTGCACCCCCCTGCGCACCCGTGCGCGAGAGAGAGCCTCTATGCCACACACAATTACTCCTTACATAAAGTGTAGTAGTATTTAAACTATCTACCTTTCACATTCCCATTCAATGTGGGATAACTTCTTTTTCCCACTTCCAACCCATCATCTTTGAGCCTTAATATTTCATTCATCCATCAACCATTTTGGACAAATAAATATTCGATTTTAATGTTCTCATGGAGTAGAATACAAATCCATAATCAATTTGGTCATTTAACAAATAACCCATTTAGGAAATAATCTCAAATTTCCTTCACACCCACTATTTTTCCAACAATCCCCCACATGAAGGAAATAATGAGGAAATGGTGATAAAGTCCGACAGTTGACACTCGCATAGGATAGGTAGGGGTTTGCCCTTTGAACCTTCCCTTGTAAAATATATTTACTCTACTCGCTAATCGCAGACACGATGTCCTTGAACTGTTCAACTTTTTGTGTAGCCGATCATATACTTTACACAGTATCTCCCTAACACACTTCAATTCTCATGACTATGTTCATTCACGGCCCCGAACATAATGCCCGGTTCGTGAGAGGGTCTAAGAATTGAGCCTCACGCAATTCTCCTCGAAGCGGCCACACTTCTCTCTCACATAGGTGATTCCCGCTCGACATTTTCGAAGCGAAAGAATCATTAAAAGCAAGCTGCTTAACCTTTTCCTTTCGGGATGTCACTTAAGGAATGGGTTTGGGGATGATTCCCCCACAGTGACACTACAAGTCTTTTAACAGCTTAGGTTGTCCCTTTGAAAACCTAGATCTTGGGATCTCCAAATAACTAGGTGGGGTTTTCCACCGTGTTTAACTTCTAAAGAGGCTTTAGTCCCATTCCTAATGTCAAACGTTCAACTACCTCTTTTGTTAACCCTTTTGTTAACGGATCCGCTAAATTATCCTTTGACTTCACATAGTCAATAGATATGGTACCAAGAGAGTAGTTGTCTTATGGTATTATGTCTACGACGTATATGTCTAGACTTACCATTATACATATGACTTTGTGCCCTACCAATTGCAGATTGGCTATCACAATGTATACAAATTGCCGGCAATGTGCTTTGTCCACTTTGGAATATCTTCTAAAAATTGGCGTAGCCATTCGGCTTCTTCACCACACTTGTCTAATGCTATAAACTCAGATTCCATAGTGGATCTGGCTATAACAGTCTGCTTAGAAGACTTCCATGATATAGCAGCACCGGCTAATGTGAATATATATCCGCTAGTAGACTTAGAGTCTTTGATATCTGATATCCAATTAGCATCGCTATATCCTTCAATTACAGCTGGATGTCTAGTATAGTATAATCCATAATTACGAGTATATCTTAAGTACCTTAGTACTCTCACTATACCCTTCCAATGGTCCTTCCCAGGATTACTTGTATACCGACTCAGTTTGCTTACAACATATGCAATATCTCGGTCTTGTACAACTCATTAGGTACATTAGACTTCCAATGACCCTCGAATACTCTAATTGAGACACAGGTTCGCCTCGATTTTTCGTTAAATGTAGGCTTGTGTCAATTGGAGTATTTGCCGTTCTATCGTCATCCTTGTTAAATTTCTCAAGAATTTTATCCACATAATGTGATTGACTTAGTACAAGTCCATCGGATATTCTAGAAATTTTCACACCAAGGATCACATCCGCTACACCCATATCCTTCATGTCAAACTTCGAGTTCAACATATTCTTTGTGGATTTAATCATTTTATCACAACTTCCTATGATAAGCATGTCATCTACGTAAAGACACAAAATAACATAGCCATTTTCATTGCTTTTAACATAGACACATTTGTCACATTCATTGATTTTGAATCCACTTTCAATCATGGCTTGATCAAACTTTTGATGCCACTGTTTTGGTGCTTGTTTGAGGCCATACAATGACTTCACTAACTTGCACACTTTATTTTCTTGCCCCGGAGCAGAGAATCCTCTCGGTTGTTCCATGTAAATCTCCTCTTCTAAATCTCCATTTAGAAAGGCGCTTACATCCATTTGATGTACTTCAAGATTTCGCAAAGCGGCAATTGCAAGTACAATCCTAATAGACGTAATTCTCGTAACAGAGAATACGTGTCAAAGTAATCAAGACCTTCCTTTTGTCTCGTAACCTTTTATTACAAGTCCGGCCTTATACTTATCAATGGTTCCATCGCTCTTCATTTTCCTTTTAAAATCCACCTATATCCTAGTGTTTTACTTCCTGGAGGAAGATCCACTAGTTCCCGTGTGTGATTTTGTAAAATGGAATCAATCTCACTTTTGATGGCCTCTTTCCACAAAGGTCCTTCCGAAGAGCTCACGGCCTCTTTATAACTTTGTGGTTCACTTTCAAGCATGTAGGTTATAAAATCTGATCCATAGGATTTTTCTATCCTACCTCGTTTGCTACGTCGAGGTTCTACCTCCGCTTCATCATTTTCATGATGATTTTCTTCTCCTACTTCTTCTTCTATTGAATCAAACGTCCGTTTAGATGAGCTTGCCTCATCTCTTTTACACGGAAACACATTCTCAAAGAAAGAAGCATTTCTTGATTCCATTATAGTATTCTTGTGTATATCTTGAATTTTCGATTCATGAACAAGAAATCTATAAGCACAACTGTTTTGTGCATATCCAATAAATATGCAATCAACAGTCTTAGGACCAACTTTCACCCTTTTAGGTGGAGGTACAGCTACCTTCGCAAGACACCCCCACACTCGCAAGTATTTATAACATGGTGCTCTTCCATGCCATAATTCATATGGGCTTTTGTTTAGTTTCTTTCGAGGTACCTTATTTAACACATAATTTGCCGACAACACGGCTTCTCCCCACATGTTAGAAGGTAATCCCGAACTTATCAACATGGCATTCATTGCTTCTTCCAATGTTCGATTTTTTCGTTCGGCAACACCGTTTTGTTGGGGTGTATAAGGTGCTGTGGTTACATGTTTAATTCCGTTTTGAGCACAAATTGCCTCAAATGGAGACTCATATTCCCCACCACGATCACTTCTTAGCACCTTAATTTTCCGGTTTAATTGATTCTCAACTTCATTTTTATAGAGAATAAACTTCTCTATAGCTTCATCTTTACTTTTGATAAGATACACATAGCAATATTTTGTGCTATCATCAACAAAAGTTAAGAAGTACTTATTGCCACCACGTGATTGTGTTGATTTAAAGTCACATAAGTCCGTGTGAACTAACTCGAGTGGTTCACTATTTCTTGTTATTGAATGGAATGAAGGTTTTGTAAATTTTGCTTCAACACAAGGTTCACATTTGTGTTTGCAATCAACTTTAAATTTTGGTATATAGTTCAAGTTAATTATTCTACGAATAGCATCATAATTAACATGTACTAATCTACCATGCCACAAATGGGAAGACTCAAGCAAGTAAACGGAAGAATTATTCATTTCATTAACTTTGGGCTTAGTAGCCATTACATTCGGTTTCACTACCATAACACTAAGCTTAAACATCCCATCATTCACATAACCTTTTCCTACAAACATTCCATTCTTGGACAAAGTGACAACATCGGACTCGAACACAATACGAAAACCATGCTTAATTAAAAGCGAACCGACACCAAGTTCTTCCGGATATCGGGCACATAAAGTACATTGTTGAGAGTCAATTCCTTGCCGGATGTCATCTTCAAAACCACCTTCCCTTGACCTTTGATGTCGGAAGTGGCCGAATTCCCCATAAACAACTTTTCGCCATTTTCCATAGCTTCAAAAGTACTAAACATGTCTTTGTTGGAGCACACATGTTTAGTAGCACCGGTGTCAATCCACCACCGATTTGGATTCGAACCCACCATATTCACCTCGGAAACTACCGCCGCAAGGTGCATATCGGACACATCTCTAGCAATGTCATCCACCATGTTCACTTCACGAGCCTTCTTAGGAGCCCTACATGTTGACGCCTTGTGGCCTTCACCACCACAATTGTAACAAGTTCCCGTGAACCTCTTCTTGGAAACCCCACCTTGAGGCTTCAAGTTGAACGACCTTCTAGTTGTTTCAACCTTAGCTTTCCCCTTGCCTTTGCCTTTGCCTTTGGAGCTTTGGCCATGCTCCACCACATTAGCTTTGGCCACACTTGGGTTAAACTTTTTCTCGGCAACTCTATTGCCTTCCTCAATGCTAAGCCGAAGAATGAGCCCTTCAAGATTCATCTCCTTTCGCTTATGCTTCAAGTAGTTCTTAAAGTCATTCCAAGCTGGAGGCAACTTTTCAATCATTGTACCACTTGAAAACTCTCACTAAGAACCATGCCCTCGGCATCAATCTCATGATAAATTGTTTGCAACTCATCAACTTGAAGTTTTCACGGTCTTAGAGTCCACCATCTTAAAATCAAGGAAACGGGCAACAATAAACTTCTTTGTTCCCGCATCCTCAATTTTATACTTTTGTTCCAAGGACTCCCATAGTTCCTTAGCATTCTTCTTCCCCTATACACATTATAGAGAGAATCAGACAAGCCATTAAGAACATAGTTCTTACAAAGGAATTCCCCATGTTTCCAAGCATCAACCGCTGCCACGGTTGTCACATCCGTCTCATTCTCAGCCACAACTGGCATATCTTCTTTCGATACTTAGCCAAATTCAGAGTGGTTAAGTAGAAAAACATTTTCTCGTTGCCACCTCTTAAAGTCATGGCCAACAAATTTTTCAAAGGCTTTTCAAAGCATGGGGGTTGAGATATGCACCGTATGAGGATTAGTCACAATAGAAGTGCCTTGAGAACCAGCAGCCATTTCAGCCCAGCTTTGGGTTCCATTCACAGCTTCAGCCCAGCTTTGTTTGTCTCGCTTGCCATTTCGAAATGTATGCATTATTAGTCTCGAATGGTTTTCGCAACTCCTTCCCTTCGTAGGAATAAGTCTTAAGATTGTTAGCAAAATTTGCAATTACGTAAGCAAAGAAATTACTAATAAAAAATACGTAATGTAAATATATAGACTCGAATGTAAAATATAAACCGGAAATAAAGGAAAAAGATAGCAAAGAACACGGTTGTGCACGAGCCCCGATGAATCGCTCTTAAGACTTATTCGTCCCCTCACCAATAGTGCTTGAGGCCGCTTGGACGCGAGTCTCCCAGATAGAACGTGCGGACCGGGGCACTTTGCACCTCAAGTTCCCGGCGAATTGGCAGTGTGCCTAGACAATATCACCAAATGCAATATGCAAGGAGGCCAAACGAAGATAGAACAATATGCAAAGAAAGAGAGAGTGAGAGTTTGCGGGAAAATTTCGGTGTCCAAAATTGTTTGTGAAGACTCCATTTTATAGCCGCCTTGAATCAAAATCGCCAATCCCATCATAATCACGAAAATTATTACGGTAATAATTTTGCATTTGATTCGATATGGTCGTTACAAGGAAGAATTTAAAATCGAATTAACTCGCTCGCAGTTACAATGGGTAAATGGGAGTAAATTTCCGAAATCAAAATTCAATTTTCGAAATCAAAAATTCAAAATTTTAGCAAAAGGTGGGCTTGCGCGAGTAGGCCATTTTGGAGCTACATTCGTGTCCGCAGGACGCGTACGCACATGAGTTCGGTAGCCCCAAGCCTATTTTGGACCATGATTTGCACCCCCCCTGCGCACCCGTGCGCGAGAGAGAGCCTCTATGCCACACACAATTACTCCTTACATAAAGTGTAGTAGTATTTAAACTATCTACCTTTCACATTCCCATTCAATGTGGGATAACTTCTTTTTCCCACTTCCAACCCATCATCTTTGAGCCTTAATATTTCATTCATCCATCAACCATTTTGGACAAATAAATATTCGATTTTAATGTTCTCATGGATTAGAATACAAATTCATAATCAATTTGGTCATTTAACAAATAACCCATTTAGGAAATAATCTCAAATTTCCTTCACACCCACTATTTTTCCAACAAGGGGGATGAGGATGAGGATGACGATGTACAAGTCACCCACGTAACTCGCACAATTTCAAATACACCTACTACCGATGTGAGTGCATCCAAGAAGAAGGATGAAACAAAGAAAGGGAAAGGGTAATAAGGGTAAGGCTCCCAAAGTGTCTAAGTATGCCCACTTATATGATTTGGTGATTCTTAATGGTGTAGAAAAAGCCCAATGCAAACGATGCAAGAAATATTTATCCCCTCCGGGTGCTTCAGGTACCTCTCATATAAAGAGGCACATGGATAACCATGACCTTGAAGCCGCTAGTGGGAGAGATGGCACAATTCAAACACAACTCAATATACCATGTTGTAACGATGTTGAGGTCCATTTTCCCGAAAGATTTGGTATTTTTCTTTTCTTTTGAAAATCAATCGAAAAAACACGGAGTCGCCACACCATTTTTGTTTTAAGGGCCAAAACTTTGAAAAATGCCCGGGATTAGAGATTTGGGTTCGGAGGTCACGTTACACGCCGGGAAGAACGTTAGTGTTCACCCGGAATGCCTCGTAAAACGAGTCTTCCAAGCATTAAAAACCATTTGTGTGTGTGTGTGTGTGTGTGTGTTTTGGCCAAAATAAATTCAAGCTGTAAAGTAAAAATTGAGGACTCTTTGTAAGACTTTGAACAAATCCCATGATTTTTGGTGTGATTTTAGGGTTGAGTTTTTGTACTCAAAAGACCTTTTGAAGTTGAAAACCAATTCTTCCAGAATGAAAAGGGCAGTGGATACTTGATTTTAAAATGGGTTTAAGGGCTTTAAAACTTCAAAATATGGGGAAAGTCCGAGAATAAAAGTTGTTCAAAACACCTTAAATAAGGTTTCTGTAAAATAACTTTACCATTTGGAGATGATTTGGTGGACCAAAACCTTCTGGAAATCTCAGATATGCAATCTGGATTTCCAGAGACTGAGGAATTGACTTTTAAAAGAAAATTTGAAAAAGGGAGTTTTACTCACGAAAAAAATAAAGTAAAAATATGTCTGGAAATCTCTGGATGTTTGCTACAAAAAGTATTTTGTAGTCAACACCAAATTCCAAGTTTCTGTATGTCTAAAAAATTAGACCATGGACAGAGGTCTTAGAGAAAGGCTACTGGACAGCAACTTCCTCTTGAAGAAAAACATGATTTTAAAGGGGGTTTGGCATCCATGCTTGTTCCTATCTCCTTAGGCTTTGATTAGTAGTCACTAGATATTTTAGTGGTGATCTACTAGATCAAGCCATCCTTAGGGTACATTAGGACTTAAGCATTTCATTTGCTTGGGAAGGGGAATTTTATCCTTGAAAATGAAGATTTGATGTATGAAAATGATTTTTAGGGTTTTGAAAATGTGTTTGCAAGTAAGTAAAGACACTTTGAAAAGAATGTTGATCCTTGTAGAGGATCATCCATGAAGATGAACTTCCATGGTGATCCTCTTGGATCTAAGGCAAGAAAATGAACAAACTATATTTTGGAGTTTGAAAATGCATGCATGGATGAGAGAGATTTAGGGTAGGGAGAGGGAGGTTATACCTATCTTCCTTGTGTTTGTGTATGAATGGATTCAAGGCTTGAATGTGTTTAGGGTTTGTGGTTAGAGTTGGTCAAAGAGAAAACAAGTAGATAACACTTAAGTCCTCTATGTTTTCTCTCCAATCCTCCTCTTAAGTGATGATTTAAGCTTGGGCTTGTGTATGAATGGGAGTGATTTGAGAGTGTTTGGAGTGAATTTGGGAAAGATTCAAGAGAAAATGGTGGCAATCTAAGGATTCCCACTGTTTTCTCTCTATTTTTCGCCAGAGTGCTGTTGCTGTGAGTGAATTGTGTTGTGTAAACTGAGAGAGGAGTGCACTGTTCATTAAATGAAGCTCCAGGCTTTGGACACAAGGAATATCTTTTGAAAATTCAAACTGGTTGCTGTTTTTCAGCTTGCCAATTCGGGTTTTTTCCAATTTCTTTTCTTTTTAAGATTCTTTTCTTGGTTTAACCTTAAATGGAAATCCCTAATCTACCCTCACTTTGTTAGAAAGTTAGAAATTGTTAGAAATGTTAAGAATGTTAAGACTTTCGTTAATTTTCTAATGAAAATGCTAACAACTCAAATTGGAGCACTTACAGTAGCCCCTCGGCGACGGCGCTTTCGAAGGAAGCGGGGTCGTCGATAAGAGTAAGGCTCCATATTTGACAGGATGATCAAGTGATCGAGTGGCTGAACCTAGCGATAGGCTACCTACGTATCCCGAACGGGAATCAAGCCGGTCGTAGTTCGGGTCTTTGACCCTGGAGTGACTTTTTTAGGATGTCAAACTGGCGAGCGAGTTCTCAGCGCGATCGATTCTTTGAAAGAAACTTCTGGGATAGGAAATGACCATTTTGGTCTGGTGGCTAGAGTTGTATATCCGCTCTGCTGGGGATAGGAATGACCATTTCGGTCTGATGGCTGAACCTAATGGTAGGCTACCCACGTATCCTTAAGAGGAATCAAGCCAGTCGTAGTTCGGGTCTTTTGACTGTCTTCAGACGTCGACCCTAGAGGGACTATTTTAGGGAAGTCGCCCTAAGATGTGACTATTTTTGGGAAGTCGCCCTATGATTTGACTATTTTTGGGAAGTCGCCCTATGATTTGACTATTTTTGGGAAGTCGCCTTGGTAATAATTTCGGTTTGTCGAATTAGGGGATGATTGCGATTTATCACTTTCCTAGTGTTGTGTGTGATAGCGTTTTAGGTGCCTCAAACCTTGATGATGGCGTCTTAGGTGCCTCGAACCTTGATGATGGCGTCTTAGGTGCCTCGAACCTTGGTGATGGCGTCTTAGGTGCCTCGAA
This sequence comes from Adenophora triphylla var. japonica, assembly GCA_022495995.1. Lineage (NCBI taxonomy): Eukaryota > Viridiplantae > Streptophyta > Magnoliopsida > Asterales > Campanulaceae > Adenophora > Adenophora triphylla. The sequence continues at coordinate 161,910 of JAFEMH010004686.1, read as the reverse complement.
TCTTAATGATGACATTTTTAGGTGCCTCGAACCTTGATGATGGCGTTTTAGGTGCCTCGAACCTTGATGATGACGTTTTAGGTGCCTCGAACCTTGATGATGGCATCTTAGGTGCCTCGAACCTTGGTGATGGGTGATCTGGAGGTATCAACTTGTTTTGAAACGACTTCCTTCGATGTTCGTATCCTTTCGTTGGGGACAAACTTCGAGGGGATAGACAGTCTTTTGGTGGACTTCATTTGAAGGGATAGGCCTTATGTTTGCTGCTGGAGGTGAAAGAGACGGAATTCCATTGGCTTTCGTCAGGGATGAACCTAAGTTGAGGTTTAGTTCTATTGTATGAACCTAAATGAGGGATCAGTTCAGGAGTATGAACCTAAATCGAGGTTGAGGGAGACTATTTGAGGGCATTCTCGCAGGGGAAGATTAGAGCTTACGATGATTATCGAGGAAAAGGGTGGCCGTGTTGGTCAAGCGGCTGGACCTATGGTAGGCTGCCTACGTATCCCGAGTGGGAATCATGTGAGCACCCCAACCCGGGACCTAACACGTGTCCCGAGCTAAGGGAGCTCAAACTAAGAAATTCCATCTAAATTTTAAAACATTTATTTGCCTTTAAAAGAAAACCACTTTTCCAACTTCCAAATAAAATCAATTGATAATATCCCTACTCAAAGGAAATCCAACTACAACTTTAATAAACCGAAATCTAACCAATTACATTAGAAACCTTAATTAACCTTGTTTAACAAAAGAGTTTTCCATATAATTTACAAAAGAGGAATACTTAATAAATACTCCTAACAGCCGACTCCTATACTTAACTTGTCAAGCCCCAAAAGCAAAGTCCACAATGAAATCCCCGGCCTCACGGGTTCGGGTCACCCGTCTCGGAATCTAAAACAAGAAGGGAGAGGGGTGAGAATAAATCTCAATGAGCTATTATGATATGCAGCAAGATGCCATACAAGATGCAACATGTAGCATGGCAACACTTAACACATTAGGAAAGCGGTAAACACCTTACGTTACCTCATTTTACCTTTTCCCGTCTGAACAATAAGTCGTACAACGTGGGAGTAAAACTCCACTCTTTGGTGAATTGCCTCCAAAGATATTCACCTCTTATAGGACTCATACCCCGAGATCCATATAAGAAAAGATATCTATGATATAGAGTATCCAACCATAACATCGTCCCTCCTTACAACGGTTGCAATGTAACCGTAAAGGCTACTTATCACTCAAGACATTAGCAGGGCACGGCCTCACCCCGTGGCCACAGTGGGAAGGGTCACCGGTATGATGTACCTTCAATCACTTATTGAACAAATCAATAATTGATTGGCATCCATCATACCCACCCGAACATAATACGCCCAAGCACATGATAGTTACTTGAGATAAATCCACAAAACGGGATAAACAATATAGCAACATGGTAAAATATACTCATGTTCAATCCAACATCATAATGCAACATTTAAGTAATACACTATGCATAGCATCATCAGTAAATATGAATGATAACAATTAAATCCACCAATGGGATAACCATACAACCACATAATAAACATATCCACACTCGGAATAACAATGCAACGACTTGCCAAATAACTCCGCACCGGGATACAATAAAATCAACATACCATATAATCCAAAAATGGGATACAATACCACCATACAACACATAATCCACACTTTGGGATGCCACATAACAACTTGCCAAATAGTCCATACTTGAGGATATTAAGATAACCATAATATCAATATTTCCATAACTTGGACACAATGTCACAAGGTGGTACACACCCATTACTAATTAGCTTAATTGTGAAACCTATAGCTTCTACACCAATTTGAACTACTCACCAAGGACATGGAGTAAGTAAGGCCACTATATATCGTAAACCATTCCTACATAGTCATCGTGCAACCCCGAATAACCTTAATAACGTTCAAGATCTATTTCCCCAAGTTGGAACTATTTTGGTGAAGTCACAAATCAAGCCTCTCAACCATTTTCGGGACAATAATTAAACTACTTCCACAATTCCATTTTGATCCCTTAAGATGTCATTGTATAGCCAAAGTATTCTACTTTAATCTAGGTTAAAGAGATTTCATTTTGGTTCGCGTTTGATTAGGTTTGAACGGCTCTAAAGTTGATATCTTGAAACCGGGACGGGGCACGACTCGTCCCCCAGGGCACGACTCGTGCCCATGAGACCCCTTCTGAACACTGGCGTCCCCTATAGGTCACGACTTCCCTTCGTCCAAGGGACGACTCGTCCCTCGGCCCGAAATTTGTAAAACCGCAAAGAACAACAACCATTCCTCAAAAATCCCAAGGATCCAACCAAAAGCATTCTAAGTTATAAATAAAAAGGGACATTTCCAACTTTGTTAACTTCAATCTACCCATTTAACTCCATGAAACCATGTCTTAAACCTAGATCAATTCAACTTCCATAACCCATAAAATTTCTATAAACCCAACAAGCTCTCAATCAACACATTCAAGGGAACAAACACAATAATATTTATTTTCATGATCATTCAAAGAAAGAAAGGTCATAATAACTCACCTTAGGGTTTTAGGATGAAAAGATGATCTTCAAAGCTTGATTGATTTCCTCTAGATGATTCCACTTCAATGATACTCCTAGACTTGAATTTGGTGGAGGATTTGCTTGGCTTCAAGAAGAAGAGGTGAGGCTTCCATGGAGCTCTCAAGGTTTTCTCTAGGGAAATAATGGATGAATGAATGAAGGAGGAAGAAGGAGGGTGAGGAGGGTAATGGAGAGGGGGAGGGGGCCGGCTAGAGGGAGGTATGGGGAGGAGCACTTGTCAACCTTAGAGAGAGCAAGACCCCTTTTGGCCCCCAAGGAAAATCTCCTAAGGCTTTCACTCAAACCATTTAAATTTAACTCATTTATCCAATTAATTCATCCTACTCAATTTACCTCCTTTTATTATTTATCAAATTTCCATTTTATTATTTTCCCAAAATGCTTTATTTAATATCCAATAAATTCTCCAAAGATTTTAATCTTACTTCTCACCCAATTTATCTTAAATTAAGAATTTAAAGACATAAAGGAACACATAAAATAAATATAAATATTAAAAGCATCTAATATAATATTAAAAATTGATGCCTAGGGTTGGGGTCGTTACACTCACTCCCTTAAAGAAAATTCGTCCCGAATTTGATTGTCGCTTACCCTAAGGATCTGATAGCAAGGGTTACCTTTCACACATTCTAACTTAACACTTTTCCATTAGATTTTTCCATTGCATAATTCTACTATACACTTTCTTAACCCGAATACTCTAGGACTTCACTCCCCAATTAGTCTCTTCAACACTATGATTTTTCCAAGATTTTCCAATTTCATAAGTAATGTGATACTACAACTTAATATCCCGAGAATACTATACCATCATCACTAACCCGAAATTTCACGACCTCAAAGAAAGTATATTCAAATAAAAGTATTACATCTCATGTCTCCCAATACATTACGATATCACATTTAAACTTCAAATACTCGATAAGCTCCCCCAAATCGGTCTATAAGTCGACTCACCAACATTTCCTAAAACTTCAAATGGATTAACAAACTTTGGCGCTAAATTACCTTAGACCTTGCTTCACTAACCTCATCCCGACAAATTGGAGATCAACAATATCTCACTGAACCACGCCTCATACGATTTTATCTCAAAGCTAGAATGATACCTGCTATTTACGCAACTCGCTAAGGTTAATTAAACTGCTCAAGTTGAAGGGAAATCTGACACACAAACATACCTATTCTTCCAGAATTTTGGGTAGTCTTCAAATCTCTTTCTTTCGACTAACTAAATCTTTCAACTCTTAGGATCGGTAACTAACCCCGGAAGGGAGCTTCAAAAGATAAGATTCCACTTAAACCACACAAACAATTGTAACCACTCTCGATAAATGATAAGAGAATTCCGCTTTACCTAAGTTAACTTCCTTGAATCATTCGCTATTACTTTCCCATTTTGCATAACACTACACCCTGATCTTCTTTTAAATATACACTTAATATTTCACAAGATTCTCACATCCACTAGGTAAGGTAAGGGTCGGGTCCAAAGCCAACCTATTTTCCATCACTACAATATGATTCATCCTTATTACATCCTACACCATTTACACGTCCTTTAGAGTCAACTAAAGCAACGACTCTACAATTCTTAAGAATCCCTTAAATTTCTTCGGTAACACTTGCCAACTTAAAGATCACTGACTCAATCCTTACAAGATCCTATGGTAACATCCGAGTTTAAGACTATAGAACCCAAAATTTTACAATCTTCTCGAGCCAACTCATACTAACCAAACTTTGCATGCCGGGACTCCTCACAAGGAATCATTAACCCAACTCTCAATTTATTTTCACGCTCCTCCCGAAACTTTAATTACACAAGGGATCATCAATTCCAATTACCCTAAAGCCATCAAAATAAGGATTACAATTCTGCTTATTCTACTCAGAACCAACACATGAAATATACCGACGGGAGCACATTTACCACTTACTTACAACTAGCACGTAAAATTTTTGGAAAAGACTCCTTATGCAAGTCTAGCATATACCAATTACCTTCCACATCTTATTGCAAAAGCTTCACCTTAAATACCCATATATAACAAGAATTTCACATTAAGGTTTACCTATATCAAATACCAATATAAGCAATTTAGGCATGGAAAAAGGAGGCTCACTTATTATGATAGTCTACCAATACACAACAACTACTTAACCCTCCAGGTCAAGTATAACTCAAAATCATAAATTAATAATCGTACCAAACTAACGGGCAATACATGCTCAGTCATAACCACATCACCATCGTGGTAAACCAAAGAAGGTTCGAGGTATTCTCTCATAAGAGCAGAATCCTCTAACAATAAAACAAATTCTCAACAATGTATGTCATATATAAGCAAAATGTGATGCCAAACATAAATGATATGCAACAGGATCTATAAAATATGACCCCTAACTTTTGAGACAGGGAATATACCTCTAGCGACCTCTGAGGGATCTATCTCTCCTGAACCCGAAACACCTACTCGACCATAGACCTTCTCTCTCGGCTCCCCTTCGTTATCTCTTTTGGTACCACCTCTTTGTCGTCCACCTTGCTGACTGCTGCCTGAAGCTCGCTCCTGTCGAAACTTTGGACAATTCCTCCTAAAGTGTCCCATTCCCCCACACTTGATACACTTACCTTGCTTACTCCAACAATGATCTTCGGTATGTCCAATCCTCTTGCAAAATTTACAATTCATCCCATACTGCTTGGATTTTGGCCTAGATAAAGAAGCTACGACAAACTCTCCACTCACACTTCCTGAAGTTAACGTCCTTGGCTGTCCTCTAATGATTTTGGATCCTTGTCCTAAATACTTTGGCTTGTTTCCAATCCCACTTCCGGATCTTCCACTATTTTCCTCAATGTCCCTTTCGATCTTATATGCCTTATCTATGACTGTCTGATACTCGATGGAACCGTCAATCCATAATTTCTCCCTAAACTCGCTCCTCAAACCTGTTACAAACTTCTGAACCCTTTTCACTTCATGCGATACCAAATGAGGGCAACACTTAGCTAATTCCTCAAACCGGACTGAATACTTATCTATCGTCATGTTCCCTTGTTTTAGTCTTAAGAATTCAATCTCCTTCTTATCCCTTGTAACCATCGAAACGAAATAATCCTCGAACTGTTTGGTGAAATTATCCCAAGTCTGGGGCGTATGGTCCCGCTCCCAACTTCCCTTCACGATCTCGCCACCACCGATCACCGACCTTCCAGCTTGAAAACGGCATACCTAACTTTCTCTTCGTTGCGACTTTCTATGACCTTGAAAATCTTATTCATTTCTGCTAACCAATTTTCTGCCTTTAACGGATTCGGATATCCATTAAAACTCGATGGGTTCATCTTCACAAACCTTTCCCATCCATCACTTTGACATTCCTCAGCCGATTCGAATCGATCCTCTAGTCTCCATATCCCGTACAAACTTCCCGAATAATTTCATCATCACTTCATCCCGAATTCCACCTATACCCAAATCTTCTTCAATTCCCGTAACTTTCCGCCGATCATCCTTGCTTCCGCCATTAGAACGGACTCTGCATAAAACACTCGGCGTCAATTTCCACACATTCCCACTTAGTCTAGACATCTACCCTTGACCTCTAAACTAAGCTCCCGATAGCCAACCGTGAGCACCCCAACCCGGGACCTAACACGTGTCCCGAGCTAAGGGAGCTCAAACTAAGAAATTCCATCTAAATTTTAAAACATTTATTTGCCTTTAAAAGAAAACCACTTTTCCAACTTCCAAATAAAATCAATTGATAATATCCCTACTCAAAGGAAATCCAACTACAACTTTAATAAACCGAAATCTAACCAATTACATTAGAAACCTTAATTAACCTTGTTTAACAAAAAGAGTTTTCCATACAATTTACAAAAAGAGGAATACTTAATAAATACTCCTAACCGACTCCTATACTTAACTTGTCAAGCCCCAAAAGCAAAGTCCACAATGAAATCCCCGGCCTCACGGGTTCGGGTCACCTGTCTCGGAATCTAAAACAGTAAAGGGAGAGGGGTGAGAATAAATCTCAATGAGCTATTATGATATGCAGCAAGATGCCATACAAGATGCAACATGTAGCATGGCAACACTTAACACATTAGGAAAGCGGTAAACACCTTACGTTACCTCATTTTACCTTTTCCCGTCTCGAACAATAAGTCGTACAACGTGGGAGTAAAACTCCACTCTTTGGTGAATTGCCTCCAGCATATTCACCTCTTATAGGACTCATACCCCAGAGATCCATATAAGAAAAGATATCTATGATATAGAGTATCCAACCATAACATCGTCCCTCCTTACAACGGTTGCAACAGAACTGTAAAGGCTACTTATCACTCAGTACAGTCGTTAGCACGGCCCCACCCCGTGGCCACAGAGTGGGGAAGGGTCACCGGTATGATGTACCTTCAATCACTTATTGAACAAATCAATAATTGATTGGCATCCATCATACCCACCCGAACATAATACGCCCAAGCACATGATAGTTACTTGAGATAAATCCACAAAACGGGATAAACAATATAGCAACATGGTAAAATATACTCATGTTCAATCCAACATCATAATGCAACATTTAAGTAATACACTATGCATAGCATCATCAGTAAATATGAATGATAACAATTAAATCCACCAATGGGATAACCATACAACCACATAATAAACATATCCACACTCGGAATAACAATGCAACGACTTGCCAAATAACCCGCACGGATACAATAAAATCAACATACCATATAATCCAAAAATGGGATACAATACCACCATACAACACATAATCCACACTTTGGGATGCCACATAACAACTTGCCAAATAGTCCATACTTGAGGATATTAAGATAACCATAATATCAATATTTCCATAACTTGGACACAATGTCACAAGGTGGTACACACCCATTACTAATTAGCTTAATTGTGAAACCTATAGCTTCTACACCAATTTGAACTACTCACCAAGGACATGGAGTAAGTAAGGCCACTATATATCGTAAACCATTCCTACATAGTCATCGTGCAACCCCGAATAACCTTAATAACGTTCAAGATCTATTTCCCCAAGTTGGAACTATTTTGGTGAAGTCACAAATCAAGCCTCTCAACCATTTTCGGGACAATAATTAAACTACTTCCACAATTCCATTTTGATCCCTTAAGATGTCATTGTATAGCCAAAGTATTCTACTTTAATCTAGGTTAAAGAGATTTCATTTTGGTTCTAGTTTGATTAGGTTTAAACAGCTCTAAAGTTGATATCTTGAAACCAGGACAGGGCACGACTCGTCCCCCAGGGCACGACTCGTGCCCAAGTGACCCCCTTCTGAACCTGGCGTCCCTCTATTGGTCACGACTTCCCTTCGTCCAAGGGACGACTCGTCCCTCGGCCCGTAATTTGTAAAACCGCGCAACAACAACCATTCCTCAAAAATCCCAAGGATCCAACCAAAAGCATTCTAAGTTATAAATAAAAAGGGACATTTCCAACTTTGTTAACTTCAATCTACCCATTTAACTCCATGAAACCATGTCTTAAACCTAGATCAATTCAACTTCCATAACCCATAAAATTTCTATAAACCCAACAAGCTCTCAATCAACACATTCAAGGGAACAAACACAATAATATTTATTTTCATGATCATTCAAAGAAAGAAAGGTCATAATAACTCACCTTAGGGTTTTAGGATGAAAAGATGATCTTCAAAGCTTGATTGATTTCCTCTAGATGATTCCACTTCAATGATACTCCTAGACTTGAATTTGGTGGAGGATTTGCTTGGCTTCAAGAAGAAGAGGTGAGGCTTCCATGGAGCTCTCAAGGTTTTCTCTAGGGAAATAATGGATGAATGAATGAAGGAGGAAGAAGGAGGGTGAGGAGGGTAATGGAGAGGGGGGAGGGGGGCCGGCTAGAGGGAGGTATGGGGGAGGAGCACTTGTCAACCTTAGAGAGAGCAAGACCCCTTTTGGCCCCCCCCAAGGAAAATCTCCTAAGGCTTTCACTCAAACCATTTAAATTTAACTCATTTATCCAATTAATTCATCCTACTCAATTTACCTCCTTTTATTATTTATCAAATTTCCATTTTATTATTTTCCCAAAATGCTTTATTTAATATCCAATAAATTCTCCAAAGATTTTAATCTTACTTCTCACCCAATTTATCTTAAATTAAGAATTTAAAGACATAAAGGAACACATAAAATAAATATAAATATTAAAAGCATCTAATATAATATTAAAAATTGATGCCTAGGGTTGGGGTCGTTACAAATCAAGCCTGGACGTAGTTTGAAATCCACTGGATAGTTAGGAACAGGTCTAGGATCCTGGGCCTTTTGATAATTCGGAGGCTGTCACCTCAAGGAACTAAAGCCTACGTCGCTATTTGCGGAGATAGAGATAGCTAAAGCTATGGGCAATCATGCAACATTTGTGAATGTATGCATATTTTGAGATATGTTGAGGGACTAACGTACCTTTGCTGTGCTTACCTGCAGGAGAGCAAGTTGCGGGGGCTGTGTAGTGTTGAGAGTCTTGATGTATCTGATCGAGATGTTGAGACATTTAGGGGCGTGAGGTATCTCTCACCGATTGGCATTTGAAAACTTGGCGTCCCTGACCTACTTGCCTTTGAGAACTTGGTGTCTCTGATCGAATTGCATTTGAGAACTTGGCGTCCCTGACCCATTTGTATTTGAGAACTCGGCGTCCCTGACTGATTTGCATTTTGAGAACTTGGCGTCCCTGACCGATTTGCATTCGAGAACTTGGCGTCCCTGACCGAATTGCATTTGAGAACTTGGCGTCCCTGACCCATTCGCATTTTGAGAACTTGGCGTCCCTGACCGATTTGCATTTTGAGAACTTGGCGTCCCTGACCGATTTGTATTTTGAGAACTTGGCGTCTCTGACCGAATTGTATTTGAGAACTTGGCATCTCTGACCCATTTGCATTTTGAGAACTTGGTGTCCCTGACCGATTTGCATTTTTAGAACTTGGTGTCTCTGACCGAATTGTAGACACTGGAGGCGGTCTTCATATATTTGTGGATGTTGGGGGTTGTCTCTACCAAGTTGCAGGCGCCGGAGCTTGTCTTTGCCAAGCTATAGACATGGGGACTATCTTTGCCAAACTGTAGATGCTGGAGGTTGTCTTCATCCATTTGTGGACATTGGAGGTCGTCTTTAGTAAGTTGCAGACGCCGGAGCTTGTCTTTGGGGACTATCTTTGCCAAACTGTAGATGCTGGAGGCTGTCTTCATCCATTTGTGGACATTGGAGGTCGTCTTTAGTAAGTTGCAGACGCCGGAGCTTGTCTTTGGGGACTATCTTTGCCAAACTGTAGATGCTGGAGGCTGTCTTCATCCATTTGTAGACATTGGAGGTCGCGTTTGCCTAACTGGAGATGTCGGAAGATGTCTTCACGGACTATCTTTGCCAAACTGTAGATGCTGGAGGCTGTCTTCATCCATTGGAGGTCGCCTTTGTCGGACTTGATGCACTGTAGACCTGGAGCCAAGGTGGTGTTGTCCTAATGTGTCTGAGGCTAAAATGGTGCAGGATTGAGGTGTCTGAATCAGGCTGATGTCGTCTTTAGGTGTCCGAGCACAAGCTGTCGTGGGCTTGAGGGGTTTGAACCAAGAGGGTGTTGACTTGAGGTATCCGTCATTTGGGTAGTTCCGTTGAAGTCATTGGAATTACGCTTCGGTGGAGACCATCCTTGCTGTGAGGAGGCTTCGGGTAGTGACGGAAGACTGGTCTTTCGTGCTTGAATTGCTACATTTGTTAGCAGAGGGACAAATGCACATATGACATTCATGATGATGGATGCATGCATGGAACTAAAAATGACTTCGCAATAGCTTAGGTTTTTTTTTATTGATCCATGCTTTGCATGCTACATGAGCCCTGGGGAGATTTTTGTGGGGATGCATGTGGTGAGAGGGTTTGTATGTGTTGTGGACTGTTTGGGACAAGCTTTGAGCTGGTGGGGTGATATCCTTTGGTCGCGGACTGAATTGCATGTCATTGATGAGGTCAATTTTGATTTTGGGATGAAGTTGGATTTGAACCCCGGGTCTTGATTGAAATTTCTTTTCAGTCTCGGACATTTGAAGCTGATGCTGACAGGCTCTAGAATCAAAGTATGTTGTCATGAATGAACCCTCTTTCGCTTGGGTTAGTTGTGATTTGGCATAAATTTGGAGAATGATTTGGCGAAATGCTGATATGAGGAGATTCCCAATTCTCAACTTTTGATGATGCAGGGAGTTGCCACATACCAAGTTCTAAAGCTGAAACTCCAAGATTGTTGTTGAGGTGACTAGGCCTTTCTTCTGAAGATAGGTGTGACTTGATAAAGCCCCATTCCGTGGAAGAGACATGGCGAAAGCCACAGAATCTTTCTCTGAATGATTTGATGAAGCCCCAGGTTTGACAAAGCGTCACTACAGAGGTCCAGTTAAAGGTTTGACTGTAAAACTGACATACTGATGAAGTGCCGAGCCAATCGATCAACGTGAGAGCCCTCAAGGTGAAGTTGTCATGAAGTAAGAAACCCATCTTTGATAACGACTATGAAACTAGAATCCTCTCTTCGAAGAGTATCTTCCATATGGGACCTGTTAGCCATAGTGGCACTTGGCTTGTTCATGGCTTCAATCATATTCACCCTACTTTTTTTTTTAGGGAATGGATTGTTGACTGTATTGGGTCCTTAGGGTATCCTTTTTCGATCAGTTCTCATACTGCCCTTTTTCAGGAGCATACTAGTGGGAAGCACAGAGTTTAGTTGTGTCCAAAGGGACACCGGGATCCATGGGCTGATGGTTGTCTGGTCAAACCTTCCTTCACAAATCCCTGAAAGACGTCGCTCAGAGGCATTCCGAAATCTTCAAGCTTAAGGCTTCGAGACTTGGGCACATCACCTTTCCTTGGCACGAAAGGAGTGGCATTGTTGCAATCCTATCCCGAATAGGACTGGGCAGGAGAGGTGGAAGAAGCCCGGTATCTGTAAGCAGGTGCAACAACTTGCTGCTGATTGTAAGCCCTCTCAAATTTAGCCCCGACATTGACCATTGCCCACAGATCCGGATAGGGGAAATTGCTCCTCGTCAGAGGGAGGGATGGCCATTTCACTGAGCTTCAAGTTCCACCTTTTATAAAAATCCCCAATATTCTCATCTGGGCGCTGCATTGTCGTCTGCAGGTCGACTCTGTTTGTCTCTCATTCCAAGTTGTCTTTATACTTATCTGTGAAAGTGTTGGTGATCTGTTCCCAAGTAGCCCTGAACTTGGGTTTCGTTTCAACCGAAAGAACCACTTTAGAAGCCCCTAGTTTTAAGGAGAAGTAATCAGCCGACTGCCGGTTTGTGCATCCTTTGGCTTAGTAGGTGTCAAGGTGGATCTTGGGACAGGCAGCCCACAAACAAGCTTAGGCATCACGAACTTGTGCGGAATCGGGATCTCGCGGGCCGGAGGGCGGCCTTCCTTTGTGTCGCCTAGGTGACTCGCGCTTTCATTTCCTTATGGTGTTCCATGAACCAAAGCGATGAGGGTCCGGTGGTGGAACCAGAGTGTTCAAGCCGGTAATCGTGGCCGGGAGAGAGAGGTCACCATTGGCGGCACGCCGGGCGGAAGTATGGCAGGGCCTCGGGGCATAGGCGTAAACCCGTCCTTAGCCCAAATTACCCCGTGGAGTGTGAGTAGGAGCCTCGGTCAAAGTGGATAGAACCCAATGCTTGCCGTTGACTTCCAATTGGCAAAGAGGGTGGTGGTAGACTTGAGGTGGCCGAGTAGCTCGAGTTTCCTGAGTGAGACCCATAAGTAGGCTTAAATGCGGCCGCCGTCCCCGGTTGTTGAATTGCATGGCTAGTTGTGGCGAGGGTGCATAACCGGGAGGATGCCGCTGGGCCCCGGTGATTTCCGATGAAACTGGGATAGGGGCTTGCGGCCCATTGAACCCCGAGCGAGAGATGGGTTTGTGGAAGCCGTGTTAGGGGCAAACGAACTAGCATCATTTTGTTGTCCCGAACCAAACCGTGGTGGCATCCCAAACCGCTGCCGCGGCACTCTAAACCGTTGTTGTGAAGATTCGGCTTGATCAAGTTTCCGAACCGAGACGGGATCCCAATTTGCCGTGGCATTCCAAGGTACCCCAACCATGAGAAAACATTCCGCATCGATTTTGTTTCTACCGAGGAACTGCGAACCGATTCATCCCGTCGGAGCCGCATGGATCCAGTGGGTCTCGTAGTTGGGAGCCGGGCCGACCCAAAGATCGAGGAGATAGTACCATAGGAGGCCGGTGGTGGCATCCTCGGAGTAGTGCGGGCGACCGAGTGTGGGATTGGGGGCTCATTGCCCGTTAAGGTGGTCATGAAGGGATCTTGTGAGACTTGTGCAAAGGTGCCGGGACTCGTCAGTCTTGAACCGGGTTCTTGCCGAGGCATTCCAAACTACCGGACCGAGAAGTTCAAACTGATCCATAGTTGACAATCGTCCCAAATCCAACTGAGAAATCATACCGAACTGATGTAATCTGAGAAGCCCCTGACTGATTTGTACCGAACCAAACTGCTGCGACATACCGAGCTGACCCCAACTGTATTGAGGCACACCATACTGGCCCAAATCGGACTGAATTTAATTTGTTTCCCCAAATGACTGTCCCAGACTGAACTGTGAAAGTATACCAGACCGAGGCTGAAAGGATGACTGATTCAGAGTGTGGGCCCGGAAGGTGGTGGCATTCGGCGGTAATCTGTCTGGCCAAGATAGGGATGGGGATCCTTTTCCTCTTCTACCGTGAAAGTCCCATCGGGTTTGAAGGCAATCATCAAACCAAAATTCCTGACACCTTCCAAGGATGAACATCGAAACCTCATTCTGAATGGCACAAGGAGTTTTATGGACTCGGATTCCAACATTAGCCATGAATCTCTGGTCCTGGTTAAAATTCCGTCCTCATCCTTGGACATCAAAGAACTGCACTTGACAAACCCATGACCAACATGGCGATCAAATCTCACTTTGCTTGGCGGAGCCTTGGTCTGAAGAGATGTATTGGCGAAGTCTCGATTTTGAAGAAGCGACTTGGTAAAGCCCCAGCTTCATGATTGTGAACCTTGTAGTGAAGTGAGGAACCAACGTAGACCCGGTATAACCAGAGAAGCCCCACTCTAAAGAAATGACTTGACGAAAACTCTCCCTTAAAGAGTACAGTGCAGCTTTAATGCAAATTGAATTGTCATGTAGCAAAAGAGGCAACCCATCCTTCTATATTTACTTTATTATTTCCTTTAGTCAATTAGTCAACCGGAAGAAAATGTAAAAGAAATACAAATTAGAAATGTATACCTGCAGGGGCAGATTTTCGAAAAAGTGGGGACGAATCCCCGATTTGTATTATTTGTTGGCCTCATTTGATGAAGGCACAAAAGAACTCGCTTTGGGTTTGACTCTTTTGAGAGAGCATAAGTGTAGAAAGGTTTGTAAAAGTGTATGGAAGCCCCTGCTGACAGAAAATTAGTGTTTAGCTCTATTTTTCCTATAATGTAGAAAAAGAAGACTTGTCGAGACATCTGAAAACATGTTTTATTCAAAATGATCACAAGATTGCTTAAAACCCTTTATTAATGTTCGGGTTACTCACACCTCTAATCTCGATATGAACAAACATTTTGATTAATCATGAGGAGAAAGTCGACCAATACCAAGGGTTAAGTTGGCGAATTGCGAAGAAAGATTGTGCACATGAGAGGCCATTGATGAGACCGAATTTTCTTGGGATTTGGATATGTTTATGACCGGACCATTTCTGGTTTCCTACGTTCCCCTTAATATAAGGAGCTCAGGTCGCCGTAGTTCGGGCTTGAACTGTGTTTGGCTTTGGAAAAGGGGTATGAACATTTGTGGTACTCTTGGTGAAAAGGTTAGGATGTTTGGATGATAAGGTACGGGCCTTGAGGTGACAAGTCAGTTTGACAGGTATTTTGGTGATTCTGTTGCTTCTTAATCGTCGTCCTTCATCGGGGGAGAAAGATTTTGGATGCAGCTTAAGGGCTTATGATATGTTTTTGCCGTTGCTTTAACTGCTCCCTTGTTGTCGACAACTTTCGTTCTTCGGGCTTTAATTTTGCCCATATGTCAAGCCTTTGATCGGAGGTGCTGGGTCCTTGGCCTCATTTTTTTTTGAAGCTTTTGCTTTTGCTCTTTTTTTTTTTTGAAGGCAAGCCTCTGCTCGAACTTTCTTGATGCACGTGAGGCGAAGGCAAGCCCCTGTTTTTTTTTTGTCGACATGGGGTCAATCTTCCGATGCTGAGTGACCTTTTGTTGTTCTTCAATGCTTCCGCCGTCATTGACTTGGTGAAGGTGATGATGGGGACATGTTTTGGAAAGTGTATGGCTTGATGGAGGCCTTTGTGAGGTGAGGAAAGTGTATAGGGAGGGCATTAGTTGACTTTCTCGCACCAATTAATTAAAATCTTAATCATTTCCAGAGATTATTTGTTGAGCAATGCGAGTGATCATTCAAAATAAAACCATTTCATTAAATGTAATATAGGTGTGCAAATAATGTCTCAAGTCTAGCAAGAAAAGAAAAAGACTCTTTTATAGAAAATTTAAGATTAACTACAATGTCCAAGGAGGACTTGATTGAACGAAGAAAGTACTAGAACCTATGAAGGTTGACTAAAAGACTGTTTTAATATTAAAGGATGGGTAGCCCCCAGTCTAGCTACTCTTTGTTGTTGGACCATGTCTCTATCCTTCAGTAGACTATGCTCGCCTTTGGTAACTTCAAGGAATTCCTTGCTTACCGGCCCTGACGGTTGCCTTATCTGCCATCAGATCATTATCATCCCATTTACCCTTGGCGTCAGTCGTGAACTTACCGGGGGGCGGGAGTTTAAAGCATTTCACCAAATCCAAATTTTGCCGTGGTCACATGCTTGTTGCAGTCAAACCAGCCATTCTCAACATTTGTTACGACTAAATCATCTGGCTTGCCAAAGTCTATTGAATTCACAGAGCTTGAATCATAAAACTCAATCATGTTTACATTCGTGTTGTTTGGGAAATGATCATCATGTGGTTGAGATCACCGAGGCACTCGAGTTTGCCCTTCTTAATTAACCCCGAATCGTCTTTCTCAAAGCCGTGCGCTTGTCGGTTATATGACCGTGATATCGGTGGAAAGCACAATGCTTAGTGGTGTCCAAAGGGATTTTGGGATCCTTGGGCTGATAGTTTCTCATGGGTTCGAGGAGACCCTGCTTTAGCAAGCTATTTAAAACTTTGCTTAAGGGAACACCCAAACCCTCGGGATGTGGTTTCTCCTTTGGGGGAGAATGAACTTTTAGTGCTCTTTGATTCGAGATTTGGTCATTGACTTGGTCACCATTCTGAACAGGGTTTACCGGTTTTGGTCCATTGGGGCGCTCAAGCTTGCCTGTTTCGATTAACCCTTGAACCGCTCTCTTCAATACTGTGCAGTCGTCGGTCGTGTGGCCATAATGATCATGGAAGGCGCAGTGCTTACTCATGTCGAGGAGTGCATTTGAGCTCCTTGGATGGTAGTGCCTAGGGGGCTCCAAAAGGCCTTCCTTTACTAAACCCTTGAAAATTAAGCCCATGGGCATCCCAAAATCATCAAAATGTTCTCGTCGCCTTAGAGGACCACGATTTCTTGGTTGCTTTGGATGCCGTCAATTGTACACAATGCCCTCTTTCCTTTAATGGATGTTGCAGCCGTGTTGGAAGGGTAAGGTTTATAGCGGTGAGACATGTTCCGACCCGTAGTGATTCCCCGTGCACGAACCCTTTTGATGTACTCATCGATGTAATCGTCGAGATTTGACCTTTTGTAAAACTCATTCGTGTCAGATACACAAGATTGGTATGGTGAGATGGCCCGAGTCGAGCGATCGTCGATACTATCGTTGCTAGGCTTTTATTGTACCTCCTTAATTGGTTCTTTCAATAATCCTTTGGACGAGTCAATAGGAACACTGGGACTGCACGACACCGCCACAAGATTGGCATCAGTAAATGAAACCACAGTAGGAAGTACTCTGATGGGTGGGATGACAGTCTGAGCATTAAAAGCGTGACCGTAACCCTCCTCATAAGGCCTGGCAGTTGCCGAAGATGAGGATATATGGCTCGTACTGGCCATAGTGAGTGCGGATCCAAAAGGCTGCTGAAGACATGAGGTTTGAGGCATCGTAACAGTAGGATTGAACGTGTCTTAACCACACTGAGGAACGTGACTACAAGGGTAATGTGCATACTGTACTTGATGAGCAGGAGCAACTTGTGTAACAGCCGGGTGGAGAATTTTATGAGGAGCATTTGACCTTGTCGGACTTCCCAACCGGAGGGACGAGGTAGAGCTTGGAGGATGTTGTGAATACGGTAAACCTGATGAAGTGGTGATAAGAGCCTGGTGGCCCATGTGATCTTGCAAGATCATAGGGGCAAGTGTGCTTCGAGAATTGGAGGAAGCAAGCCGGCCCCTCTCGAACCATGGAGCCCGAGAAGCGAACCGTCCCAAAATGGCTTGCAGAGCCATGTCAAACCGGGCTGGGCTTGAGAAGTCGCGAACCGACCCATTCCGAGATGATGACCCGAACCAGACCGAAGTTGTGAAGTAGTAAACCGACCCTTCCAAGCCGTGGGGCGAAAGCCAACCGATCCAATCCCGGTGGTGAGACACGAGAGGCACCGGGGCAAAGGTTGACCTAGATAGGACTTGTTGAGGAGTATCGAGCCGTAGGGGCCGAGATGTACCGAACCGACCAATTCCTGCATCGATGACCCGGCCAGCACCGAGGTTTTAGAGTGGCGAACCGACCCATTCCAAGCCGCGGCGTAAACAGATCGATTGAAACCCAAAGGTGAAAACCGAGAGGTGCCGGGGAAGTTGACCAAGATTGATACGATGAGGCCGAGAGGCAAATGCGAGTGATAGGTCGGGGATGCTTGGCCCATTAGTAGTCCCACACAAAAGGGAACAGGGCATTTGACGGTAGTTGGCATGCCCGGGAGGGCAATTAGCTCCAATCTCCGCATCAACCGTAAAGGTTCCATTAGGGTTGCGAACAATCACTAGCCCCTGGGTTCTGATACTTTCCAATAAGTGACTGATCTGAGCCTCTTGATGTTGTCTTATCTGTTCCAACATCTGATTCCACTGCTCGGCATTTTGCGGATTTTCGGGGTTTGAAGTTGTACGTCCCCCACCGTTCTCCTCTGAGTTGACCATTCTGAAACTTTGAGCTGAAGCGAAGGAGGAAACTGATGAAGTATCTGACTCCGGAATGACTGAGCTGAGCAAATGATGACCCGGGGTCTTGATCCAAACTTTGTTTACTGTGGAAGGTACAAAAGGGTGTGGTTCAGACTCGGGAAAGAGAAACAGGTTGGTGTTTGGGCTTAGGTCTCATGCAACATGCAATTATTTGTTCTTGTTTACTTAAAACATGTTTTATTAAACCTAATCGATTGGAAAAGATTGCTCTTCTTTTTCGCAAACTACTCTGGATCCTGGATCAGTGGCCCCCATCACTACGTCTATAAGCCCCTCGTATTCCACCTGTATTTCGACTTCCCAGGGTGGACAGCCCCGGGCGAGGGTCCTATAGGGCAAGCGGGTCCCACCGACCGAAAATGAAAACGATCCTAAAAGTCTGGCGGGTAATCGAGTTTTAACGAGCATTCGATGTAAATTACGGACAAAGCTGACATCAAAGTCAAGATCATGTCCGAGGAGCTCGACAAAAGTCGGCATGATTCGGACCGATAAATGTCCACAATCGATCTTGACTTGTCGTCAATTAGGTCGTAATTAGGCATGGAATAATCGTTAATCCTTGATGACTCGAGTGTCATCTTGGGAGTCGGTGTATAATTTGTGCGCCGAGTCAAAGTCAAGGCGCTGGGCCAATATACGGTCAAAGCCCGTGACGGAAAACCGGCAGACTTCGGCCCGATTAGGGTCCCGAAAGATATTGACTTGGTATGCCGACTAAGGCTTGAAAGGAAAGGTCTATACACAGACACGGCATGACACAGACCAGACTAAAAACCAACCGGGTCTCGGACAAAGTGTGTCACGGACAAGTGCATGGTCGACACGAGGCTCCATGGGATGTTTGGGTAGTCCCGTGCTTGCACCGAGAGGCGTAATAAGACCAAACGGGCCGCTACAGGGATTTCCCCGGGTTAGGGACGTAGTGTGCAGTGTAAGGTCACGTGCGCGTAGTGTGCAAGCAGTCTATCTTCTTTTTCTGAGTAAAATAGAAATTTTTCATGTGTCTTAAAAAGTATGATGCATGATTTTTTTTGAAAATTTTCTTTTTGATAAATCTTTTTTTTTTTTGAAAATCTTTTTTTTTTGATGTTTTTTTGAATTTTTTTTTTTGATTTTTTTTTTGGAAATCTTTTTTTTGAAAGTAAATGCACACATAAGCACATAAACACATAATTCAAAATTCAAGTCAACGGGTCCGGTAGTCAAAATTTTGACTTTTTCCGAGGCGGCCAAAACAACACGAAAACGTGAAAAACAATACACACACAACAAACGGTTTCAAATGCCGGGACGGAAGCTTGACCCTCAAAAGTTTTTCTCTTTTTTTTTGAAAAGATAAAACTTATCAAA
The DNA here is from genome assembly GCA_022495995.1 of Adenophora triphylla var. japonica. Lineage (NCBI taxonomy): Eukaryota > Viridiplantae > Streptophyta > Magnoliopsida > Asterales > Campanulaceae > Adenophora > Adenophora triphylla. The sequence continues at coordinate 142,575 of JAFEMH010004686.1, read as the reverse complement.
ATCTCCAGCGGAGTCGCCACTGTGATGTACCCGATTTTTGAAATCAAACGGAGTCGCCATGCCATTTTTATTTTGAGGGCCAAAACTTTGAAAAATGTGTTTGCAAGTAAGTAAAGACACTTTGAAAAGAATGTTGATACTTGTAGAGGATCATCCATGGAGATGAACTTCCATGGTGATCCTCTTGGATCTAAGGCAAGAAAATGAACAAACTACATTTTGGAGTTTGAAAATGCATGCATGGATGAGAGAGATTTAGGGTAGGGAGAGGGAGGTTATACCTATCTTCCTTGTGTTTGTGTATGAATGAATTCAAGGCTTGAATGTGTTTAGGGTTTGAATGTGTTTAGGGTTTGTGGTTAGAGTTGGTCAAAGAGAAAACAAGTAGATAACACTTAAGTCCTCTATGTTTTCTCTCTAATCCTCCTCTTAAGTGATGATTTAAGCTTGGGATTGTGTATGAATGGGAGTGATTTGAGAGTGTTTGGAGTGAATTTGGGAAAGATTCAAGAGAAAATGGTGGCAATCTAAGGATTCTCACTGTTTTATCTCTATTTTTTGTCAGAGTGCTGTTGCTGTGAGTGAATTGTGTTGTGTAAACTGAGAGAGGAGGGTTCAATTTATAGGCCACTGAGAATGCCAGTTATGTCCGCGCGGATGAGTCTGGAGGCGTGCACTGTTCATTAAATGAAGCTCCAGGCTTTGGACACAAGGAATATCTTTTGAAAATTCAAACTGGTTGCTGTTTTTCAGCTTGCCAATTCGGATTTTTTCCAATTTCTTTTCTTTTTAAGATTCTTTTCTTGGTTTAACCTTAAATGGCAATCCCTAATCACTACTAGAAACAGGCCTTTTACCGACGGAAATTTCCGTCGGTAAATCCGCCTTTCCGTCGGCAAATGGTTATTACCGACGGAATGAGTCCGTCGGGTTCCGTCGAAAATAATTGGTTGGTAATACCGACGGACCAGTTCCGCCGGTATTTCCGGCGGATTGTCCGCCGGAAAATCTAAAATTCCGCCGGAAATCGTCCGTCGAAAATGAGCAACGCCTGCCGGTTAACCGGAGCAATAGCCGGAGTTTACCGATGAAAATATCCGTCGGTAAATATTAAAAAAATAAATAAAACCCATTACCGACGGTTATAACCGTCGGTAAACATAAAATTTACCGACGGATATACCCGTCGGAAATCTAAACCGAATCCGACGGATATATCCGTCGGTAATGAGTTTTATTATTTAATTTTTATTATTTTTCTGACGGATATTTCCGCCAGAAATTAGATTTATTTATTTTAATTACTTTACCGACGGAAATATCCGTCGGTAATCTGGCCAGATTTTTTTAAAAAAATTCTATTTTATTATTAATCCACCTGTAAACCTGTCAAACCTGTTTAAACAAATCCCAACATAAAATAAACACAAACAACATACAAACATCAAACATACAAACATCAAATAAACTCAAACTGTATCAAACAACCTAAAGCGAAAGGGGAAAAGGGGAAAGGGGAAAAGGGGAAAGGGGAAAGGGGAAAGGGAAAGGGGAAAAGGGGAAAGGGGAAAGGGAAAGGGGAAAAGGGAAAAGGGAAATTGTTTCGCTTGGGGAAAAGGGAAGGGAAAGGGAAAGGAAAACAAAATTTATTTGTTTACATTACATGCCAACCAAATAAAATGAATGTCAATCAACCACGACCCCGAGCCACGAGCGCCAGGCTGCGCTACCGCTACCATCGCCACTACCACCGCCACTTCGCCTAAGGTATTGATCGACTGACTCATCAGAAGTGTTACCGCTATTACGTGGCTGTGGCTGTGATTGCAAATTCATGGTAGCCAAGTATTGTTGCACACGCTGGTCAAGCTGTTGAGCCAATATACTAGCCACTAGGGCCTCCACTGGTCCGTGATCCGGAGTCCGCACCCGGGCCTCCACTCGGGCCTCCACCCGGCCTCCACCTGGCTCTGGATCTGCTCCACTCGCCTCTCAACCTCTCTATTGACCCGATCATCAAACGCTTCTTGATCCACATGATGACTGCCGCCGGAGGAAGAAGATGAAAAGTATTGCGTAGTAGGGCTGCGAAATGGCATGTTAAAATACCCCGCACCATGTCCTCCGAATCCGTGCAAGCGATCTCCCTTCGGTTGCTTGCCTGAGAGGACAATGGCCGCCCAAAGCTTTTCACGAAAGGCGGGCCGCTCGGTGCTCTCAGGAGCCAAACTTCCTTCTTCAATAGCCTCCTCACGAGCCCGCCTCTCATACTCTTCCTGAAAAAAAAATACATTATACACTATGGTAGAAAATAATATTTCTTTAACTAAATAATTTATTATTTACTAATAGAAAATATATAATTTACTAATAGAAAATACTATTAACACTTACAAAAAGGGTGCAGTAATAAGGATTGACCCATTGTGGCCCCGAGCCATCGCCAGCCTCCGTAGTATGAGTAGCCGTAAATACAAAGAGGCAAAGACGCCTCATCATCTCCATGTTTCTTAATCTTAACATATAAAAAAATTAAAACTTTAAAAAAGTGGAGAATAATAACAATATATGAATCAAATAAAGTATTGCTTAAGTTACAAACGGATAATAAATGAAGTTTACCATTACGGACCAAGTCTCGCCGAAGTTAATTGATCCTCCGTGTGCACACTCCCCTGCCCCTCTTGTGAGTTCCTATTCTTCTTTGCAATTTCTGAACTTTTTTGAAATTTCTCACTGTTCCAATAGGCTTCCCACTTCTCCCACGCACTAGCGGAGAAATTAGCTGGAGGCAAACCATCAATTAGCCACTTTCCTCTCATGTCGTACACTTTCCCAGCGTACCGCTTAGCAACCAATTTCTTGAAAGCCGCCTCGATTTGAACATCGGTAAACCCAGGGCAGGAATATACGTGCTACAAAAATAGTAAAAGTAGTTAAATAAACAAGGGAATAGTCTACAAACTTTACAAAGGAAAGAGAATTAAGTAATTTTACCCGAAACCGGCTATACCGGATAGCGTACACCTCTTTTGATATTGACTTCGGGTGGGATAAAATTCCTCAAAATTATACCCGCTGAACAAATCCCCAAACCATCTAGCGGGATCTCGACAACCACCATGTATAAACCTATAAGATATTAATTGAAAAACAATATATCAATATATATACAAATAAAAAGACAATAATAAAATGTAAACATTATATATATGACATTTACAATTAAATAATACTTAGCACGGCCCTTTGGGAGAGATAGATATTTCCATTTTTCCATCCTCATTAATAATTGCGTCCAAGTTAACCCGTCCAGGATGGTTCACTCACCTGGAGCACTAGAGCTTACATTACCTTGACTGCTCAAATCATCATCACTACGTCCTGAACCGGACGTAGAGCCCCTCCCTCCAGTCCTTGGAGAAACAAGACGATGGACAAAACCCGCAACCTTGCCTCTCTTTGAACGATTGCCACCTCGACCCGACATATCTAAACTAGTATATTATATATACAAATAAAAACAATATATCAATATATATACAAATAAAAAGACACTTCATTTAGGATGTGAATAATTTTAAATATTAATATTTAATTCTTTGTTGTTAAGTATATCATTCTCTAGGGTGAAAGGACAATTCATGTCCATTAGGTTTAGAATTGGGGTCGGCTTCTATCCCATCCCGAAATACACGTATGAATTGCAAATATCACTTTGTCTACTTGCTTTATAATCGAAAATCAAGCAATTTTAATAGACAATAATGATATTTACAAATCATATAATCGAGCATAATTTTTATTCATTACCATAACATGCATAATTTTGATCAATAAACAAGATGAGAGTCGTTATCATCCACAACAATCAAAACCCTATCTCAGCTTAGACCAAGAAAGACAGAGCAAACAAGTTCTCGACTGTTTGAGCAAAGAATTTTCTGTTTAATATAGGTTTTTCACTTTGTCCTCCTCTCTAAGGATCTCAAACATCACGGCCATGTTCTTGTCGATTACTGTTTTACTCTTCCTTTGGTGGTATACGGTCACAAGTAAAAACAAGGTAACGAGTATAACACCGATGAAGAGAAAACGAGCTTCCCTCCAATTTTTTCAATCTCCACCTTCCATTTACCCAAGATCCCGATTGCGGAATCTTCCTCATGAGCTTGAAAGCTGGCGGTGTTGCCCTCAATCTCACGGTTGCTTTGCATGTTTTGCGAAGCAACCATGAGATTGAGAGCAACACCGCCAGCCTTTCATGCTCACGAGGAAGATTCTCGCAATCAGATCTGGGATAAATGGAAGGTGGAGATTAAAAAATTGGAGGAAAGTTCTGTTTTCTCTTCACCGGTGTTATATCGTTACCTTGTTTTTACTTGTGACCGTATACCACCAAAGAAGAGAAAATGCACACGTACAAGAACATGGCCGTGATGTTTCGCATTCTTAGAGAGAAGAGGACACCAAACCGGAAAAACTCTTATTAAACGTAAAATCCTTTGCTCAAACCGACAAGAACTTATTTGCTCCATCTTTCTTGATCAAAGATGGACGGATTTTGATAGCCGTGTGTGAGAAAGGCTCTCATCTTATTTATATATATACATATATGTATATTTTTATTTTTATTTTTATTTTTTATTTTTTATTTTTTTATTATTATATTTATTATTATTATTATTATTATTATTATTATTGTTATTATTATTATTATTATTATTATTATTATTATTATTATTATTATTATTATTATTATTAATATTTATTTTATTTATTTATTTATTTTGTTTTTTTTATTTTTTATTTTTTATTTATTTTATTTATTTATTATTTCATTTATTATTATATTTTTATTATTATTATTATTATTATTATTATTATTATTATTTTATTATTATTTATTTTATTTTTTATTATTTATTTATTTTGTTTTTTTTATTTTTATTTTTTTATTTATTTTTTATTTCATTTTTTAGACATTCACCCCCTTCACCGTCCCAAATATGAATATCCAAAACCTTTTAAAATTTGCTCTCCAAGAGTAAATTTGGATCTTTTTTTCGACATTCATTTTGGGACGGAGGGGGTGTAATATTTAAGAAAAAGTAAGTGTATATGAATACATGAGCGTACGAGCCGAGCCTATTTAATTGCCAATATTGGGTAGATGTCCGTTTTTATTCTTGATCGGTAATTTTTAAAAAAATGGAACGGAGTTAGTACCATATAAAAATAAATAAATATTAGCAAAAAAAGAAGTAGAGATAATAAGAGATTTTCATAATTCTAGCTTCACACCAATTGCCTATTAGCAAGACAAAGGGTCGAGGAAATGTTGCAAAAATAACTCAATCCAAGCCTACCAAACTCTTACATAAACCAACAATCTAGACCATATTCAAACCTTTTGACACCTAAAAATGCAAATGAAACAACTAGCACATAGAAAAAGACTACATAATTAAACCCACATAGACAGCTTAATTATTTTACTAATAAAGTTACCAAATATACTTTCTTAATTATTTTCAACAATTATACATACACGCTTAATTAATTTTTTCAAAATTATGCATACTTTCAAAATTAAACCCACACACACCATGGCCGCCGCCACTCACACACACACACACGGCCGCACACACTCACACTCACACGCGTAACACACACACTCACAGCACACACCAAATAGCTGCTCATATATTCAAAAAACCAAATACAACCAGCATATATATCATAATTTATAGATAAATAAATTTAGATTGAAACATTATATTCGGCATTTTAAATCAGTTGGTATCATAATTACACATTCACAAAGACATTCTAACATCATTTTCTTATCACTGCAATTTATTTAACTTTCGTAATCAATACTTGAGAAAGAGAAATCCAGTGAGAGAGAGAGAGAAAGAGAGCTTACCGGCGACGGAGACAACGACGGCGAACGGCGGGCTCGGCGGCAACGGGAGAGAGGGCGACTGCGAGAGAGAGAGAGAGAAAGCGAGTGAGAGAGAGAAAGGGATTGAGAGAGAGAAAGAGAGCTTACCGGCCGGCGACGGAGACGGCAACGGCAACGGCGAACGGCGGAAATGGCGGAGACGGCGTTTGTTCTCAAATTACTGATGAGAGAGAGAGAAAGTGAGAGGGAGAAATCGAGTGAGAGAGGAATTAAGGGATTGAGAGAAACTTACCGAAGACGGCGACGGCAACGGCGAGGCCTAGGGTTCTTCGAATTCGCGAACTGAGAGAGAGAGAGGAGGAGTCGTAAAATGAAAAAAATGGGATTTTCTCATTATATATAGGGCGTCATTACCGACGGACTTGACCGTCGGTAATACCGACGGACAATGACCGCCGGTATTACCGACGGACTACCGGCGGAAATATTTCAAATACCGACAGAATAAACGAAATTTTAAAAAAAAAAACCCGGTAAAATGAAAATAAATTCCGTCGGTATTCGTTTGTTTTCCGTCGGTATTACCGACGGACACAGTCCGTCGGTAAATGTCCGTCGGTAAATGCCCTGTTTCTAGTAGTGTCTTGTACAGATTAAGTTCATCATGAGCTAAGCTTAAGACTTTCTTAAGATTAGAGAATTGATGGATCACCATTTCTGCTTCCTTGAACATCCATTCATGTTCCATGGAAGAAACTTCTTCCACCACCTTTTTCAAAATTTTCTTCTTTGGAATTGCTTTTGAAGGTGGAGCATTTACAGGAGGAAAAATGGGACGTGAATACGAGCAATTTCCTATCTTAATGCTAGGAGTAAGTTTGATATTTTCATCCAACTTAAAATTTGGAAGTTTTACAGAAACCTCTTCTTCTTCCATATCTTGCAACTCGATTGACTCAGAATCTGACTCATCGAAAGCATCTGCAATTAAGCAGAGATTAACCTCTTCGGTTTCATCATCACTTCCATCATCAGAATCCGTTTCAATCCAAGTTGCCAATTCCTTGGAATTCTCTTCTTCCTCAGCAACCATTCTCTTGCGATGAGAAAATTTCGCAGGAGAGGTTTTCTTTTTCATGTATTCATTCGTATTTGGGTTGTGGACACTCAGATGCAAAGTGACCAGGTTTCCTACAGTTGTAGCAAACTAGATCACTCCTTTTCTTTGTATCTCCAGCCTTAGAAAACGTTGCAGGAGGTTTGCTTTTTGGAAATGATTTTGTGAAAGGTTTTGAGGATTTTCTAAATTTTTGAAATCTTTTCACAAACGTGGCAAAATCATCATCATCCATCTCGATGAGTGATGAGGTTGATATGGAAGGATCTGAATTTTGATTGGATGTAGATGGTTTCTCCTCATGTTCCACGACGGACATGGAAAGTGATTTGGTTTTCCCTTCAATCTCTTCAATATGATTTAATTTAAGTTCATAGACTCTAAGATTGGCGTACAAGTTACTTAATGACCAAGTACCCAAAACTTTGGAGTCTTCTAGAGAGGTAGCCTTATTTACCCATCTAGAACCTAAAGCAGATAGGAAAGTCATATTGATTTCCTTATCGGTTAAAGTTTTGCCAAGAGATCTACAAGCATTAACTACCTCAACATAGCGGTCGTAGGTTTGACGCAAGGTTTCGTTGGATTTTATGTTGAAGTTGTTGTAGGATCTTTCAACAGCATATAATTTGCTTTCCTTACATTCGTCATCACCTTCGAGGTAGCTCTCTATGGCATCCCACATCTTCTTTGCGGTTTTGAGATACATCACTTTCTGAAGAGTTGAAACTGGAAGGGTTCCTGAAATGATGTGCCTTGCCTTGCTGTCCAAGGCAGCTAATCTCTTCTCTTCATCTGACCACTCGTCTTTAGGCTTTTTGACCTCTGGGGTTTCTGTATTGGTGGTTGCATCAGTGTTGGCCTTCATGGGAACAAACGGGCCATTGATTACGCACTCCACCAGCATCTCATCAATTGTTTCCAAATGAATGAGAATTATACACTTCCAGATGCACTACCAGAAAAAGGTCATTTAGCGACGGAAATTTCCGCCGCTAAAATTATATTTCCGTCGCTAAAATAAATCACCGACGGAAAAATTCCGTCGGTGGTCCGCCGCTACAGCCCGTACTGTCATAAAGGCTCCGACGGTCAATTTCCGCCGCTATTTTTTTCTTTTTACCGACGGAATTAATTCCGCCGGTGAATTAATGGTTTCAGCCGACGGAAAATTCCGTCGCTATATTAATTTAATTTAATTAAATTTTCATTTCACGGCCATGAAATTTCCGTCGCCGTAATAAAAATTAATTTAATTAAATTAATTTCAGGCGGAAATTTCCATCGCCGTAATAAAATTTAAATTAAAATTAAATTATTTCAATGCATGAATTTACCGTCGCTGAAATTATTTAATTTTAATTTAAATTTTATTACAAATGACGGAAATTTCCGCCGCCGAAATTAAAAATTAAATAAAAATTAAATGATTATAGCGGCGAAATTCCGTCAGCCGAAATTAATTTATTTAATTAATTTTAATTTCAAAGCATTAATTTCGCCGACGGAAAATTCCGTCGCCGATTCCGAAATAAATTTAAAAAATAATTTAAAATATCAATAAACCAAAATTTTTTGTACCCGATATAACATTTCAATTTATAAAACTAAAACTATAAAAACTAAAATTCAAATATCGCCGTACCAAATAAAAACTAAATACCACCGTACCAATTCGGGAGGGGGAGGGGAGAGGGGGAGAGGGGGAGGGGAGGAGGGGGAGAGGGGGAGGGGAGAGGGGGAGGGGGAGAGGGGGAGGGGGAGAGGGGTGGAGCGGGGGAGAGGCGGGGAGGGCTCCCGCGGGTATCAAATGTCTCAAATGTTTACAAACAAGTATAAATTAATACAAAATGTCCAAAAATGTCTAAAAATGTCCGCAATCAACCTGGGAGGCGGGAAATTACCCTGGGAGTCCCGGGCCGAGATGAGCCATCAACAGGCGCCAATTGTCTTTGAGTCTCGCATGCCGTCTCTCGAATCTCTCGCATGACGTCGATCGTTCTCCTCCCGCATCTGCGTCTCGAACCGCCAAAGCATCCGCAAGCTTTGCCCGCTCGCGTTTCTCCTCCTCCAACGCAGCCTCCAGAGTGTCGACCCTCGGATCATGAAACGTGGGCCGGACTACATTTCGCCGACGGCCGGCCGACGCCGACGGGCATTGCCGCCCGTAATCCCCCATCCCTAACACTCGGGCTCCTCTCCTTGGATGTCCCCGAGAGGTGACCTCCTCGCCAAACATCGCACGAAGGGGACGGGCTCGTCGGAGGCGTTCCTTCGGGAACAACGGCGGCTTGATATGCGGCACGAAAAATAAAACAAACAATTATAATCATATACACAATGTAAGGTACATAAATAAATTTACATATTCAAAATCAAGTCATTTAATGGTAGTTTACTTACAAAGGCAAGAGTGCATCGATCGTCAACCCATTGCGGAGGTTGATCGGGCGCCGTAGAATTCCGAATATGGGTGCTAGCGTAAACATCCACAAAAGTGATATTCGGACCATACTCCCTTTCCTATAAATAAAATAAGCGAGATTATTACTTTGAAATTGTATATATAAATGCAACATTTAAACCGATTTAAAAGCATGCATACACTACATTTACACTAAAACTATGGATTTCATAGCATCAACATTGGCTCCCAAACTAACATACGTACATAAACCTATTTAAAAGCATCCATACACTACTACATTTAAATTAACATACATACCATGCGGTCGTGATGCTCGGGCGACCGTGAGCGGCCCCCAGTATGCAACGCCGCCGACCCCGAGGAGCTCGCTCTATTGGCCTTGGCCTGTTCGGATACGGCCTTCGCCGCAGCGACCCCAATATTCGCAAAATTGACCAAACACCTCATCGGTCATAAAAGTAGGACACAAGGGCCGTTGTCCCGCCGCGAGCCGAGCAAGATAATAATTTTTCTTCGTGGTACCTATAAAAAATATGAATATCTTGTAAACATATAATGATGACATTATAAAATTAAAAGAGTATAATCATTGTTAATTAAACTAATTAAGGATAGATAAATATGTTACAAATAAAATCCTTAAATGCCTTGTGAGCCTCGCTCAAAGAAAACAAATCTAGCCGTCTCCTCGCCGATGTCCGGATCCCAATAATATTTAGCCTACAACATATAATGATAACATTACAAAACTAAAAGAGTATAATCATTATTAATTATAACATTTTAATAACAAACTAACATTTAAGTTTTAAATAAAAACCATTAACACATTACCTTAAACTCATCCCACGCATCCTCCTTCCGCCTCTCGTGGCAATTTTTTCCAGCTTGGGCCAAAACTCGGTCATTTTCCGAGACCGCCGCATGTGCCCGATCTTAGTGCCGGTGGTGGGGTATCCACCTACAAACCCGCCAAGTATATTTATACAATAACATTTTAACTTAAATAATGAATTATATATAAAGCAAAAAGGAACCAACTTATATCAAATTAATGAAGAGTTACTTAATGGTCATAAAGTGATGATATCCGCACATATATCCTCCCCCTCGTAATCGACGTGTAGTCCGAGTACCGGCCCAGAGAGGTGGAGCTAGTACTACCGTGTGAGGGGTCAACACCATCGCTACCGGATCGGGACGGTTGCGTCCCCAAGAATCAAAGTGTAAATGGGCTTGGTCCTCTTACCCTTGCCCTTTCTACTAGAACTCATCTCAGACATGAAAGAAAATATTAAAATATACAACTTTAACAATAGGAAACAATATATTCACAATACATCTAAAACTTTAAAGTTCTAATAATCTAAAGCATTCACAATACATATAAAACTTTAAACTATTAATAATATAAAGCATTCACAATACATATAAAACTTTAAAGTTCTAATAATCTAAAGCATTCACAATATATATAAAACGACGGATATTAAAAATAATCTAAAGCATTCACAATACATATGAAACTTTAAAGTTCTAATAATCTAAAGCATTCACAATACATATAAAACTTTAAAGTTCTAATAATCTAAAGCATTCACAATACAATTTTAAACTTTAAACTATTATTAATCTTCGTCCCCATCATCATCACTCGGACTCGAATTACTACAAAACTCGAGTTCTTCATCTTCGTCTTCGGACTACGATGAATCAAACTCGGTTCCTCTTCCTCTTCCTCTTCCTCTTCCTCTTCCTCTTCCTCTTCCTCTCGATTCATCAATATCAATGTGCGCGAGATGACCCGAACGAGGCGGGGAGTTGGCAAATTCACCGGTAAGATATCCTCCTCGGGTTCATCAACATTTTGAGGAATATGAGTGACATCATCTAATGGATGATTAGCCGATGAAACGTTAGGTGGCACCGGCATTTCATCCTCTTGATAGGGTGTTTCTAATGACGACTACGTAGTTGTCGACGAGGGTAGGTTGTCAATCATGCTCCTAGCCTTGGTCATCCAAATGCCCCACAATCCGTCGGGTCGCGGACGAGGGTAGGGAGTCATGTATACTGTTGTGCTTGAGATGCTAAGATGAAGACGTCGTCGCCATTATGTCTGGACGAGTCCTTTACATCGACGAGGTCAAATATGGGGTGCTTCTTAACACCTCGCACAGCATCCCGCCAATCACAATTGAACAAGACAACACTGTTTCTACCGAAATACTCCACCTCGACTACTTCTTTCAGGACGCCATAATAATCATTCCCTATAAGCTTCACACCGCTATTCCACGTCAATTTAGAGCCCCCGTAAGCTTTGGTATGAAACACATAGCCATTCACGAAATAACCGTTGTATAAATGAACGTTCAAGTACGGAGATGATGCTAAATGTCTTAACCTCGCAGCTTTGGCATCACCCGGATGTTCAGCTATCTATAAGACAATATTGTAACCAATTTAATACAATTTTAAGATTGAATATTTAAAGAAGTGTATAGAATAAATTTGAATATAACATGTTACACCAGTGGAAAATATCAAGTCTATTGCACAAGCATTTGGCCCAAAGATTGAAACTTTAAAAGTAGATTTACTATTATAATTAATCAGAAAACAAGAAAATCCCCAACCTATGAGTTTTGTATCTTCTACAAACTGAAGTTGGGGATTTTCTTGTTTTCTGATTAATTGCTAAATCTACTTTCAAAGTTTCAATCTTTGGACCTAATGCTTGTGCAAAAAACTTGAGATTTTCCACTCCAGCATAACCCCATGGTAGTGGTTGTACGTGATAGTAGTGGGGTGGAAAATATCAATTTTGCACAAGCATTTGGCCCAAAGATTGAAACTTTGAAAGTAGATTTATTATTATAATAATTAATCAAAGTTTCAATCTTTGGGCCTAACGCTTGTGCAAAAACTGAGATTTTCCACTCCAGATAACCCAATGGTAGTGGTTGTACGTGATAGTAGTGGGGTGGAAAATATCAAGTTTGCACAAGCATTTGGCCCAAAGATTGAAACTTTGAAAGTAGATTTATTATTATAATAATTAATCAAAGTTTCAATCTTTGGGCCTAACGCTTGTGCAAAAAACTTGAGATTTTCCTCTCCAAAGATAACCCTACGGTAGTGGTTGTACGTGATAGTAGTGGGGTTGGCTTCTATCCCATCCCGAAATACACGCATGAATTGCAAATATCACTTTGTCTACTTGCTTTATAATCGAAAATCAAGAAATTTTGACAAAGATAACCCCATGGTCTCCAAGTGCACGACGTAGACTAGGTCAATCAAACACTATCGATTATAATCGACGGTGTAATCAACCATATATGTCTAGTATACACTCGAGAGAACAATAGGATTAATGCAACCGAAATATTTCAACTATCGACAATTCAAGCAATTTTAATAGACAATAATGATATTTATATATATACATATATGTATATTTTTATTTTTATTTTTATTAAATATAACATGTTACATATTTGATTATGAGTACGGTTATTTATCGTTTTCTTTATAGTGGCATATGTTTTCTTCTATTCGTTAATATTACTAACATATGTTTTCTTCTATTCGTTAATATTACTAAATATGTAACAAACTAGGATACAGAAACTGTATCCTAATTTGTTTCATATAAGGTGCATCTAGGGTACCAGGATTGATATCAGGCGCTCAAACGTAGGCGACATAATCACCGTCCGCGATGCCGTCAATCGCCCCAAAATGAGATCTAGAACTAGATGTTCCTAAACTATTTCATCCACAGTTTTCTTACTTATTTGTTTGTAATTGAGATCAATTAAAGTCTCAACTCATGATCATTCGTGCTTACTTTTATTAGTTTAATATATTTGTTTTATTAGTTTAATATATTTGTTGAGATTCACCTAACTGAAACTAGAATACCTACAAGCTCCAAGATTCATCATGTATATAAAAAGAGGAAGTTAAACCCTCAAAACACACACACATCAAACTCCCAACCCCAAGTGCCATAAAAGCAAATCAAAATCAAAAATCCCTTTCCTATCCCACAGAGTAAGAGAGAGAGAATCATAAGTCAAACAAAGGTCAAACTCAACAATAATAGCAATTCCACTCACAAAATCTCCAATTACCCATCAACAATGAAAACTTAAACCTTTAATCCAAATCCAGACATGCATTCAAGAAACACAGCTAAATCCGACAATAAGAAACCCAGCAGATTCAAAATCAAACCAAGGGACGTGCACTCAGTAAAATAAAAAAAAAAACTTTTTTTTTTAAACTGGTAAAAAAAATTGACCGGGTGCATCTTTCTTGAAGGGGAAATCAGCACTATAATTGATGAAAAAAAATACAATCGAATGTAGTTTAAGGGGAAATCACGTACCTTGAAGAGAGAGCTAGGATTGAGAAATTGGATCGCTATACCAGGGAGAGAGAGACGCAGATGGTGAAGACGGTGGAGATGGTGGACGGCGAAGCTTCGTCACGGCGGAGACGGTGGAGAGGTGGACGGAGACGGCGGCGATTCTTCTTCTTCTTTCCTCTTAGGTCGCAGAGAGAGCGGGAAGAGAGAGAAAGCGGGAAGAGAGAGAGAGTGAAATGATACGTAATTGATAAATTCAGGATTAAATGAGTATTTATAATTTCCACCAGCGACGGAATATTCCGCCGCTAAATATTAATTATAGCGGCGGAAATTAAATTCCGACGCTATAATTAATAATTAGCGGCGGAATATTCCGTCGTCAGTAAATCCGACGCTAAACTATACGTACGCTCACCTGGATCGATGACATGGCACTCTCACCGACGGAAATTTCCGCCGGCGATTTTAAATTCACGGAAATTTCCGCCGCTATTATTAATAAATATAATTGTTTTCATTATATTTTTTGAAAAAATAAATAAATAATTAATATTTATTAATTTTAATTTAATAAATATCATTATTTTTATTTATATAAAAATAAATAAATCATAAATATTAATTAATTTTAATTTTATAATGGCATTATTTTTATTTATATAAAATATGAAAGTTATTTTAAATTACTCTCAAAAAAATAAATATGAGTCAATAAATATTATTTTTGAAAAATTTTTAATTTAATAAATATCATTATTTTTATTTATATAAAAATAAATAAATCATAAATATTTATGATATTTTTGAAAAAATAAATAAATCATAAATATTAATTAATTTTAATTTTATAATGCCATTATTTTTATACCCTATACCCTATACCCCTATACCCTATACCCTATACACTATACCCTATACCATATACCCTATACCCTATACCCTATACCCTATACCCTATACCCTATACCCTATACCCTATACCCTATACCCCTATACCCTATATCCTATACCCTATACCCTATACCCTATACCCTATACCCTATACACTATACCCTATACCCTATACCCTATACCCTATACCCTATACCCTATACCCTATACCCTATACCCCTATACCCTATACCCTATACCCTATACCCTATACCACTATACCCTATACCCTATACCTATGCCACATACCCTATACCCTATACCCTATACCCTATACCCTATACCCTATACACTATACCCTATACCCTATACCCTATACACTATACCCTATACCCTATACCCTATACCCTATACCCTATACCCCTATACCCTATACCCTATACACTATACCCTATACCCTATACCCTATACCCTATACACTATACCCTATACCCTATACCCTATACACTATACCCTATACCCTATACCCTATACCCTATACCCTATACCCCTATACCCTATACCCTATACCCTATACCCTATACCCTATACCCTATACCCTATACCCTATACACTATACCCTATACCCTATACCCTATACCCTATACCCCTATACCCTATATCCTATACCCTATACCCTATACCCTATACCCTATACCCCTATACCCTATACCCTATACACTATACCCTATACCCTATACCCTATACCCTATACCCTATACCCTATACCCTATACCCTATATCCTATACCCCTATACCCCTATACCCTATACCCTATATCCTATACCCTATACCCTATACCCTATACCCTATACCCTATACCCTATACCCTATACCCTATACACTATACCCTATACACTATACCCTATACCCTATACCCTATAAATTTATACCACTATACCCTATACCCTATACCCTATACACTATACCCTATACCCTATACCACTATACCCTTATACCCTATACCCTATACCCTATACCTCCTATACCCTATACCCTATACACTATACCCTATACCCTATACCCTATACCCTATACACTATACCCTATACCCCTATACCATGCCTATACCCTATGCCCTATACCCTATACCCTATACCCCTATACCCTATACCCTATACCACTATACCCTATACCCTATACTCCTATACCCTATACACTATACCCTATACCCTATACCCTATACACTATACCCTATACCTATACCCTATACCCTATACCACTATACTCCCTATACCCTCATACTCCTATACCACTATACCCTATACCCTATACCCTATACACTATATTCTATATTATACCCTATACCCTATACCCTATACCCTATACTCCCTATACCCTATACCCTATACCCTATACCCTATACCCTATACTTATATACTCTCTATACCCTATACCACTATACACTATACCTATATTCTATACCCTATACCTTATACTCCTATTAACTATACCCTATACTTTATACTCCTATACCCTATACCTATACACTATACCCTATACTATACTCCTATACCCTATACCCCTATACCCTATATCCTATACCCTATATCATATACTCCTATATCCTATACCCTATATGGTTTAGGCTTAGGGCTTTAGGTTTAGTGGCTTGGGTTTAGGTTTTGGGGTTGTGTGGTTTAGGGTTTAGGTTTAGTGGTTAGTGGGTTTGTGTTTAGGGTTTGTGGTGGGGTTTTGGGCTCAGGTTTGGGGTGGTTTAGTGGTTTAGTGGTTTAGGGTTTAGGTTTTAGGTTTTGGTTTAGGGTTTTGGGTTTAGGGTTTAGTGGTTTTAGTGGTTGTGGTTGGAGTCAGTGGCTTCAGGTTGTGGTTAGGGGTTAGGGTTTAGGTATTTAGGGTTTCTTGGGTTTAGGGTTTTGGGGTTTAGTGGTTTAGGGTTTGGGGTTAGGGGGCTTCAGGGTTTAGGTTTGTGGGTTGTGGGTTTAGGGTTTAGGTTTAGGTTTAAGGTTTAGGGTTTGTGGTTAGGGTTGGGGGACAGGTTGGGGTTAGGGTTTAGTGGTTTAGGGTTTATACAAAACAAGGAACTAACCAACTATTAGACAACACTCTGGAGATTATTGTCTCATAAGTAATAACTAAGATATCCGGAAAACAAAGACCCACATCATTACCGCTGAGCACACCGCACTCTCTCGCCCCCACCACCGTGCATGTCATCATCTACATCGTAAGCTTCAATGTTGACATCGTGAAGGGTTGTCTCCTCGCACTCATCAAGCTCCATATCCGTCATCTGCGATGAAGGCTTAGGAGGCGACACCCCTACAGGGCCTTGCATTGTACGGGAGAAGAAGGTCTTGGAAGTGGTTGTGGAGAAGGGTATGCAAATGGACGAGAAAATTACATTCCCACACGAGAAGCCGATGAAGCTCCTCGACACTCTTACCGGAGACATAGTCTTTGTACTACAACGAAAAGAGCACCCGAAGTTCAAGCGAAAGGGTGATGACATATTTGTTAGGGGCTAAATATCGTTTACCTAAATTCCAAGTGAGTCAAATGCAAAATCTCTCCTTTTCAATTTCGGATCTACAAAAGTCGGACCGGATCGGATGGATTAATTTCACAATAAACAGCGCGCCAAGTTGGCGCTCATTTAAAATTTCAAAATTTCCGAACGAACAACAAGCGGATAATCCAATTCAAACTTTCAAACCAAATTAATCGTACACCTCTAAATCCCTCTCTCCCATCCTCTCTCTCTCTCTCTCTCTCTCTCTCAAACAATTGAATTTGAAAAAAACAAATATCGAGCCGCTCTTACCCGGTGCTATTTCATCTTTAATTTCGAGTAATTCCACATTTCAATTCTCTCCCTTCTGTGCGGGTCCGAATCGGGTTCGACTTCCCATTCCTTGACTTTCGAACAATGCAAGGCCCTAGAGGGTGTCTCGCCTCCTAAGCCTTCATCGCAGATGACGAGATATGGAGCTTGATGATGAGTGCGAGGAGACAACCCTTCACGATGTCAACATTGAAGCTTACGATGTAGATGATGACATGCACGATGGTGGGGGCCGAGAGAGTACAGTGTGCTCAGCGATAATGATGTGGGTCTTTGTTTTACGGATATCTTAGTTATGACTTATGAGACAATAATCTCCAGTGTTGTCTAATAGTTGGTTAGTTCCTTGTTTTGGACTAATCTTGTTTTTGTTTTATTTTGGATAAAAAATTTAAAATTGTATGCAATTTACCAATTTAGGAATAGGGTATAGTGTATAGGGTATAGGTATAGTGGTATAGGGTATAGGGTATAGGTATAGTATAGGGTATAGGGTATGGGTATAGGGTATGTGGTATAAGTATAGTGTATAGTGTATAGGGTATAAGTATAGTGTATAGGGGTTTAGGGTATAGGGTATAGGGTATAGAGTATAGGGTTTAGGGCTATAGGGTATATATAGGGTATAGGGTATAGGGTATATAGTATAGGATATAGGGATATAGGGTATAGTGGTATAAGTATAGGGTATAGGGTATAGTGTATAGGGTATAGGGTATAGTGTATAGGGGTATAGGGTATAGGGTATAGGGTATAAGTATAGGGTTTAGGGTATAGGGTTTAAGTATAGTGGTATAGGGTATATGTATATGGTATAGGGTATAAGTATAGGATATAGGCATAGGGTATAGGCATAAGTATATGGCATAGGGCGTAGGGTATAGGGCATAGAAGGCATAGGAGTATAGGGCATAGTGGTATAGTGGTATATGGGTATAGGGTATAGGTATAAGTATGGTATAGGGTATAGGGTATATATAGTGTATAGTATATAGGGTATTAGGTTTAGGGTTTATAATTTATTTATTTTTTCAAAAATAATATTTATTGACTCATATTTATTTTTTTGAGAGTAATTTAAAATAACTTTCATATTTTATATAAATAAAAATAATGGCATTAAAAATTAAAATTAATAAATATTTATGATTTATTTATTTTTTCAAAAATATCATAAATATTTATGATATTTTAATGTTTTTTAGTTTGTTATTTTGTTAATTAGTTCTAAAATTAAACAAAAATTACATTTTGTTATCAGCAAAGGGATTTTCCGTCGCTGATAAATAAAAAAAATATTAAATTATCAGCGGCGGAAATATTCCGTCGGTGTTTAATAAAATAAAAAAAAAACATTTAATTTCACCGTCGGAAATATTCCGTCGGTGTAATATTTCAAAAAGAAAAATAAAAAATATTTTAATTTCACCGTCGGAATATTTCCGACGCTGATAAATAAAAAAATAAAAAAATGATATATTTTCACCGGCGGAATATTTCCGTCGCTGATAAAGATTTAGCGGCGGAATATTCCGTCGGTAAATCAACCGCCAAATTAGCGGCGGAAATAAACGAATATTCGAGGAATATTCGTTTTAGCGGCGGAATTTAGCGGCGGAATTAAATTCCGTCGCTAAATTTGACGCCAAAAATTTTCCGACGCTAAAGCCTATATTCCGCCGCTATTTAGCGACGGAATCTGTCCGTCGCTGATAATTCCGTCGCTAAATGACCTGTTTCTGGTAGTGATGTCGAAGTGGTCTTCGTCCAAGATTGGAATGTGTGAATAGTTAACAGTAGGCATTATCTTTGTGTTTGCCATATTGAATCGGCACACAAGCTGTTAAGCTTGAAAAACAGTGGTTTTAAAATGTGTTAGCTCTGATACCACTTGTTGGTCCCAAAGGTGGCAACAAGGGTGAAAATACAGCTAGAGGGGGGGTGAATAGTTGTTTCAAATTTTTCGCCCTCGATTTAAAACTAAACCTCTACGCTTACAAAACCTCTTGCAGTGTATAAGAAACTGCAAGTAGAGTTGTAAAATGCACAGCGGAATATTTGAAGATACAAGCGGTTTTGGAGAGGCGGTTTTGATAAGCGGTTTTAGTGCAATTTTCTGAGCAGTTGTAAAACTGAAAGTGAGGTTTGACAATGTTAACTCCAAACACAATTTAAGAATAATGGATATCTATATAAAGATCAAACAGAGAGAAATGTAGATAATCAGTAAGCACAAGAAATATAAATGCAGAAAGTAAGAACACAATATTTGGAGTGGTTCAATCGATAAACGATCTACGTCCACTACCAAGACGGTTAGTCTTGGATTTATAAGAGAGATTTTATATTGAGTATGAGAGATTACAAAGTACAATGAGTAATACTCAGATCTAAAATCTTTTCTATGAAGAACAAATCCTAAGACTATAACCAGTGTATCTCAAGTAATTAATTTATGTGATTAAACAAGTGAGGTGTGTGTGTGTGAGAACAAGATCAAGGCTCTTTAAATCTTTGAGATGTAGAGCACAATGATTCTTGATGTGTTAAGGCTTGATTTCTGGGCTGGGGAATATTTCTTGAAGGTAGAAGATGAAGATTTAAAGGACTTATGAATTTCTGGGCAGAGCTTCAGCTTCTATGAACACAACACTTCTCAATTTTTCAAGCAATCTTCAAATGATGAAGGTTGGGGGTATTTATACCCAAGCATCAGGAATATAGCCGTTGGACACAGCTGTTGTAAGGACAGTCCTTGATGCAATCCCATTGGTCCACAGCAACCACTTTTGTCCTTTGGTTGATCAGGCTCCAGCTGCAAGCAATGAGGTTTGGACACCTGTCACCTTTTCAAGATCCTTGCAGATCTTGTCTGAAAAGTAGTCACGTGACAAGATATGGTGGTTGACATTTGATATTGCTGACGTGGATTCCAACGGTCAAAGAGGTTCACTTCAAGTCTTCAATCATTGGAGCGGTTCTGGTGCAAAGCGGTTCCACCAAAAGAGGATTTCCATATGTGCGGTTTGCACATTGGGATTCAAGCGGTTCCAGCCTAAGGAATTCTCAAGGCATTTAGCTAGAAGTGGTTCTGCCAAGCGGTTATATGAGGCGGTTCTGAAACACTTGAATCTGCAATCCTTAAATCCAATGAGTCTTGTGCCAGTCTTCAAGCCTAAATCTAACCTATTCTATAAAATGGACTTAGCTAAAAAATTGAAGTCTAAGCTTCATTACATAGGGTCCTAAAGTCCTTAAAATAGACAGGAGGTTATGGTATCAATCAAATCTAATACAAAATAGGAGGGTTAAAATATGCATACCCAACACTCGGTTTTGTCAGATCGCATCTAAGGCGGGCACTAGTGAAGTGTTTTTCACTGGTTTTGCTCTGCCTCCCATGCAAAAAAGGCACATGTGAGAGGCACGTGAGGAAGCTTGTAGAATCTTTATTGCTCTGCCTCCCGGTTAATCTGGTGGGCCCCTTGGCAGGTGAAGAGACAGCGCGTGACATGTACGGAGGGTACGTGTCAATCATCCAAGAGGCGCCATAAATGTCGACTAAAGAATTTTTGAATTTCCAAAAGTTGGCGCCGATTCATGGTTCGAGGGAGATGGTTTGTGGGCTAATATATACGAGTTGACCCGTATTGGTAGGTCTATAAATACAAACCCTTAAAACCCTTTTATCATCTTCATGCCTTCAAATTGTTTAGAGAGAGAAAACGTTGCTGCCTTGATTTAGCATTTTCTTCCTCCGAATCCTTTTCCGTAGGTAATTTTATCTTTATTTTATTCTTCATCTCTTTCTGTTACTTGGGACTTGATGACGACCCGTCAGTTTGGTCCAGTCCATCCGGTAGAACTAGGAGATGGAACCACTCCTGATACCTTCACTGTTTATAAACAGTCAGGGGGTATCTATAGAAAGGTGGTCTTTGGGTGGCTTAGGTTGTCCTTGGAGTCCTTCCAGTATTTCTGTGAGAAGTACCAATGGGGGCCTTTTGTTCCACCCCGGTTGTGGGAGGCCGAGAAGAGATTGGTTGTGAACGGTAATATATTGGTGTTGGGGGATATCAATAGGTTAAGAAATTTTGTGATGGGGGTTTTGTTCAGGTTTTCCCGAGAGAGAGATCAGGCTTTGAACGCCGTTGAACTGGTGAGGAGAGCGATTCGCAACCCTAGAGTGATAACTGATTGGGAGAGAGTTGCCCTCATGGATCTTGACCAAATGAATAAGTACCAGTGCCTGGGCGTAGAAGATTTGAGTGCTCCCCTAGATGTTGAACCTCTTAATACCGTTTTCCCCGAGGTCCAGACCGAGGCCCCTGATGTGCCCGTAGTGGACCTGAGTAGTAGTGACGATGACGGTGATGAAATGGAGGTGGCCGGAGGCGGAGAGGATGAAGCTGAGGTGGAGGGGGCCTCAAGGGGGTCATCTACTGGTGTCTTTGGCTCTGCATGGAGACTTTGGAGGATGACCATGATGAGGAAGATCGCATGGCTGCAGGTACGTCCAAGAAGGCAACTGAGATCGTTGATGCCTTCGAGGAGGATCCTGAGGAGGATGTCGCTGTCCGCAGTAAGAGCCATATTGTTGAGGAAAACCCTGGCCGTGGAAAGAAGAGGAAAGCCAAGGAGGCAGCCCTTACTGACTGGGAGCAATAAATATATACCACTTATGCTATTGACCCCAAGCAATTTCGTGTCCGCCCTCTTCAGGAGGTGGAGACGAAGAAAGGAAGACTGAGACCGGAGACAGTAACTGATGTCCGCGAGGACAGTAAGGCCTGTGTTTTCTATGGGGCCCAGTTCGAGAATGGACTGAGACTTCCCCTCGATTCCTTCATCAACCGCTTTCTCGATTTCAATCGTTGTCTCCCCATGCACCTGGCCCCTAATGCCATTAGAGCCCTAGTCTCTTTTATAGTTGTTTACAGGGTTTTGGGCTACGAACCTTCCCTTTCCGGGATTTATGCCTTCTATCAGAACCATATAACCAAAGGCAATCTGAGCCTAAAAGCAAAAAACAATTCTTCCTGAACCTTCTCTGCTCCTACCAACAAATTTGACCAATGGAACCAGAGGAACATATTGGTCATAGAGTCTAGGTTTGGGTGGTCTTTTTCAAAACCTTCCAGCCCTGTTCCTGTTAGGGTGGCTGCCAGCTCTTACCCTAGTCCAGCTCTGTCCGAGGCCCTACAAGTTGCCCTGGAGACATACTTGGCCAAGTACATAACCGAGGGAGTGCAGCCTGTTTTTGACGTGAGGGCAATTGTGAATAGTGATCCTTTGTTGATCTACTCAGGGTGGCCCCTCGTAGGGAGGGTAGCTACTATGCCCCTAGAGTAGCCATCGGACCCCAGTTTCGTGACCCCGATTGGAGGGTGCATGAATTTTTTGATTTTGAGGCCGACTGCAGAACCTGTATGATGGGCGCGGTCTGTGAATCACCAGAATGGATCGGTCTCTATTCTGTCTTTGAGAAAACTGTTATTACTTGCTTTTTGATTTCTCGGACTGTATTTTAACCATGTCTTTTTTCTTTCAGAGTAGATCCAGCCGACTATTCCTTAGATGGCCAAGCTTAGTGCCACTGAACTAAAGGCCAAGAAATTGCGCCAACAAGAGAAGGAGGCGGCGGCCAGGCAAGCTGCCTTGGGCGGAGTTGCTGGTAAGGGCGTGTCTCCGCCCGTTTCTAACAAAGCCTCCGGTGTCGTTCTGTCCAGAGTTCAGGGAATCCCTACTACCAAGGACTTGCCTCCACTGCCCAGGGGTCCTCCCCCTGCTTCTTCTGTACGCGGATCCAGTCCAACTGACCGCACCATATCCACCGATCACACCGGTCAAACTGATCCTCCAAGGAAGAGGTCTGCCTCTGACGCGAAGATTGCAGGCAAGGAGAGGGCGCAGAAAGCTCATAAGGGGGATGGCACACATGCCCAAGCCTCCACTTTCCTTTCTCCAGCTCCTACTTCAACCAGGGGGCACGGTCTGCTCTATCTCCTACCCCCTTGCGCCCCTCAGCACTCGTGACCAAGCATGGGGGCTCAAGAAAAAATTGGAGGATGGGCCCACAATCAAAGGGGTAGATATTGGCCTTGTTTTTACTGAGGTAAGACTTGTACCCATTTTTAACTTCCACCTTTGCCTCTCAACCTTTTATCGATTATTGATCCTTCCTTATACAGGCGGGCAATAAAATCATGCGGCTGAGAGAGATCTCGGATGAGCAGGCCGCTGACTACTCCGAGCAGACGAGAATTCTGGCAAACAAGTGCAGGGAAATGAACAAAGTTGAGGAGAGGGTGAAGACTCTGTCTGACTCCCTTACTTAGAAGGAGGCAGATTTGAAGGGCTTCATAGATCAGCTTGATATGACCGATAAGGATTTGGCTAAGGCCAAAGGGCAGCGGGATGCCCTTCGCGGGGAGAAGGAGGATCTGGAGAAGAGCAACGCGGAGCTAGCAGACAAGTTGGAGGCCTCCAAGAAGCAAGTCTTGGTCTTGGAGGCTAAGGCTGATGAGCTCTCCGAGCATTGCTACCACGAGGCGATTCGAGGCGGAGAGGGACGCTGGCCGCTCATTGCCGTAAGGGAAGCGATTGAAGAATTTAAGAAGTCCGAGGAGTATCAGGACGAGATATCCACTGAAGCTTCCGTGCAGTACGAGATCGCCTGCCAAACACAGCTACGGAACTTTGTTGCCACGGGCAAGTTCTCAGTGGAGTAGTTGGCCTTAATAGGCTCATTGATCTCCACTGACGCTCTCTGCCTGTCCAGACATGCATTGGTCCCTCTGGCTGAGGAGGAGGTTAAGAATTTAGAGCTTGCAGCAGCCTCGTCTCTGCCTCCTATTGTCGCGGTCACCGTCCCAAGCCTTATCAGCGACATGGATAGGATGAGGTTTGGAGACGAAAAGCTATCATACGAAGAAGCTGATGCTCGCCTTTTTCCTAATGGGCCTGCAGTTAGTGACTTATTCAGACCGCGGTCAGCTCCAGCTCCAGCTGATCAAATAACAACTGTCCCATCTCCTGAGCCAATTACTGAAACAACTGAGGCTCTCCCTTCTCCTACTCCCTCGCGGAAAATTTGTTAAAGAAAATGCTCCTCCTGCTCAACCACAATAGCTTAGGATTTTTTATTTTCTTCTTTTGTAATAGATTGTAGGATTTTTGCAAATCAATTTTTCTATTAATTAGAAGTATTTTTCTTAACTGCTTGTCTTTTTAGGCTGTTTTCAATTTTTGGCAAGGTTTGAATACTTTGATACTTATATCAACACTTTCTTTCAAGCTTGTATTCTTGCTTTTTCTTTTTCCAGCTTTAAGACTTGGAACAACTATTTTTTACTCAATGCCGCGGTTTATGGGCATGGTAGGCCTTCTGACCGCGTTTATGAGATATAACTCTTTATTCAAAACTTCTTGAGCTTTTTGTGAGAGTCAACCCTTTTTCTCTATGATCGCATTTGTTATGGCCTTGGACAATTTTGAGGTCTTGACCCCATTTCGTCTATTTGACTTTTAAAACTTCTTTGATCACTCCCTTCCACTTACGCTTATTTAGATTTTCAAATCCGTGGCGTAATTTTAAAAGAGCCAAGGCAAGCTACTTTCATTGGGCAAGCAGATTGTGGTCGTGAGGCAATAGTCCACACAACAGTAGGTAGGGGCATATTGGCCCTTTAACATACCGGCATCTGTATCCGCTTAATGGTGGTTCACGCGGTTTGACTCTTTGGAGTCTTGTGACGATCATGTAACGGGCTCATATGTTGGCCTTCGTACATACAGGCGTGCGATCATCAGCCACCTAAGGCCTATGCGCATTTAGTGGGTACGGGCACTGGCATTTGTCCCCACTTGCATCTATATCCACTTATTTCTTGTGGTTCACGCGGACAGGATAGAGAGTCTTGTCTGTGATCGAGTACGGGCTTAATGGCCTTTGTACACATATAGGCGTGCGATCTTAATAGATCTTTGGGCATCAGCGGGTAGGGGCTCATATGTTGGCCCTTGAACCCACTGGCAGCCGCTTGCGGGCATCCACTTTAGCTTTTGAGGCTGGTGGGAATAACTATGGATTGGCACAATTTTGGGTTTTCTCCAATCCATGAGTTTTGTTACAACAGTTCCTATAACAATTTTGTGCAAAAATTTGGTTTGATACTCATATATTTATTGCTCTGTCAACCTTACATAATACAAAGATTTTAAAAGTAGTACTTTCTAAGGTGATCGCTATTCCAAGCGTTCTTGAGGTCTTTTCCTTCCTTTGTCCGCAATCTGTAGGTACCCTCTTTGATTATTTGGGTAACTTCGTACGGACCTTCCCATTTCGGGGAGAGCTTGTGGAAACCAATTTGGGTCCCTTGTACTTCAACATTTCTCAGCATCCAATCTCCAACTAAGAAACTTCTCTTATTCACTCTTTTGTCGTGATGTTTTTGGCTTTCTGTTTGTAGTTCACCATTTTTTCATTTGCCCGCATTCTCTTTTCTTAGAGATCGTCCAGGTCATACCTTCTATTTGCCTCATTTTGAGACTCATCGAAGTAAGTGAATCTGTAAGATGGCAAGGCTACTTCTACTGGTGCTACTGCCTCTGATCCATATGTGAGTGAAAAAGGGGTTTCTCCGGTTGAGTTCTGATTGAGGTGCAGACAACCCATAACGCGGTCTGGAGCTCGTCCATCCATCGTCCTCCTCGTCCTTCCAAATTTTTCTTTAGAGTGGATAGGACTAATTTGTTCGCGGCCTCAGCTTGGCCGTTCCCTTGGGGATAAGCTACTACGGACTGGCTATGTTCAACTTTCATTCTCTCACATTCAGCTGTAAACTTGGCATCGAACTGAGTGCCATTATCCGAGACTATTGCTCTTGGAACCCCGAATCTGCACCAGATGTGATCGTGGACAAAATTTATAACATTCTCCTCGGAGATGGTGGCCAAAGCTTTTGCTTCTATCCACTTTGTAAAATAATTCACGGCCACTACAACGTATTTAATACTTCCTCAGGCAGTTGGGAACGGTCCGATTAGATCAATCCCCCACGCATCAAACGGCCACGATGGTATAACCAGAGTCTGCTCTGTTGATGTAGTCTAGGAATGTCCACAAATCATTGGCATTTGTCACATTTTCTCACATACTCTTTCGCATCTCTCCTCATCATCGGCCAATAAAATCCTTGGAATTTAATTTTGTCCGAGAGAGTGCGAGCACCAGGATGTCCGCCACAAACTCCTTCATGGACCTCATAGAGTAAATTGGTGACCATGTGAGTTTTGACGCATCTTAGCAAAGGCTTGGTTAATGATCGCCGAAATAATACTCCGTCTAGGATGAGGTATTTCGCGAACAACTTTTTGATGGTTCTAGCCCTTGCTTGATCTTCAGGGAGGGTTTGCTTCTCGATGTAATCCTTGATTTCATCTACCCAATCCCTTTCCTGATCTTCGATATTGCTTATTTGAATCTGATCTATAGCAGGTCCTTCTGTGAATTATATCTGGCAGTCCGTATCTAAGTCCATGACTTCTTGATCTATTATTCTGGAGAGGAGGTCAGCTTCTGTGTTGTCCTCTCTCATCACTTAGTTTAGCTCATAGTATGTGAAATTTTTGAGAAGGGTTTTGGCTAGACCGCAGTACTTGGCTAGTACTAGGTTGATCGTGTCATATTCTCCCTTGATTTGGTTTACTATGAGCTGAGAGTCACTATTTATTTCAATATTTTGAACTCCCAAGTCTCTGGCCAATTCCATGCCTGCTATAATCGCTTCATACTCAGCATGATTGTTCGATGCTTTGAACTTGAATCTCAAGGCTCTTTTGAATTTCTCCCCGCAGGGTGCGACCAAGAGTATGCGCGCTCCACTTATTAACTTGCTCGCAGATCCGTCCACGAATAAAGTCCAAACTTCCTATGGACGCTCTTTGGGTTGTATAATATCTGTGTATGAGCTATCTTGGGCCTCTTCTGACTCTGTTCGCTTTCTCTTTCCCAGGTCGCTGTCCGCTAGCTTAAATGATGTTTCTGCTACAAAATCAGCTAAGGCATGCGCTTTGATTGTCCTTCTCGGGGAGTAGGTGATCTGGAACTCAGTGATCTCTATAGACCAAGCTAGCATTCTCCCTGAGGACTCTGGTTTATGTAAAACCTTTCTAAGCGGGGCCTCAGTGAGTACAGTTATAGGATGTGTAGAAAAGTAAGCTCGTAATTTTCGAGCAGATACAAGCAAGGCGTAAGCTAATTTTTCTATATTAAGATAACGCCCTTCTACGGCAGACAGTGCCTTAGATACATAATAAACTAGTTTTTGGGAGTTATTTTCCTCCCTTACAAGAACAGCAGCTACTGTCAGATCAGTAACTGCTAAAAATAGAAAAAGCTCTTCCCCGGGCACCCGGCTGTTGAGTAGAGGGGGCTTCCCGAGGTAACTCTTCAATTCTTCAAAAGCTTGACCGCATTCCTGGTTCCATGCAAATTCGTCAGCTTTCTTCCCCCTTTAAGATTTTTGAAGAAGGGGAGGCATCTCTCTGCAGACCGCGAGATGAAGCGGCCTAATGCGGTGATGCGCCCATTTAGCTTTTGCACATCTTTTATGCAGGCAGGAGGTTTCATGTCCAACAGCGCTTGAATTTTTTCAGGATTAGCTTCAATTCCTCGCTGATTGACCATGAATCTGAGAAACTTGCCTGCTTTGACCCCAAATGCACATTTCAGGGGGTTTAATTTCATGTTGTTGCGGCGCAAGTTAGAGAAAGTTTCCTCCACGTCGAGCTCGTGGGAGTTTTCTCTTGTATTTATGACCATGTCATCAATAAAGGCCTCAAGGTTTCTGCCCAATTGGTCTTTAAGGACAATATAAACCATCCGTTGGTAGGTGGCTCCTACACTTTTCAGCCCAAAGGGCATCATTGTATAGCAGTACATCTTGCCCGCAGCAATGAAGGCTACTGAGGGGACGTCTTCGGGAGCTATTTTGATTTGATGATAGCCGGAATATGCATCAATGAAGCTCAGGACTCTGTGTCTGGCTATCGAATCTACCAAGCGGTCAATGCGAGGAAGAGGGAAGCAATCTTTGGGGCATGCTTTGTTGAGATCTGTGAAATCAATGCACAGCCTCCATTTTTCATTGGCCTTTTTTACCATGACTACGTTTGCTAGCCACTTAGGATAAGAGATTTCTTTAATTATCCCCACCTTAAGCAACTTTTCAACCTTTTCCTTTATTGCTATCTCTTTGTCCGGAGAGAAGTACCTCGATTTATGATGTATGTTCTTGAAGGTGGGGTCATCGTTTATTTTATGGAGGATCACGTCCTCGTTAATTCCCTGCTGTCTTCCACCCTCCACGCGAACACATCACAGTTTTTTCGGAGGAATTCTATCAAGATCCTCCTCTTCCTCCAGCCTGACCTTAACTGTTTGCTCGGGGTAGTGGAAATTGATTACCACTTCCTCGAGCTCATCGTTAGACCTGAGGTCGTTGATTTCACGGTTGTGGAGGGAGTCAATTTCAATGGCTGGGGGGTGGCTCTTGCCTCAGTCAGTGCAGCCATGGAATATATAGCCTCTCGGTCTATTTTTCCCAAGATGAATCAGTAAATATATCCCCCTTTAATGGGGGCCAACTTCTTGGCCTTTCTGCTCATTTTGAGCTCCACCTTTGTGGAATGGAAAGAAAGCATGCCAACTAGTATGGGCGCCGGAATAATTTCTTTGGCTTTGCCCTTTGTTTGTTTATCCTTGCCCTCTTTTTGCGGGCAGGAAGTCTGGCCTTTATCTGCCTTCCTTTTTTCCTCCACCATCCGGAGGAATCTCTCGAGCTGGTTCTTTATCATAGCAACTCCGCCCGGAGTATTAAATTTGATTCTTTGGTGGGGGACGGAAGCAACTATTCCCAATGCGGCCTGTGCGGTCACGCCTAGTATAGCATTGTATTGGGAAGGAAGATCAACCACCATAAAAGTGATTTTGGCTGTCTTCTGCATGGGTTTCTCCCCAATAGTCACTTCAAACTTCATCGTCCCCTTCACTCTGACGGCATGATTAGTAAACCCCTCGAGCATACCGGCATAAGGAGTCAGGTTGGCCTCGGTCATCTTCATCCCTACTAAAGTATGGTAGTAAAGGATGTCTCTGGCCGCACCTGTGTCAATCAAAACTCGGCCGATGTTTGCTCGGTTGATTTTCATACGGAGGGTAAGGGGCTGAGTATAATGAAAAAGGATGGAGGCAAGCTCACTCCTTTTAAATCCAATTTCTTGCTCTTCTTCCGGAGGCATGGGGGGATCAAGAATACTTTCTCCAAGGTCCTGATCTGGAGGGAGCGTTGTTTTTTGGATGGAGCTTCTTCTCCAATGAAATTGATCTCATAATCAGCTAACTCATCGTCGTCATCGTTTTCTATCTCCTTCCTCTCGGGGCCACGTAGTGTTCGTGCCCGCTGGGTATTATTGGCATTATTGGCAGTATTTGCATTATGGCCCTGTACCCATTTCGCCAACTCCCCATTATTGATTTTCTGCTGAATGATTTGTTTCAGCTTGAAGCAATCTTCTGTGCTGTGACTGTGGTCATTGTGATACTCACAGAATTTTGCCCTACTCCTCTCATTCGGCTTTATGCCCATGGGTGGAAGAGGGGGAAGTTCCATTGTTCTCATAATAGCTGCTCGCGAATCATTGAGGGGAGTAAAAACTATCTCATCCGTTATTTTCCGGAGCTTGTCAGTGCCACGGCTACGGTTTTTCCCTTGGTTGTTGCCGCGGGCAGATTCCTGGCCTGTCTCTTGGACTTGGCTGATCCTCTCTTTAACTGGACCGTGAGTAGCGGTCTCGTTAGGATCTTCTGCTGAGGCAATGGCCGAAGCTCTCTCATACATCTCCTCCAAAATTTTAGGCATGTTGGAGGCAAAGTTCATTTTTAAGAAGCTGGAGGAGAGACCGCCCTCAAAGCAAAGTCGAATGTCACCCTCGGATTAGTCTACAATCTACTCGCTCACTTTTCTGAACCGAGTGATGTAGCTTTTCGTGGTCTCTGTGGATGATTGCTTGACTCGGACCAGGTCTGTCTTAGGCCGGGCTGGCTCGCCTGCCCCAGCAAATGCGTTCAGGAAGAGGTGCCTGAACTGATTGTAGGCTCTGATGGACTTGGTCTTAAGGGCCAGCATCCAAGATAATGCTTTGCCCGTGAATGTTGCGGCCAAGGCTTTGCACATCACTGCTTCATCCGAAGAGAATAGGGTCATCTGCCCTTCAAACCGCCCCATATGGCTCTTGGCATTTTTTGAGCCATCATATGTTTCCATTTGGGGGGGTTTCCCTTTTTGTATGGGTGACCGGGCAATCTTATCCGTGAATGCATCCATAGTGCATCCAGAGAGAGAGAGAGAGAGGTTTCTGGGCGTATTTTGGCAGAGTGACGGTATGGAGGCTGGAAGGGATCTAGAAATGAGAGGGGGAGGGTCCATTTTATAGCTGCTGATGAGTGGCCAGTTGTGTCGCACGACCCAACGCTTGTGTTTTCCAAGGCTCGTTGTGTCGCACGACTTGACAAGCCAATAACCGTTTCTGGCGCCAATCAACCTGTTCTGGAACATTCCGGGATAATTCCTTAAGGGTCCAAAATGAATAATTCTTTATAGGTCCTTTTGCCTGGAAAAAAGACTTAAAAGTACTTCCTTCACAAGAAACTTATAAAAAGTTCCCGAAAGTCTCGGAATGGACTGAAAATTTACCAAAATGCCCCTAGTGCAATTTTATTACATTAAAAGGCACTTGTAAAGGGTCACGAATTGGATTGGGGTACTTACAGAGCCCCTCGACAACGTCACTTATGGAAGAAGTGAGGTTGTCGATAAGACGGATCCCAAGCCAAATGAGCGGCTGGTGGGAAAGATAGACCAGAGTGGTCAACTTTGCCGGACCTGCTGAGGATATGGTAAATGAAGGAAAATGATTGATGAGGTTGGATGGCTGGACCTTTTTGGGAAAGGATTCCTACGTATCCCTAGGAGGGAATCAAGCTAGATCGTAGTTCGGAGAAGTGAGACCGTACGGTGTCTCGAACCGAGGAGATAATGGAATAAGAACTAAGGTGTCTCGACCCGAGGAGGGAACGGAGTGAGAACTAAGGTGTCTCGACCCGAGGAGGGAACCGAGTGAAAACTAAGGTGTCTCGACCCGAGGAGGGAACGGGGTGAAAACTAAGGTGTCTCGACCCGAGGAGGGAACGGAGTGAAAACTAAGGTGTCTCGACCCGAGGAGGGAACGGAGTGAGAACTAAGGTGTCTTGACCCAAAGAGGGAATGGAGTGAGAACTAAGGTGTCTCGACCCGAGGAGAGAATGGAATGAGAACTAAGGTGTCTCGACCCGAGGAGAGAGTGAGAACTAAGGTGTCTCAACCCGAGGAGGGAACGAAATGAGAACTAAGGTGTCTCGACCCGAGGAGAGAGTGAGAACTAAGGTGTCTCGACTCGAGAAGAGAACGGAGTGAGAACTAAGGTGTATCGACCCGAGGAGGGAATGGAGTGAGAACTAAGGTGTCTCGACCCGAGGAGGGAGTGAGAACTAAGGTGTCTCAACTCGAGGAGAGAACGGAATGAGAACTAAGGTGTCTCGACCCGAGGAGAGAGTGAGAACTATGGTGTCTCGACCCGAGAAGAGAACGGAGTGAGAACTAAGGTGTCTCGACCCGAGGAGAGGATACAGTGAGAACTAAGGTGTCTCGACCCGAAAAGAGAACGGAGTGAGAACTAAGGTGTCTCGACCCGAGGAGAGGATAGAGTGAGAACTAAGGTGTCTCGACCCGAAAAGAGAACAGAGTGAGAACTAAGGTGTCTCGACCCGAGGAGAGGATAGAGTGAGAACTAAGGTGTCTCGACCCGAAAAGAGAACGGGGTGAGAACTAAGGTGTCTCGACCCGAGGAGATAAAGGAAACAAACCCAAAGGAAAATAAATGATAACTAGCGCTTTGCCATAAAGAATATGATGATTTGTAGCTTAAAATATATATGCGTTCATACCTGTGTTGTGCTTACCTGTAGCTGCCGGAAGGATTGAGGCTACGACTGATGATGATGAAGAGTTGTTGGTTTTCCATGCAAGGGACGGTCTTTGTTGATGATTTTCCGTCCAACACGGGGACTTTGATGAAGACGTGCTGGTGCAAACGGGCTTTGATGAAGCTAATGAGCACTAATGCTTGGAGATTTAGGCAGCTGAAACTCTTTTTGACGAGCATTGCTTGGAGACTGAGGCGGCTAAGGCTCTTTCAGATGATGCTGATAAGTCTGAAGAAGATGAGACTGATGAAGATGATAAAGGCAGAACATGCCACCTGTAGGATTTGAAATCTTTGTCCAGATTTTGATTTGAGAAGCAGTTCCCATGATCAGATTATGATCATTTGATTATTGTACCCTGTAGGGGGAAAACACAACACTCTAGGAACTTTGCATTTTATTTGATTTGAATTTGATTTGAAATTTTGCTTATGCATTATTAATCTTGATGCACGAGTCCATCTCGGCTGGGGATGAAAATGGAGTGAGAATTTTGCATGGCTCGACGAGCTGATATATATGTGTAGCAAATGATGGATTGTATATGGGATATGGTGTGATGATGTATGTATGGTGATGAATGGGTTGCGAACCCTCTCCCATGAACTTAAGAAGTGTATGAGTGATGGATGAGAAATGGTGGATCCTAGGCAAGTCGGGGCGTGCTCTAAGAGTACAAATTGCAGCAGGTTGATTGTTGCTGATAAGAACAAAGTGTGTCACTCGCCCAAGACGGTAAGCAGCAGAGGAAGTGCAGAGAATGACATGGCTTTGAAGAGATGACTAGGAGAAGCTCAGATTTTTAGGAGGTGACTTGGCGAAGCCCTAGTTGATAATGCAAAACAATCCCGAAGTGAATCCAATAAGGAGCACATCCATCATGTAGCAAAGTGGATGCAGAGAATACCCTGGCAAAAATACCGATACGGGATAGCCTGAGAGAACAGCTTAGCAAAGCCCCAGCTTGAAAAGATCCAATGCAGCCCTATTGCAGACAGAATCATCATGTGGCCAAGGAGGCAACCCATCATTTCTGACCTTAGTCAATCAGTCAATTGGACAAGACTCAGAAATGCATACGTGCAGGGGCACATCTTTCGAAAAGTGGGAATGAAACCTGATTTTGTGTAACACACTCGCTTTGGGTTGGACTCTTTTGAGAGAGTATAAGCATAACAAGGTGTGGAAAAGTGTATGGAAGCCCCTGCTGACAGAAAGACAGTGTTTGGCTCTATTTTCATGTGATGTAGAAAAGAAGACTTGTCGAGACATTTGAAAACTTGTCTTATTCACAATGATCACAAGACTGCTTAAAACCCTTTATTGATGTTCGGGTTATTCAACCACTAAGCTTGTTATGAACAAATGTTATGATTAATCACGAGGAGAAAACCAACTGATATCAAGAATCGAATTTGGAAAGATGGAAAGAGGATCTGTGTATAGGGACGGCCCTTGATGAGACCATATTTTCTGAGATTTGAATGTGTTTGTGACCGGACCATTTCTGGTTGCCTACGTTCCCCTCATTGTGAGGAGCTCAGGTCGCCGTAGTTCGGGCAAGTCCCGATTGAAAAGAGAAAGAATGTAAAATTTTGAGATTTTGAGGACCTTTGAGGATTTTTCTTGAGAATTGGAGAATTGAAGAACATGTCCCCTTGGAGTGTCACTGAAGGACATGGATGCGAAGCCCCAGTGAGGCATCCACGAAAAGTGTTTGTGGAGGAGAAATGACATATGCTCACATGAAGTGCCAAATGAATTGGATTTGGATTTGCATAATCTTTGATTGATGACCTTGAATCGAGAATTTGGTTCCAACTTAAGCAAGTAATGAAGCATTAATTTGATTTAGATCTAGATGAGATTAGAATGAAACTGCTATCCGGTAGGGACACTAGCTGGGTTTCAGTCTTCGATCTGCCATCAAGTGATTTGGATCTTTGTTTATATCATGACCTCTTAAGATGAGAGGTCGGCTTGGCCTTTTACTGACTGAACCTCTAAAGATGAGAGGTTGGCTTTCAAGGATGTGTTTGGGATTTCTAAGGGGAGGGAATTGTGATTGCATCTTCAATGCCTCTAAGAATGAGAGGTCAAAATTGGCTTTGGCAAGGTCAAGGGTAATGGGAGTGTCCTCTAAAAGCGAGAGGATGGTTTGGGATTGGTTAAGGTAATGGGAATATCCTCTAAAATCGAGAGGATGGCTGGAATTGGTTGGAAGGTGTTGGTGAGGGAAAATTCTTCATTTGCTTTGAGACTCCCTTTGAGTAGACAGCTAGATCCTTATTTGCCTTGAGAGAAGCTCTAGGGACTAGGCTCTTTTTTTATTATTATTGAGAGAGAACTTATGCTAGCCCCTAGGGTGGATCTTTGCATTTCGCCATTCTTTAGCTTGGAAGCGGTCAATTTTCTTGAGTTATGGGAGCCTCGAGGATAGTCCCCCTTTCTTTTGGAGATGCCAAAACGGGGTTTAAAAACATGCCGATCTGGAAATGAAGGATATTGTTTGGTGAGGGTGAGGTAATGGCTTTCCTATGGTGAAAGGCTTCAGCTGCAATCCCTACCGGATGATCTAAACGAGATTAAATCTTCATTTCTTGCTTAAACTTATTTGAGAAAGATTAATGCAAATTCATTGAGAAACGGAATGCTGAGTATGATGAAAGAGATGTGAGCATATGAAATGCGAGATGGGGAATTGGTGAGCCCCAATTTAAGAAGGATATCAGTTGATTTTCTCACTCCGACTAATTTAAATATTAATCATTTCAATGCATTAGTGGTTGAACAGCACAAGTGATCATGTAGAATAAAACCATTTCAATTAAGTGTAATGTGGGTGTGCAAGTGATGTCTCGAGTCTAGCAAGAAAAGAAATAAAGACTTTTATTATTGAAAGACTCATAACATGGACATAACAGATTCAAATCCCAACAGGGACATTCACTAATAAAATGAAAGACAGTCTAGACCCTACGAAACTGATTGACTATATCATCATTGGATGGGAGTGCCCCTTGGGTTCTGCTGAAGATCACGGGAAAGGATTGGTAACCACGTTGGGACGAGATGCCCTCTCAATCTTACCCTCATCGACAAGCTTTTGAATGGCCATCTTCAAAGAGGTGCAGTCATTGGTGGTATGGCCAGGATATTGATGGTAGCGGCAATATTTGTTCTTATCCAAATTGGGTTTGGGATTAACAGGGCTGTAATTATCAAGGGGCTTGATCATCCCAACTTGAATCAAATAATCGAATGCCTCTTCGGTAGTTGTCCCAAGATCATCAAATTTCCGCTGCTTGCGAGGTGGAAACCAAACATGGTTCGGAACATTATTTCTCTCCTGAAAGTCATTCGGTAGTTGTCCCAAGATCATCAAATTTCCGCTGCTTGCGAGGTGGAAACCAAACATGGTTCGGAACATTATTTCTCTCCTGAAAGTCATTTTCAATCTTTCCATCATCAACAAGTCTTTGAATGACCTTCTTCAAAGGGACACAGTCATTGGTGATGTGGCCAGGATATTGGTGATATCGGCAATACTTGCTATGATCCAAATCCGGATTGGGTTTGGTGGGGTTGTAATTGTCAAGTGGCTTGATCATTCCCTTTCGAACTAACCCATTGAAGGCCTCTTCAGTAGTCATTCCGAGATCATCAAACTGATACTGTTTACGGGGCAGAAACCAAACATGGTTCGGAACATTACTTTTCTCCTGAAAGCCCTTATCAATCTTCCCTTCATCCATGAGCCCTTGGATGACCACCTTCAAAGATTTGCAGTCATTGGTGGTATGGCCAGGATACTGATGGTAGTAGCAAAACTTGCTTTTATCCAGGTTGGGCTTGGGATTAGGAGGGCTATAATTGACCAGCGGCTGAACCAATCCTCCGTTTACTAAGATTTCGAAGAATTCATCTATAGGCATCCCCACATCATCAAAGTACTGTTTTTCTCTCTTCTTCTGAACAAGCTTTGGAGGTGACTAGGCTACTGGCACCCCTTGTCGAATGGGAGTCATGACGGGAATGAAGGACATTTGATTCCGGAGCAGGGCATTAACAGCCAAGTACGGGGTTGGTTCTGAATACTGACCCTGCGTAGAGGACGAGCTGAAACCATAAGATGAACCCATTAATGGTTGAGAAAACCCTCCTTGAGGCGGAAGTTGGTTAGCAGGAAATTGTAGAAATCCCTTCTGCTTAAAATGGTTGTCCACAGAATAACATTGGCCTTGGGAACCTTGCTGAGGTTGACACTGCGACCCAAACTGATTAGGAGACCTAAAAGCATTGGGGATCAGTTGTACACCCTGAATTTGACCTTGGCTAAGTTGAGATGCTGGAGGAGGAATCCTACCTTGTGCATTCACATTCATCCCCTTTATCCCATGCATTTGATAAGCGGGCAGAGATGTAACATTATTGGTGGGATGAAGAGGGGGGAAACATTCCCAGCCCCACAATTAGCGTTGTTAGCACTGATGATCTCCTCATAAGACCCATCTTCATGACGAATGATGGAAATCCCTCGGACACGCATTGCTTCCACAAACCTAGCAAGCGTTTCCTCTTCTCGAGCCCTAGCAGCTTGGGCTAGTAACTGAGCTTCACGCTCACGAACCAAGGCAACCTCAAGAAAAGCTCGCAACTCAACCATAGATAAATCATTCAGATCCAACTGACCCGAAGCAGGGGAAACTCCAGACTGGCTAGCAAACACATTCTCTGCACCAGACATCTCGAATTATGAATCAGAAGAATACTACTCGGATACTATAACTGTCTCCGTCTCGGGAATGCGGACCAAACGAGCGTCGGGAACAGGAGCACACACCCAACTTGTCGTAGATGGAGAGGAGAGAGCATGTATAAGGTGGAGGATAGATAAGAGTCTTAAGAAGGTATGGGAGAGGGAAGAACAGGAAAGGAGATGGACTCATGAAACATCTTATTAATGTTCAAGTAGAAAGAAGTGTCTTTTAAATCCTAGGAACAGTTGGGAA
The DNA here is from genome assembly GCA_022495995.1 of Adenophora triphylla var. japonica. NCBI lineage: Eukaryota > Viridiplantae > Streptophyta > Magnoliopsida > Asterales > Campanulaceae > Adenophora > Adenophora triphylla. The sequence goes on along the minus strand of JAFEMH010004686.1, from coordinate 104,932 downwards.
AGGATAAACCTTTATTCTCGCAATCTAAACCTCGGGGGAACCTAGGGACACACCATCCAAAAAATACACCAAATGTATTGATTAAAAATTAATAATAGGCAATAATACCTAAATAATATCGAAGCATTTATGGGACAGACAAGCAGTCCAAATTCCTGGGGAAATTTGGGCAGCATGACGGGTATTCCTGAAGAAATTCAAGGAAAAATCTGGCATGACCTCTCGTCGGTGCACGTTGACAAAGCGACATGATCTCTCGTTAGAACATGTCGTGGGAGCGACAAGTCCATACGCGAAACCATGTTGTAATGGCAACATGCCCACACGTGCTAGGTTTTGGGATAGGTACGAAAGCCTATGACTAATTTTGAAGCAATTCATTTTAGTATATCTTGAAAACGTTGTGTCAAAAACCAACCGTTGGGTAAGCTGAAAAAGTGTGGCTCCATCTATGATGCGCTAGGGGGATAGGATTTATTTTAGGCGCTCAATCGTAGGCTACATACATCACCGTCCGCGATGCCGTCCATCGCACCAAATGGGCTCTAGATCTAGTGACGTAGTGTGCGGGTGACTAGATTCCTTTATTTGCGAAAAATGATTTTTTTTGGATTTTTTTTATTTTTATTTGAAAAGGGGTGATAAAAGAATACAACACACATACACCATAGAGAAAAAATAATCAAATGATCATAAACTTGATCATGGGGACTGGCCACAATCACAACTGAACTGGAAACCAAAACCTGCAAAGTGGCAAATGTTGTCACGCGACACAGGACTGATGAGGCAAGTTCTGTCGCGTGACAAAAGAAACCACATTTCCAGAATCTGAACAAAGACAGAACCAGCCCCTAGCCTCCAAGTCTATGCAATAGCTCATCACCAAGCAATCAGAGAACAAAAGAAGCATACAGAATCCCAAGGAAACAAAGCATACAAAGCATTTAAACAGACAAAATGTCACACAACAAATGAAGGAGAAAGATATTGAACATGAATGAAAGTTTGACCCACTTTTGAAAACAGGTTTCAAATCCCCAGCGGAGTCGCCACTGAATGTACGCTCGCTAAAAAATTTTAGAAAATGAATGAGAGTCGCCACGCCGTTTTAAAGGAAACATTGAAAACCTTTTTGAAAAGAGAAAATTGGTTCGGGGGTCAGATTACGTGTTGGGAAGAACCGAGAGTTCACCCAACACGCCTCGTAAACGAGTCTTTCAATGTTCAATATCCAAATCATTCAAACGTGTGTGCAATTTGTGTGAGACAAAATATGTGATAAAATGCATGTTAATGCTTTACTTTATTAATCAACGAAAGAGATTACATCTTGTGAGCCAATTAGTACGGGAGGCCACATCCCAATTACAATGAAGATTAAACAAGGATTACAACTGAAATGAACCTTCTGCAGGTGGCTAGTTATGTCGCACGACCCAGGACCTGGGGTGGCTAGTTGTGTCGCGTCACATAACATGCCACTCTGCAGAGGTTTTACACAGTTTACTTACAGATTGCACAAAAGGACTAACTAAGCCGAATTACTTCAGAGATTCGACTCAGGGAACACACGAATCAACATCCAATCATACAAGTGGGTGTGGATATGGAGAGATCCACACTCCCTTGATGAACAAGTCACAATCACATTCAAATTAAACCATAAGCATGAAGTAATATGAAACAACGAGATTTAAACAGAGAGATGGCGATTGAAACTTGATAATAGAGCAGATGGAGCTTAATTATCAAATCAAATGGATAGAAATTGCATGAATTATGAAAATAGCAAATAAATGAGAGAGAAGGAAGGAGGGAATTTGTTACCCTTGTAGATCCACAATCTCTACACCAAGTTAGGTGTAGGGATCTTCAAATCAGCTTCTGAATGAGGATTCAAACACAGAAGGAGTGCTAGACTTAGATCCTCAATGTGCATGTGAAGTATGTGTTGAATTGAGTATGAGAGAGAGTGAATTGAGAGGATTGGTGTGTGTTTGTGTGTGTTTTTAGGAGAGAGAGAGGTTTCTGGGCATATTTTGGCAGAGTGACAGTATGGAGGCTGGAAGGGATCTAGAAATGAGAGGGGGAGGGTCCATTTTATAGCTGCTGATGAGTGGCCAGTTGTGTCGCACGACCCAACGCTTGTGTTTTCCATGGCTCATTGTGTCGCACGACTTGACAAGCCAATAACCGTTTCTGGCGCCAACCAACCTGTTCTGGAACATTCCGGGATAATTCCTTAAGGGTCCAAAATGAATAATTCTCTATAGGTCCTTTTGCCTGGAAAAAAGACTTAAAAGTAATTCCTTCGCAAGAAACTTATAAAAAGTTCCCGAAAGTCTCATAATGGACCGAAAATTTACCAAAATGCCCCTAGTGCAATTTTATTACATTAAAAGGCACTTGTAAAGGGTCGCGAATTGGATTGGGGTACTTACAATAAGATATCAAGAAGGATATGATAACCTGAGCATAAGACCTTGGAATGTCTTAGAGTGTGTGTGTGTATGTGTTTAGGGTTTAGACAATGACTTACAATGTCAATTTGGCACTTACCTTGTCCAAGGGGAAAAAGGTCTTCTATTTATAGGTGATGGAGAGGTGCTTGTTGAGGTAAGCCATGAGGTCAGTCCTAAAGGGCATCTTAGTCTTTGACCAGATACACGTGTCCACATCGGATTGGGCCTGCCAGTAAAGTAAGATTCACTTGCAGGGGGATGTCGCTGATGTAGACAGGAGCCGTATATCTGGCGCAGCGCATTAAATGAGATAGTAGGCGCCTGTCTGAGCCGAATTCAATGCGATGAGAGTGAGCAAATTACTGTACTGTCAAAGCAGTAAGTAAACTTGCTCAATAAGGTTTGGCTTTAACCGGGAGTCTGGGATGAGACCGCAGTCAACATCTTGGGCGCGATCAATGATACTTGACGCGGGCACGGATGGGACGGTCACAACTCCCGCGGTCACCAGGCTGACGGTCTGGATCCCTTCGGTCTTGACTGGGATGGGATGAGAGGAACGCGGTCTTGACCTCGAGGGTCTATCTGTCCGCGGTCTTGACTCTGGCGGTCTAGGGTACGCCACATCATACTGGGCCTTTGGACCAGACCGAGCTTGGGCCCGATCTAGCTGGTCCGGGCTCATCAAACATTTTAACGTGAGTGAAAATGTCTATGGTGATAACACGTAAGCCAACAATGGATTTTCCTGAACTCTATGCTTACAACTCAAATGACTCTTCAGTTTTTCGTATTCTTTCGCATTCCCCCTATTAGATAAATAATAATAATAGTTTTTAATAGATATACAAAGGGATAAGATGTATTAATAAAGAATTATAATATTTCTAATTAATGTAATAATATTAACAATATAAATACTAATTAATTACTTTATAAACAGTTCTATCTTTTTTCTATATAACATAAGATTAGTATTATAGAACCGAGCTTATAGCTAATAGAGGCTTGTGAATTTGGAGAGACTCAATAGTAGAAGAGTCACACATGATAAAAATTTGTGTATTTTGGGAGATTTATTAGTAGATTATGTTGGTAAAATTATAATAATAGAAGGAATAAAATTACATAAATTGAAATACAGTTAAAATTGAAAAGAAATTGAATCAATAAACTGTAAATCAAGTAAATCGGTAATAACAATCTTGTCGTTCACGAGCACTGATAAATCAGTCTTTTAAAACTTATTCGTCCCCTCACCGATAGTGATTGATGCTGCCTTGTACGCGAGTCTCAGATGATAGAACATGCGAACTGAGGGCACTTTGCACCTTAAGTTCCCGGCGAATTGGCAGTTTGCCTGGACAGTATAATCAAGATGCAGAAATGCAAGGAGGTCAAGGAAGAGATTTAACAATATGTAGCAAGAGAGAGATCAGAGGTTGCTGGAAAACTTGGGTGGTCTTCAAATGGTTTGTAATGGCTCCATCTTATAATCATAACTGGCCAAACTAAACAGTAATCATCAATTACGGAATTAACACAATTTTAATTTCGTATGACTATTACAAAAGGAAGAAATCAAATAGATATTAAGCTTGATTGGATGTTACAAGTCTTTTCATGTTCATGAGAATTTATTTCTGATTCAAAAATAAAAAATATAGCAAAAGTTGTGCTATCGCGAGTAGGCCAATTTGGAGCCACATTCGTGTACGCAGGACGCGCATACACATGAGTTCGGTAGCCCAAAGCCTAATTCGGACCATGATTTGCACACCCTCCTGCGCACCTGTGCGCGAGAGAGAGCATTTATGCCACACATTCATACCCCTTATCAAAGTGTAGGAGTATTTAAACTTGCTAGATTTTACATTTCCATTCCATGTGGGATAACCACATTTTCCCTCTTTCAATCCACTAACTTTGAGCCTTAATATCACATTCATCCATTAACCATTTTGGACAAATAAATATTTGATTTCAATATTCTCATGGAGTAGAACACAAACCCACATTCAATTTTTGTCATTTAACAAATAACCCATTTAGGAAAAAATCTCAAATTTCCTTCACACCCACTTATTTTTTCCAACAATCCCCCACATGAATGAAATGATGAGAAAATGGTGATAAAGTCCGGCAGTTGACACCTGCATAGGATAGGTAGGGTTTGCCATTTGAACCTTCCTTTGTAAAATATATTTACTCTACTCGCTAATCAGTATACGCGATGTCCTTGAACTGTTAAGCTTTTTGTTTAGCTGATCATATACTTTACACAGGTATCTCCCTAACACACTTCAATTCTCATAGATATGTTCATTCACGGCCCTGAACATAATGCCTGGTTCTGTGAGAGGGTATAAGAATTGAGCCTAACACAATTCTCCTCAAAGCGGCCAAACTTTTCTCTCAAATAGGTGATTTTTATAAGTAACCCGTATTACCCCTACTCGGCAATTCCGAAGTATAAGAATCATTAAAAGCTATAAGCTTAGCCTTTCCTTTCGGGATGTCACTTAATGAATGGGATTGGGGTTGGTTCCCCCACAGTGACACTACAAGTATTTTAACAGTTAGGTAGTCCATTTGAAAACCTAGATCTTGGGATCTCCAGTCAACTATGTTGGGTTTTCCGCTGTGTTTAACTTCTCAAGAGGCTTTAATCTCATTCCCAATGTCAATCTTTCAACTACCTCTTTGGTTAACCCTTTGGTTAACGGATACACTAAGTTATCTTTTGACTTCACATAGTCAATAGATATAGTACCAGTTGAGATTAGTTGTCTCATGGTATTATGTCTACGACGTATATGTCTAGACTTCCCATTGTAAATGTTAATTTGTGCCCTACCAATTATAGATTGGCTATCACAATGGATACAAATTGCTGGCACATGCTTCGTCCATTTTGGAATATCTTCTAAAAATTGGCGTAGCCATTCGGCTTCTTCACCACAATTATCCAAAGATATAAACTCTGATTCCATAGTGGATCTGGCTATAACAATCTGTTTAGAAGATTTCCATGATATAGTTGCACCTGCTAATGTTAATACATATCCACTTCAAGACCTAGAGTCTTGATATCTTATATCCAGTTAGCATCAGTATTTCCTTCAATCACATTTGAATGTCTAGTATAATATAATCCATAGTCACGTGTATATCTTAAGTACCTTAGTACTCTCACAATACCCTTCCAGTGGTCCGTCCTGTATTACTTGTACACCGACTCAGCTTGCTCACAACATAAGCAATATCTGGCCTTGTACAACTCATTAAGTAAATTAAACTTCCAATGATCCTTGAATACTGTAATTGAGACACAAGTTTGCTTATATTCTTTGTTAAATGTAGGTTTGTGTCAATTGGAGTATTCACGGTTTTATTGTTATCCTTGTTAAAGTTCTCTTGAATTTTATACACATAATGTGATTGACTCATTACAAGTACATCAGATATTCTAGAAATTTTCACTACAAGGATCACATCCGCTAATCCAATATCTTTCATGTCAAACTTCGAGTTCAACATATTATTTGTGGATTTAATCATTTTATCACAGCTTTCTATGATAAGCATGTCGTCTACATAAAGAAACAAAATGACAACCATTTTCCGTGTTTTTGATATAGACACATTTGTCACATTTATTGATTTTAAATCCACTTTCAATCATGGCTTGATCAAACTTTTGATGCCATTATTTTGGTGCTTGTTTGAGGCCATACAATGACTTCACTAACTTGCACACTTTATTTTCTTACCCTGTAGCATAAAAGCCCTCTGTTTGTTTCATGTAAATCTCCTCTTCTATATCTTCATTTAGAAAGTCAGTTTTTACATCCATTTGATGTATTTCAAGATTTTGCAATGCCGCAATTGCAAGTACAATCCTAATAGACGTTATTCTCGTAACAGGAGAATACGTGTCAAAGTAATCTAGGCCTTCCTTTTGTCTATAACCTTTAATTACAAGTCTAGCCTTATACTTATCAATTGTTCTATCCGCCTTCCTTTTCCTTTTGAAAATTCACCTATATCCTAGTGGTTTACTTCACGGAGGAAGATCCACTAGTTCCCAAGTGTGATTTTGAAAAATGGAATCAATTTCACTCTTAATGGCCTCTTTCCACGAAGGTCCTTCTGAAAAACTCACGGATTTTTTATAACTTTGTGGTTCACTTTCTAGCATGTAGGTTAAAAAATCTGGGCCATATGATTTCTCTATTCTAGATCTTTTGCTTCGTCGAGGTTCCATCTACTCTTCTTCACTTCTATCTTGAACGTGTTCTTCTTCTATTGAATGTTTTACCCTAGTTGATGAGCTTGCCTCATTTCTTAACTTAAATGGGAATACATTCTCAAAGAAAGACACATTTCTATATTTCATTATATTATTCTTGTGTATATCTTGAATTTTTTATTTATACACAAGAAATCTATAAGCACAACTATTGTGTGCATATAAATGAATATGCAATCAACAGTGTTAGGTCCAATTTTCACCTTTTTAGGTGGAGGTACAGCTACCTTTGCAAGACACCCCCACACTCGCAAGTATTTGTAACATGGCTCTCTTCCATGCCATAATAATTCATATTGGCTCTTGTTTAGTTTTTTTCGAGCTACCTTATTTAACACAAATTTGCCGACAACACGGCTTCTCCCCGCATGATAGAAGGTAATCCCGAACTTATCAACATGGCATTCATCGCTTCTTCTAATGTCCGATTTTTCCGTTCAGCAACACTGTTTTGTTAGGGTGTATAAGGTGTCGTGGTTACATGTTTAAATCCATATTGAGCACAAATTGCCTCAAATGGAGATTCATGTTCCCCACCACGATCACTTCTTAGCACCTTAATTTTTCGATTTAATTGATTCTCAACTTCATTTTTATAGAGAGTGAACTTCTCTATAGCTTCATCTTTACTTTTGATGAGGTACACATAGCAATATTTTGTGCTATCATCAACAAAAGTCACAAAGTACTTATTGCCACCACGTAATTGTGTTGATTTGAAGTCACATATTTCCGTGTGAACTAACTCGAGTGGTTCATTATTTCTTGTTATTGGATGGAACGAAGGTTTTGTAAATTTTGCTTTTACAAAAGTTTCACATTTGTTGCAATAAACTTTAAATTTGGATATTCAATTCAAGTTAATTAATCTACGAATAGCATCATAATTAACATGTCATAATCTATTATGCCACAAATGGGAAGACTCAAGCAAGTAAACGTTGCATTGATTTTTGGCTTAATAGCCATTACATTAGGTTTCGCCACCATTACACTTAACTTAAACATCCCATCATTCAAATACCCTTTTCCTACAAACATTCCATTCTTGGACAAAGTGACAACATCAGATTCAAACACAATACAAAAACCGTGCTTAATTAAAACCGAGTCAGACACCAACTTCTTTCGGATATTGGGCACATAGAGCACATTGTTGAGAGTTAATTTCTTTCCAAATGTCATCTTCAAAACCACCTTCCCTTTACCTTTGATGTAGGAAGTGGCTGAATTCCCCATAAACAATTTTTCGCCATTTTACATAGCTTCAAAAGTACTAAACATGTATTTGTTGGAGCACACATGTTTAGTAGCACTGGTGTCAATCCACCACTGATTTGGATTCGATCCCACCATATTCACCTCGAAAACTATCGCCGCAAGGTGCATATCAGACACATCTCTAGCTATATCTTTCACCATGTTCACTTCACAAGCTTTATTTGTCATCCTACATGTCGAAGCCTTATGGCCTTCACCACCACAATTGAAACAAGTTCCTGTGAACCTCTTCTTGGAAACCCCTCCTTAATGCTTCAAATTGAACGACCTCTTAGTTGTTCTACCTTTGGCTTTACCCTTGCCTTTTCCTTTGGAGGTTTGGCCATGTTCCACCACATTGGCTTTGGCCACACTTGGGGTAAACCTTTTCACGTCAACTCTATTGCCTTCCTCAATGCTAAGTCGAAGGATAAGCCCTTCAACGTTCATCTACTTTCGCTTATGCTTTAGGTAATTCTTGAAATCATTCCAATCGGGAGGCAACTTTTCAATCATTGCAGCCACTTGAAAACTTTCACTAGCACCATACCCTCGACATGTATCTCGTGCAAAATCATTTGAAACTCATCTACTTGAGACCTCGCAGTTTTTGAGTCCACTATCTTAAAATCAAGGGAACGTGCGACAATAAACTTCTTTGTTCCCGCATCCTCAAACTTCTTTGTTCCCGCAGCCAATGTTGTTTCATCGGTCTCTTTTTTGGCCACATTTGGCATATCTTCTTCCAGATACTTAGCAAAATTTAGAGTGGTCAAATAGAAAAGCATCTTTTGCTGCCACCTCTTGAAGTCGTGGCCAACAAACTTTTCTGGCTTTTCAGTATGGGGGTTGAGATATGTACAGTTTGAGGATTCATCACAATAGTAGTGCCTTGAGAACCATTTCCAGTTTAGGTTACAGTCACGATTTCCTTTGCAGTCACATTCTGTTCAGTAGCCATTTTTGAAACAGAGAAAAAAAATTAATCAGTTAAATATTTATGTAAAACATATCCCTTTTCAAGGGAATTAGTTTTAAGATTGTTGGTAGAATTACAATAACAAAAGGAATAAAATTACAGAAATTGAAATACAGTTAAAATTGAAAAGAAATTGAATCAATAAACTGTAAAACAAGTAAATCGGCAGTAACAATCTTGTTTTGCACGAGCCCTGATAAACAGTCTCCTTAAAACTTATTCATCCCGTAACCGATAGTGCTTGAGACTAGCTTGTACACGAGTCTCCTAGTATAGAACGTGCGGACCGGGGGCACTTTGCACCTGAAGTTTTCGGCAAATTGGCAGTGTGCCTGTACAGTATCACCAAGATGCAGAAATGCAAGGAGGCCAAGCAAGAGATTTAACAATATGCAGCAAGAGAGAGATCAGAGGTTGCTGGAAAACTTGGGTGGTCTTCAAATGGTTTGTGATGGCTCCATCTCATAACCATAACTGGCTAAACTGAACAGTTATCATCAATTACGAAACTAACACCATTTTAATTTCGTATGACTATTACAAAACGAGAAATCAAACAGATATTAAGTTTGAGTGGCTGTTACAAGTCTGTTAATGTTTATGGGAATTTATTTCTGATTCAAAAATAAAAAAATAGCAAAAGGTGGGCTATCGCAAATAGGCCAATTTGTAGCCACATCCGTCTACGCAGGAAACACATGCACATGAGTTCGGTAGCCCGAAGCCTAATTCAGACCATAATTTTTACACACCCCTACGCACCTGTGCGCGAGAGATAGCCTTTATACCACACATTCATACCCCTTATAAAAGTGTAGAATTATTTAAACTTGTTAGATTTTACATTCTCATTATATGTGGGATAATCACATTTTCCCTTTTTCAACCCAATAACTTTCAGCTTTAATCTCATTTATCCATTAACCATTTTGGATAAATAAATATTTGATTTCAATGTTCTCATGTAGTAGAACACAAACCCACATTTAATTTTGTCATTTAACAAATAACCCATTTAGGAAAAATTATTAAATTTCCTTAACACCCACTTATTTTTTCTAACATATTAAACACAACTAGTATTGCACTTGTGTAATGCACAGAATATATAAAGCATGTCAAAATATAAAACAAAATTAAATCTGAGAAAATGCAATAATCACTGTACCAAATGAATGACAACTTTTTAAAGTTCATTCTAGCATTTACTTTTATAAAGTTCACTCCTAAAAGCGCATAAATATGTTTATTATTTATATTTGAAACTTTTTGTTATATAAATACGCAATTAAAAAAGAAGAAAATTAGGTAAGAAAATGTTTAGGTATAAAAAATTTCAAGTTTTCTAACATGTGTCCTAATGGCACATGTTAAGCTTTTTATCAAGGCAATTAGAGATGCCCAACCGATCCTGAATCGGCGGTTCGGATCGGAATCGGACCGGTCAAGAATTGGCGGGAAATCGGGACCGTTGAACCGAAACCGTATTTGAACCGAAACCGGCAGTTATCCGGTCCGATTACGGTTCAGCTTTTTCAAAATCGGTGAACCGGCGATTCATGAATCGGAACCGGCAAAGCTAACGGCTAGTTAACGATCATTTAATCTGGATCGTCCATTGAATATAACCTAGTTCACAAAAATAAAAATCAATTGAATTTGATAATGCTGCAAATAATATTGCTAGTTTACCATCACTCATTGAAATTTGTCAACCATCCATTGGTGGTAAATGTTTCCATGTTTGATGCATATGTCATATTTTAAATTTTTGTATACAAGATGGTTTAGCAACTTTAAAGACTTATATAACCCCACTTAAGAAAGTTCTTTCTTATCTAATGAGAAATCACACTGTAACAGAAATGTGGATTAGATTTTATAAAGTAAATAATATCCCACCTAAAAGATTTTTCCTAGATGTTTCAACCTGATGGAATTTCACCAATAAAATGTTATCCGACTCTTATGAATTGCGTAAATCATTGTGTCATTTTTTTCAACAAATAGAGTATCCTACTACAATATTGCCTGCTCAATGGGATGTTTGTGATAATTTAAAGAAAATTTTGAAAGTTTTTAAAGATGCTACCGGACAATTATCCGCTTCTTATCATCCCACTTCACCATTAGTTTTAGAACATTGTGCTAAAATTAGTTATATATTTATGCATTTTAAAGATTGTCCAGTATTAGGTGAATGTATTGGTATTATGAGAATAAAATGGATTAAATATTTTTTGAACATTCCATCATTGTTTTTAGTAGCTAAACTATTAGATCCTAGGATAAGAGAAAATGGTTTAGAACAAATACTTGCATATTATTATAAGAATCTATTTCCCATCGACATTGATTTTAACTTCGATAGACATATCCCAAAGGCAAAAGACATTGTAACTACTACTAAAAATATTTTATATGATCTTTATAAAGAATATTATGATCTTTTTGATAATATCGTTTATCCTAGTAGTGAAAACATAGGTGGTAGTAGTTCTCATGATGATGATACCGATCCCTTTTCGTGGGTAAATAATTTAATAAATTCTAGAAGTCAAAAACGTCAACGAGGTGGTTCCACTTATATTGAACTTGATCATATTTAACCACTTCTTTTTGAGCCTATAGAAGAATTTGATATTGTAAAGTGGTGGGCACGAAGGGCAAAAAACTATCATATTCTATCGTTGATAGCAAAGGAGATCCTAGTCGCTCCCGCCTCAACCGTCGCCGTAGAAGAAGTATTTAGTGTTGGAGGGTGTGTCTTGGATGATCGAAGGTCAAGGTTGACTCCATATAATTTAAAATATCAAATAGTGCTCAGCGATTGGACAAAAGCCGAACTAAGAACTCAAGATAAAAGAAGTAGTTCCGAGGAGGAGGGGACCTTTGATGAAGATACATCGACGGGGAGCGAATGAACTACACCGCTCCATAAGGTAAGTTAATTGTAATTTTTATGATTAGACTTTTTTTTTTATATATAGATTAGACTTTTTTTTAATAGATTAGACTTTGTTTGTTTTGTCTTGTTTTTGAAGATAATGGAATTAGAGGTAAGGCTCCTTTGGCTTTGGTTCATTGGTTGTCCCCCCTTGTAATTTCTTATTTTTATTAATAAATTTGGCCAGGGTACCGTTCCTGTTTTTTTTTTTAAATACTTTTGGATGTGATATTATTTAAATTGATATTATTACATTTTTAAAAAGATAAAAAAAAGGTATATAAAAAAAGTAAAAAAAAAAAAACTAAACAAACGAAATTATATAAAAGAAAAGAGGGCGGATAATCCTTTATTTATTTATTTTTTTTATAAATTTTTTATTGACTAGAAAATAATAATTTAGACTTTTTTTACTAGTGATATTTTTTTCCAAAAAGGTATATAAAAAAAGATAGAAAAAAACTGAACTAATGAAAGTATATAAAAGAAAAGAGGGACGGACTATCCTTTATTTATTTTTTATTTTTTATAAAATTTTTATTGACTAGGATATAATATTTTAGACTTTTGTTTACTAGTGATATTTTTTTCAAAAAGGTATATAAAAAAGATAGAAAAAAACTAAACAAATGAAAGTATATGAAGAAAGAGGGACGGACTATCCTTTATTTATTTTTTATTTTTTATAAAAAATTTATTGACTAGAAAATAATATTTTAGACATTTGTTTACTAGTGATATTTTTTCCAAAAATGTATATAAAAAAAGATAGAAAAAAAACTACTCCCTCCGTCCCAGCGAAAGAGCCATCAAATTAGCCGGGCACGCAAAATAAGAAATGTGATGTAGGAAAGAGAAAAAGTTTAAATGTTGTGAGTATGAAAAATTAAATAGGAGAGAGAATGAGTGGGAGGTGATGTAAGAAAGAGAATGTTGTGAGTGTAAAAGTAAAGTAGGAGAGAGAATGAGTGGAGAGAATAGTGATTTAAGGTTTCCTTTTTGGGAAAGTGACTTTTTAAATGGGACGCCCAAAAAGAAAATAAATGGCTCTTTCGCTGGGACGGAGGGAGTATACAAATGAAAGTATTAACTTGGACGGAGGGAGTATATGAATGGAATGAAAGCATATAAAATGTCCAATTTACCCTTTTAAAAAAATTGGGGGATGTGGGTGGGGTAGGTAGGGGTATGCAAAATGAGTAAAAAATATTTTTTTTCGTGGGGGGTGGGGGGTGGGTGGGGTAGGTAGGTGGTATGCAAAATGAGTAAAAAATATTTTTTTTCGTGGGGGGTGCGGGTGGGGGGTTGGGGGTGGGGTGGGGTGGGGTAGGGTAGGATAGGGGCTGGGTGGGGGGTAGGCAGGGGGAAAAAATTCGTGGGGTGGGGTGGGGGGTGGGGGGGTAGGGCAGGGCTGGATGGGGGGGTAGGTAGGGAAAAAAATTTTGTGGGGGTGGGGGTGGGTAGGGGGTAGTGGTGGTTTGGGTTTGGGGGTATTTTGGTCAAAAAAAAATTCATTGCCAAAGGAATTCACCATTCCTTCCAAAATTGGAAGGAATGAAATTTCATTCCGTCGGGAATGGAAAATTTTTCATTTCAACGAACCAAATGAGCCGAAGGAATGAAGTCAACGAAATTCTCCATTACATTCCCTCCGTTTTCGACGAACCAAACGCCCCCTTAGGAGAAAACCTTGTATCTATAAGGTGAGATGAGTTTCTTTATCCGCTTCTGCTAAAATAGAGACTCATTAGCTAATATATACTCCCTCCGTCCCACGTCATTGTGGATTATTTTTCTGGGCACGATAATTAAGAAATATTATTAAGATAATGAAAATGTGTGGTAGGAAATGAAGAGAGGGAATGAGTGGAGTTGGTTGAATAAATTGTGTGGTAGGAAATGAAGAGAGAGAATGAGTGGGTGGGGTAGGGTGAATATAAAATAATAAATTTATTTCCATTTTGGGCAGTTTGCATTCACGTGGGACGGACCAAAATGAAAATAAGTTCACAATGATGTGGGACGGAGGGAGTATATAAATAACATTTGGCCTTATTACGTTTTGAGATTGGTGAATCCTTTATGATATATTTGGATCAAACTATTTTTGTATTGACACATCACCATCCATTTCTTATTAATCTACAATCTGAGGTTACAACAAAACAACCAACAAGCATATTGAAAAGAATAATAAAACTATCTAAACTAAAAAAAAAAAAAATGGAGGCACTTAAAAAAATATAGAAAAAATAAATAACGTAAAATCTTTTTAAAGGGTCGAACCACATAGAATTGGATTAACTTTAATTTATTTAACTAATATAAAAGCAATAAAAATAATATAAGATAGGTGATAAATATGAACTAGAATATAAATGTTAGGATTAGCAGAATATGGATTCACTTATCTTTCCTTTCATATGACCAATTCCCTACTATGCTAATTTTTATAAATAAAGATTTCAATTGCATTTTAGGGTTTATTCACAAAATATTAGGGTTACAATGTTAATATATATTTCGCTAATTCAATATGAACATTCAAATCTTAATTATTTCTCTCTTTGTTAATATTTTCAGTGAAGTCGATACAAACATTAAAGAATTTCATTTAAATCACAAGAATATAAAAAGCTAGATTCGTTTGATTTTCGTAAAGTAATCAGCTGAATCTATTATTTTCAACAATGGTCAATTTATAAACTATACACGTGAGTACGACAATTTATACCCAAATAAATTCAAAGGCCAAAAGTATCTTATTATAAAATTGAAACCTAAAAACGATAATTGAAAATGTTGAGAAGAACAAGAATGAGAAATAACATAGAAATAATTAAATAATATTGAACATATGTTAAATAAAAGTTTTCGTATTTGGTGAAATTAGTTCTTTATACAAAAAAAACAAATTACTCCGGGTGAATGACCAAAATATACAACGTACTTTTACGAATTTTACAATCAATGTAATTTACTATCTATTGACGCCTTAATACAATGTACTTTATCAATTCGTTACAAACAATGTAATTTACGTACTATTTCTATTCAACGTATTTTCCAATTTTGACTCAAATAATGCAACCAAATTGCATTATTTGTAATAAAATTAAAAAGTATATTGCATTATATTGTTACTAGATAATACACTACCTTTATTGAAATTGAAGGTATATTACATTTAATAAGTTGGTAATTATTCCCCTTGAAAATCCTTACAAAATATTAACTATCTACATGATTGATAAATAATATAATAGACTTAATCTTAGTATTTACAGTGTAAAACTAACTTAAACCTAAAAGGAATATCAAAATAAAATAAAGTGTAAAATAAATAGGAAACTAGGTAATAAAATCCTAAAATAAAAAAGGAAAACAAAAATCCTTCTTCTTCTATGTTTGTGGTTGCTTTCCTGGATTTAGGGGCTGATTTCCAAAATTCTTTTAAGGTCCCTCAAATTCTTGAAACTCCATTTAGTCCTTCCGATTTCATAAATTCCATAACAGCCCCTAATTCAGCTCTTTGCAGTTTAGTCACTCAAGTCTCAAAAATTACAGAGTGGTCACTAAGTTCTTCAGATTTCTGCACAACAGTCCTTAGCTTCACAAAATTGCTCCATTCAATTCTTTTTCTTCCGTCCTTATAAATTGAGCAAATAATCACCCTATATAACAAAAACACAAAAGACACCAAATCAAATAGCAAAAGCTTGAAAACTAAACAATAATTAAGTTTAAAAGTAACCAATAAAATAGGTAAAAACTCATTAATCAACATCAGCATAGTTTTCGCAGTAAGTGGCCAATTCAGCATAAGAATGGCATCACATGTGCCAAATAAGCAGGTTTAACGGCAAAACAAACGAAATATGGACATAATTATGAAATGAAACATTAAATAGGTAAGTTAGGGACGAAATCGTACAAAAAACAAGACAAGCACCAAAAGGTTTATAGGTCAGTAACCTTTGAGGTAGTTAACTCCATTTATCAATGAAACTTAATTTGAATGAGTTGAATATGATATGAAGTCAAAGTTAGATTTATCATGAATTAACCTTATTTTGTTATTAAAATGTACATGTTGTAACTTATAAAGAAATATTCCCTCCATCCCACCTGAACTTGCAAAAACTACCACGTTAGGTGTTCCACATGAACTTTCAAAATTCATTTTCGATAAGTTTTATTAGTTAATAAATAAGTGGATACTTGTTATCATACTAACAACAATTATCCACTTACTATTTTCTACCTAACTTTCTCTCTCCTACCAAACTATCTACACTCACAACACATCAAAAATTTCACCTTTTTCTATTTTCTCGTGGCTTGACGGTTATTTTGCAAGCTCGACTAGAACGGGGGGAGTATGAAACTTAAGTTAAATAAGTTTGAGATTATAAAAAAATTGATTTATTTAATAAAAATTAAATAGAATATAATGAAAAGGAAAACTCATCATGCATTAACAGAACAAAAGAACACTATATTTAATGATGTATGAAGATTTTGAAAAATGATTAAATTGTCTTTATTTTTTTTATTAATATCAATATCACATTGAATTTGACATAAATTACAATAAGCATATTAATAAAGTGGAGGATTGAAGGGCTTTATATATTGGGTACTTAAAAAAAAATGATATATATTGAACAGTGAAGCAAAATGGGAAATTGAAGGGTGCTTTGAAAAAATTATTTTTATATTTAAAAAATATTGTAATTATTTGATAATAAATTTATGTATAAGTAAATAAGATATTAATTGATATATATATATATATATATATATATATATATATATATATATATATATATATTATAATAAATATTCATTATTAATTTATTAGATAAATAATATCTCGTTTGATTAATAAATTTTGTTGATCCCAACAACATTAATTTTTGGAATAATTACAAGAATAGGGAATGTACTACACCCCCGTTTACAATTAATGGAACATATTAAGAATTGACAACATATTGTAATGTACTTTTGAGCCTTATTACAAATAAAGGTAACTGAGTTGGATGGCATCAATTTTTTAAGGGAATGAACCAATACGTTAAATAACGTAACAATCGTTAAATAAGTAGCATCTCTTTCACCTTTATCCCCATTTCATCTCTATTTTGCATTTTTCCAATTTCAAACCATGGATAAATACCTATTATGAACCCAAAACCACAAATTCAAAAATTTTAAAATCAAATCCAAAAATCAAAAACCAAAATAAATCTAAAAATCAAAACCAAATCCAAAATTCAAAAGTTAAAAACAAAGTCAAATCCAAAACACACACACGCGCTCTTTCTTTCTCCTCTTTACATCTCCGGCCATACCTTCGTCAACACCTCCGACACCCCCTCCCCCAACCTACTTACCTTTTCCTGTCAGATCTAGACTGTCAAATCTGTCTAGCTCCGATCGAATCTAGCAGCCATTGTTGATTTAGAAGAATTTATGTCCAAAAAACTAATTCAAAGCCTCTTTAAACCCTAGATAAACTCACTCACCAAGCCAAAGATTCAAACCCCAAGGTCATCTCTACTTAAAAGTCAAACCCTTCACTTTTTACCCATCATCCTCCTCTCCCACCAAAGAATCAAAGCCCCAACCCAACTTGTATAATTACTTTGAATTAATTTTGAATTTTTGAAAAATTCAGAATCAATTCAGACCAACAATACAAATTAGGGGGTCTTGGAATTGCTTTACCCAGTTACCCAAAATCACTTCACGTTGTATCGGTCCAATATAATTTGGGTGAGTAAATGAGTGTTGTTGACTCACTAAAACATCATTGCATTAACGTTGATGGTGGTTTATGATCAGGACGTGCGTATGAATAAGGGGTAGATCGGTGGATGGGGGGTGGTGAACGGAGGAGGGTGAGTGGTAAGGAAGAAGACTAACAAACTCATAAAATAGGCTAACGGATGTTAAATGTATTTAATGAGTGTTAATTTTTTTCTTATGCCGTTGACATTTCAGTTATCTTTCTAACGTTGTTAGGGTGTGTTCCATTATATGTAACGACATGGTAAAGTACGTTACATTAAGATATCAATTCTTATTATGTTTCATTAATTGTAAAAAACACCAAAATATGTTCCATATATTTGTTGTTCCATTAATTTTCAGAGTTTCTAATATAGTAGAAGCTACTCCCTTCCTCCTAAATGAATATCAAAATAGTTTCAAATTTTCTTTTTACCAAGAGCAAATTTGAAAAAAAAAAATTATTTTACATTCAATTAGAGATAGAGGGAGTAGAACAAAATATTTATTATTATTGTGCTTTATTTTTGAAACATCTTTGCTATTACTCCCTACATCCGATTTAATATTTTTAGTTTGACTGGACATGTGGATTAAGAAAATGTAAATGTGGTGAATATAAAAAGTGGACATGTGGATTAAGAAAATGTAAATGTGGTGAATATAAAAAGTAAAGTAGGAGAGAAAGTGACAAGGAATTTTTTGTTTTGAAAATGACAAGTGAATTTTATTTTCTATTTTAAGTAATAAAGCAACTAAAAAACTTAAATTTAGAAAGATGAAATCAAGTTGATTTCAATTTAATTTTGACTCTTTTGAAAATATAATAAAACAATTAATTCAATTGACAAAAAAGATTATACTTAAATATAAAATTTCGTGCATAAACATGGGAAAGTATATCGTAAAAACACTTAGGCAATTCATGGATTGATGATTCGTACTCTTAATTCACCTCCAAAAGGAATGCAATAGATCACCAAAACTTTCTAGCGTGAATATTGGTGTAACATGCACAAAAAATGGCAAATAATAATGAACGCAAGAATACACAGATTTACGTAGTTCATCAAATTGGCTGCACCTATAAATAGAGAAGGAATGTTTTGGATACGAAGATCCAAGATTACAAATTACACAAATCTTAATTATTTGCCCGATTTCTAGATCACTAGAACAGATATCAAATGTACACCCTAATCGAGAGAAACAGATGAGTAATATAAATTGTTACGGATGAGTAATTAAACTACTGAACAACTCTAGAAAATAGAAGGGTATTTATACTACCTAATCTCTGCCCTGCAAGATTTTTTAAACCCTAAGATTAATTCGGCCCAGCCCAATGTCGAGCATGCATCACTACGATACAGAGTTTCTGATTAGGGCAAATGACAATTTAGGGCCTGAAGTCTACAAGAAGGTACCAGATTGGGGCCTGAAGTCTTAAATTTGTCAATTTAGGGCCCAAAGTTACTACTTTTATCAATTTGGGACATTTTGATGTTTTCCGTCCAAAAAGCCCGTTAAGTTATCACGTGCAATTCACTTAAGATTTAGTGAGGACAATTTGGTCATTTCGCATTCAGGCCCCAATCTATCTAGTCCCTCCTCATAGACTTCAGGTAACTTGATTAGATAACACATCCGCTTGGTTTAAGAATTAGGATTATACTCCCTCTGTCCCAGCAGAATAAATGTCCCACTTTTTCTTATACTGTTTCTTCTTATGTTATATGTATATTGTTTCTTAGTTTAGTACGACTTTAGCAATAATTTTAAGTTTATATAATTATCCTAATGAAAATTTAAAATTTTAATATTAGTATTTATAATAATATATCATTAACAGATTTTAGATTTTCCTTGTATTCGGCGTGCAATACATGAAACCAGATTAAAGAACACGAAAAGAACCGAACCAAACCAAATAAAATAAAATAAAATAAAATGCCGAAAGAATGAACATTTGCCAATAGACAACTTATCCCAAAGTTAACGTCCATTTTTGTTAAGACAAAAATGAACAAAATTTTATTTTGAGGCGAGTACAATGTTGTGACATTATAATTTTGAAATTAAATATTAACATGAATTCGCCATGATAAGGTAAGTCATGGCAATTATATCCATCTTGGGCTATCCACAACTCTACATCTGTAACATGGCCCATCAATAACAACCACTGCCCTTAAAATAATAAGTATAAGTGCACACCCGAATCTAGGAAAGAAAAATAAAATTATAAATATTGATTGTTGGCAAATGGGACTCCAGTGCACCTCTTTTCATACTTTTAAGCTCGTCACAAATGACAATGAGAATGATACAGTAAAAATAATGCGAAATTAAATGAAATAAGTTGCAACATTACGGCCTGTCGGATTCGAACCGACTGCAAAGGATCAACGACTTCAGGATTAAGAGAGCCTGATTCTGTCGACATCCTCTGACTCTTCCATTTGAGAAAGGCCGGTGAAATAAGATTTAACTCGAGGTTTGTTTAAAGGTTTTCCATACAACATTTCACGTTAGCTGATCCCAATTTATTTTGGTACTAGGGTTTTTTTGTTGTTGATTTTTTTTATTTGTTTGTATGTTCAAGGTCTTCTACATTTCACGTTAGAATAACTCAAATTATTTTGGTAATAAGGTTTCTTTATAGGTTAAGGTTTTCCATTTGAGCAAGGTCAGTTATATTAAATGAGATTTTGCATCCATGTTTTGTTTAAAGGTTTTCGGTACGAAATTGTTGATCAACTAACTCCAAATCATTTTGGGACTAACGCTTGTTTGTATGGTTTTACGTTTTCCATCCTAAACGTAGGTTTAATATGCGCCCAAGACCACCTTCCTAATTGTAATAGCAATTCAAGGAAATATTTGACTAGGGAAGCCAATATGCAACAAACAAAGTTTACCCGAAAACATTATAGGCAGATTCTTTAACCAAAATGCTCTGACAAGTTTCTTTTTAATCAACTTTAAGTCATTGGGTGCATGAAGCTACTAAAGCCACATGCGTCAACGGAAAAGGGTCTCGGGGTATATGGTCACCTATCTGTTGATGTCGTTGGAAGTAGTCTAAATTACCTACTAAATCCGCATTCTGTTTTTACAGTAATGCTAAAGTCACAAAAAAAAAAACTTGCAAAATTTTGAACACAAGGATTTGGCAACATTTAATTGGATGGTGGGGTTGTAGACCCCAATACTAATTAAGTATCCAATCAATAACTGCCCAACTCAGTTTTTTGTGAGTTTTTTTTTGTGCCCCTTGCATTGTTCTCGTTTTTACTGCTCTTTGTTTTATCTAACACAATTTGAACCGTGTCCACAGGGAGAAATTGAAATGTCCAAAGCAGATGAAACCTCTTATTGAGCTATAGGTGGGTTGCTGTTTTCGTTTTTTTTTTTTTTTTTTTTTTTTTTGGCTGGAGTTGAAGTTAGATTACTTATTTATCATATGAAAAATAGATTTTAAAATGATTAAAGCTGCATTTGAGATTTTATGAAGTCCAACCCATTTCTGTGGCTAGTTCTTTGAAGTGTTCAAAGACGATCTTTCTCTGAATCGAGATAATATTCCTGCTGCGATTTATGCTTGGTAACTACCATTGCCAAAATCACCAATTTTGATCAGTGACGTAGAAAGAAGACCTGTGGCTATAACAAAGAAGAGCAAGATAAGAAAGCAACATACCAGAGGGCTACCAAATACCTACAAACCGGAGATTCATTCCAATGCATACTACTTCGAATAAATCCTGCGTCAAAAGAACATAAAGGAAGAGAGGAAAGTAATTAAAAAATTGAGGCTTTATACATCACAATTTATCTAATCACACAAAGAACAGAATGAAATTGATACACCACAAAAAACCAATGAAATAGCTAGTGGTAAACCCATCTAAAGAAAGTATCATAGGATGCAAAAAAATAAATAAAAAATCTCATATCTGGGGCAACCCTAACTCTCCAATTTATAATTTTAAAATACTACCAGCAGATTAATACCCATATCAAGTCAAAAGATAAATCAAGTAACTTGGAAAATTACCAACCAATTTTTTTAAGGTCAAATGGCCAAATTGTGGCTTCAGTAACAAAGGTTTTAAGCAAACCAACTTGAAAGATACATACACAAGGCTTGAATTTTATTATTCTTTTTATTACTTTTTTTTTATTTATTTTTTGAGAAAAAAAATTGAGAAGATCCTATCAAACCCATCTTTCTTGCCATGGCTCGAGTGAGGATATTCACGAAAGAGAATTAAAGGCAGCCACTTGAGCTATATGCAGCCTGTCAGAGAAGATGTTTGTTCGCATGAAAACGTGAATTGGTAATCTCTAGCTTAAGTAGCTCTTAAATTGCAAAATGATATGAAGTCCACAGCACAAGTTTTTTAGCCCATTCAAATCAGATTGAAAGTAAGGCACACAATTGTAGCCAGCAGAAATGATAGTCAGCTGCTTTATGGCGATAATTCTCACACCAATTGCCTCTTATTATATTGATCTCTAACGGAACCACATTCAGAAGATAGGCGAAGAAAGAATATGAAGAAAGAAGTTTAGAGTGGGAATCTATCTGTAGAAAAAAATGGGTGGTATTTTATAAATAAATGAACATATAAAAGGCATATCTGTACAAAAGATCAAGTTCAACAAGAGAGCGTAAAAAGGAAAACTAAGTGATTAATTACAGTAATTAAGAGGAGAAAACTCATCTGCAACTGAGAAATTTCTACAAGAATGTGCATACGAGTCTGTCACTCATCAACCTAAGGCAAAATCCTAAAGCAAAGTTGTGATCAACACCTCATCCTCCATATCAAAACTTCAACAAAACCTGAAACAACATGGAAGCGGAATCAACATCCAAAACTTGCAGAAGAGAGGTCCTTAACAACTTATTTGATACAGAGGAGATCTGTAAACTATAACCGCCAAAGTTACTCAGCTATATATCAAAGGCGTAATTATGAAAGGAAAATTCTAGTCCACATGCAAAAGGAAAGATTTGACTATACCAGTGTCTTATTTTTTTTATTTCAAGAATGCAAAGCAAGTAGATGCATTGTTACAGTAGGGATGGCAATTTTCCTGAACCCACAATCCCTCCCACTTCTTTTTCTGCCAAACTTCAGCAACCTTCTTCCTCTCCAGTCTCCACCAACTACCTGCGGCATTCCTCTCCAACTAACCACCAGCGACTGTCTTCCTACCGCGACCTAATTTCTCTCCGACCGACAATCATCAAGTCAGCAACAAACCCTCCTTTTCCCCAGGCGACCACCAGCGAACTTTTTCGCCGACCGACCACCAGCCCCAGTGACCATCTCTTCAACAGCGGCGCACTTGTCTCATCTCGTCTCCTTCTCACTTTGTCGCCTCTACAGCATCAGGACGGATGGAAATATATCGCCTATTCCTGGTGCGAGGCGAGTTTGGATCCATGGGTGTCAATGAGGATCGGATCTGGTGCAGGGCAACCCCCCCCCCCCCCGTTGCCATTCCCAAGCTACAAGCCTGACACACGAGATATGCCTATTTAAACATCGTGTTACCCAGCTTGTATCTACTTTAGCGGACTTATCTTTTCTCTTCGAGCACATAACCCCAAGCCATGTTTCTGGATTTCAGTTATGAATATTATTATGTGTTAGAATCCCATTGGTTTGACCTCAATTTTGTTCGGAACCAAAGACAAATTTGTAAAAGTAACATGAAGTTCTTATATGACGGTGGATACTTTTCAAAAGCATTCAAAAGGATTTAGTTGACTCCATGCCAACGATGCCCTAGATTAAAAGAACTAATGTAGTTTTTCTTAATTCTATGAAGGCCAATCGACATTTTGAACCCTCATACTTTGCTTAAGCTTCTGTTTTAACCTTCGTTGTTTATTTTTAGCAGTTTTAACCATTGTACTTTAGATACGCACTCATTTTCCCCAAAAAGCCTAAAGTACGATGGTTAAAATTGCTAAAAAAAATGCCTTAATTTTCACTACTTTGGGGAAAAATGAATGTGTATCTAAAGTACAAGGGTTAAAATTGCTAAAAAATAACGATGGTTTTAAGCAAAATACGAGGGTTTAAAATGTTGATAGGCCTTCTATGAATAGACTATAGCAATGATAATTTTTTAAATTCTGAGAATTAGTAAGCTTAGATTTTTTTCCCATACAATTGAGTGGAACACTTGAGTATAGAGAGTAGGAGCCTACTAGCAGTTTTGAGGCTTTCCAATATTCAAGATGCTCCCAAAACTTCTCTTCCATCTCTCTTCCCTATAGAAAAAAAATCCAACTAAATTAGAAATTTTAATATCTTAAATATCAAATGAAAAGATAGATGAGGTTTAGATGATTATGTTTATTAAATATACCTGATAATTATCTCCTAGATTTTAATCTCTCAATAGCCTTTTAGAATTGAGTACTTAGAACCTGTGATGCTTGGACCCTTCACTTTTGCCAAAGTACTCGTGTCCAGAGGATAGGACATGGGTGTGGCTATTTTACACTAAATTTGGTGTAAAATCTTAAAATTTTGGAGGATCCGACACTCGGATCCATATCCGTCGGACACTCGTACCCGAGTCCGAGCATCATAGCTTGGAACGTTATTACAATATTTTAACTATTTGTGATGATCCTACAAATAGGGTGCAAACAGTACATAATTATGCAAAATTAACCAGAGAAAGGTACAGATTATTTTGGACCTAGTACAGTTGTATTTTTGGGGAGAGGGGGGGGGGGAGTTACAACCCAGTTTTAAATGTTTAGCTTCCATTTCCAAGAGACTAACAATATCTAGACTTTTATACGCTAGAATCTGGAACACATTTACCCTGAGTTTAATATTCCCTTAATCATTCACCAAGTTCAGCAATGTAATACTTTAATCTGCATGAATAGTTTATGAGAACAAACTGATTTCAGAATTCATGGTATGTATTTAATAAATAATAAGAGTGTACACACTACTGTTCCAATTTTACTTTAGGCGCACTTGCCGCACCAAATGCAGAGTCAATATAGTTTGCAGTAGAATATGAATGACGGCACTTTTGTTGAATACCTCAACCAGACATGGCAGCGGAGGGCAAAAACCTTCTTGGAAATGCTTAAGTTTTGCCCATGAAAAATACAATAACAGAAAGGACAACCAGTGAATGAAGGGTGATTAAGTGTCAATTCTGAGTTGGTCAATTCCTACACATTGCACGAGTACCAATAATCGCAACTGAACTGCATTCTCCAGAAGGTTTGCAGATACGTTTTCATAGCACGAAAAAATTGTAAGATTAAGTGTCACGAGACTTTAGAAACCTGTGAATGAAGAGGGTGGCTTCCCTACAACATTGGTGAAAGCCAAAGTAGTCATTGTCACGAAGGTAGCTTGTAGGGTGACACATTCCCGTTTATGAGTTGAAGACTCTTTATGACATTTCTTGACAAAAACAAAAGCCATCGATCAATGTTCGGTTGTTCATTCGAAAGGGTTGGAACGGAGAAGAAATTTCATAAATCGCTCCATCATGCCTTACTAGAACTTTGTTGACTATCTCAGCTAACGGGGTTTACTTTTGGTCGGTTTGTTAGGTCCATGCAAAACTGAAGATCAATTTCGATTTTTCTTATTGCATTCCACTTGAACCTCCAAAATTTTGATAGTATGCTGGTTCTTGCAGCATTGCATATGGGCATGATGGACAAGATTTTTTCAAGAAGAACGAGTACCAAATATAACAGTTGGTTCTAACATAATATTGTTGGAGATGACTAGGAGATGCTATCAGATGGTTAGCCATATGTTGGTTCTTGCAGCATCGCATATGGGGATATGGTTATAAGAACAAGCATGCTATCAAAGTTTTGGAGGTTCAAGTGGAATGCAATAAGAAAAATCGAAATTAATCTTCAGTCCCGCAAGGACCTAACAATCCAAAAAAAATTATACCCCATTAGCTGAGATAGTCAAAAAAAATCTTGTAAGGCATGATGGACCGATTTATGAATTTTCTACTTTCGTTCCAACCCTTCTGAATGAACAACCGAACATTGATCAATGGCTTTTGTTTTTATCAAGAAATGGCATATAAAGAGTCAACTCATATACTTGAATGTGTCACCCGACATTACAAGCTACCTTCGTATGTTTTTCTGCAAGACAATGACTACTTTGGCTTTCACCTATGGTGTATTGAAGCCACCCCCTTCATTCACAGGTTCCCAAAGTCTCGTAACACTTAATCTTGCAAATTTTTCACTATGAAAACGTATCAGCAAACCTTCTTGAGAATTGTTGCGAAATTTGGTACTCGTGCAAATGCATATAAATTGACCAACTCGGTATTTACAAATTTCTATTACAAATTTCCAGATGTAAATAATTCAAGTTATAGTTTGCAGCTCAGGAACAGATTTCCAGAAGGATGATTCCAGCTATCATAGATCTCCACCACCACCCCTCCCACATAACTCACCGGACATACGCAGAACTAGTTTATGCTTCTATTAGACATAACAATAGTAGTCGAGGACTTCTAGTTTTATAAACTGAATGGGTCAGGCAACTCCCCTACCCGGAGATAAATAACCATCTCTAAGATGGATTTACAAGTAAAGGGTAGTGAATTATTCAATCAGTGCATAAGATATACGAAGAGTATAAATTCCTTCTCAGGACAGAGATATGTAATAATTTTTTATAAGTATTTGTCTTCAGTAATTTACAAATTCCACAGGTATTTTGATTCTGCTAATGATCTTACAACTAAATGGAATTTCCCTTATCTGAACTACAGCCGACAGCATAACTTGAAAGAGAATCACAAGAAACTATGTGACTTAAAATGCTTATTTTTCAAATATTGCTAAGATTAAAATTGTAACTAACAAAACCTCATAGCAGACAGCTATCCTTGCCCAGTTCGGCTTTGCTTCTGGTTACAACGATTCTTAGGGGGTCAATTATTATGAAAGTGCATGATCTAAAATCAGCTTAGCATTTGAAAACTTCCGAAGTGAGTTTTTCAGAAAAGCAATTTTAGATAACTTTGACGACCATCTGCTTATTACTGATAATGAAAAATAAAAAACTGTCAAAAAAAATCATTACTTATCAATTTCAACAGAATATACGCAAGTCTAACATGTACCGATTTATACAATGCAAGGTTTATTGTATTTTCCAATAATTAAAATATCATAATTTATTTTAAGTTTATTTTAATGAAGATAAACAAAAAAGCCTTTTCACCGCATTTTTAGCAAGACCATCCTAAGCACACAATTAATTTTGACTTATTAAATCCTCCAAAACACACTGGTGAACTCCACCTTATTTAAAATATATGTTACTCAAAGCTCTTCAAATATGCTGAAGTACCCTGCCCGACACTACACGACACCGACATGGGTATGAAATCCGTACCCGACACTCGATTTTTCAGTCGGATACGGCAAGAAAAATTGAAAGGAAAAAAGGAGCGAGTTGACTTTATTTATAAAGATTTTACAAATTTAAAGGTTAGTATTTTAGTTAATTATACATTACATCTTAGCCAAATTTCATTAATATTATAATTTTATTTAGAAATATGAGTATAAAATGGTACTTATGTACAAAAAGATTAATCAGACTATTTTTTATGATAAGCAAAGTATAGAAATAGACTCAATATATTTGTTATTAATGTATCCCGTACCTGAGTCCAAATTTAGGACAATGTTCCCGTGTCCAATTTTTTTATTGAATCTGACACTCGGATTTGTACCCGTGTCGGATACCCGTACCCGAGTCCAGGTAACATAGTTTAAAATCAATTTATTGTCGCCATATATACAGGCTAGTTACCCCCACGTTTCAGCAGTTCACTCAGCACAAACTGGTGATATAACTGGTTGTAATTCACAGAGCAGCTTAATCTTGTGTAGGAATACTATTATTACAAACTCATCAAGTGAAATCTGCTTCAATTTTAATTGAGTGTCTTTCAACTGTCATCTACCTCACCACCAAAATAATTTCAAGCAATTAACTAACTATGTGCACCTTATGATAAAAAGGCATAGAGTGATAAGTACTGTCACTCTACAGGGCAGGGACAATACAAACAGAAACTCCTTAGAACCGTGGAAGGTAACCACCACTTCAGCCTATCCCAAACTCAAACGTCCACAACAAAAACAAAAGTAAAGTTTTCTCTTGAGCCGGAAAAGACAAATCAACTAGACTCGAGAGCTATAAAATTCCTATCAGTTGGGATTCAAACAAAACATCATCATGCAAAGGATTTAATCCAGGTTTTCCAGGCTAAGATTATAAGATTTCTACCTGGCTAGTGGCCGACATGAGTCTCAAGTCCACATGGATTCGGTCCACAGGAAGCCCCTGCGTAAAAAGTTATATAAACATCTCAAGCTGATTTTTCCTAATATAGTGGTTTTCCATTGAGGTACTCTTTAAGAAAGTAAAAAAAAATACCGAGGGGGTGAATATTGTCCGGAAACGACAGTTGGTTAACTAAGGAGTCAAGCATATGACCCGTTCAAAGAACAAGCAGAACAAAAAGATGTATGACAGATGCATCACCGAAAACTACAATAATTCTTAGAAATAAAGATGACTGCAACCAATCATTTTCAATGTAACTATGCAATCACTAACGAGCAAAGAACAGAAAAAGCAGCCTGAAGAGAAGTAATATCAACCAGCACAGAAAAATGTAAAACTGAAGAGACCCTCAATGCAATGCAATAACCACCCCAGTCTCCTCTCATAACCAAAAAATAACCACACTGAAGTCAGTAATTTTCACATAAATGGCCAGGGAAATAATTAGGAGAATAGATAATAACCTTTAAAATTCTTATCAAAAAATAAAAATAAAATAATAACCTTCAAAATCAATTGCTCCAGCTCTGACTGTGCATTTTCAAGTATTGACTGCGCAACACAATGGGAGAAGCAATAATGAGAAACAAGGAGTAACATGATTAACTCGTCATAATACAAGATAAATCACATACCAGGACGTGTAGCTCAAAAGTCTTCTTAATTCATGGATCCACGACATCTGAAAGAAAAGGATACGTGGTAAGATGGAGGTGAGTATCAATGGTATAATAGCAAATACTAGTAAACACTGATGATGACACAGTTTCAAACCTTAAGTGAACCCTGGTTTTTGATTTGAAAACTAGATATCAAAATTTATCAATGAAATACAATTTCGCAAGAAAGTTTTGCACTCGGTTATTAGTATAGCAGTAATACTGGGGATTGGAAAAATAAAGAACTGTAAGACATCCATGAAATGTCAATCATTTCAGCAAAGAATGAAAGGATAATTGTGTCATACAAGTTCAGAGAGGATAATTATTATCCAAGCTGCAGATATTATATAACATACCAATTTAGTACAATGATGGAGTTGAGTAGTTACAAAATACCCACCGAGAATAATTCAACAAGATTTTTATAGTCTCAATTAACCTTGGGAGCAACAAACGCAAAGGAGCATGATAGGCATTAGAAATCTAAGTTCTCAATGCATATCGCAAAAGCATTTACAACTAAACCATTTTATGAGAAGAATTAGACAAACTTATTAGCAATTTGAAGTGACAAAAAGTGATCAACAAACGATGGCTCCGTTTCTGGACAAAAAGTAATTTCTAGCAAAAACTCCAGCAGAAAATTGATCAGATTTTACCTTTTTTTTTTTATATAGGAAAGACTCCAGAAAATTGGAGGTATCATTCTCCATTTTCATCTCTACTTAGCAATTTTGAAGTATTCTCCTCCATTTGTTTCAATAAAATGATAGTGGTACAGTTTAGGTGATTCATTGTTTTAACTGGACATAAGAGAATACAAGTACTTAGAAATGAAAATGACTTGCGGAAACCATTTTCCACAACTTATTTTCCTTCAACAAATGAAGTCTTGTTCCAGAAATAAACAAGTTGTATGAAACAAGAAGTGACAGATCTTATAATATGATTTTGGAAATGTACAGGTTTCATTACACCTATCCCGAAACAGACGGGAGACCCTAATTGACAATAAGCATCTTTCCCAAACAATTTCTAGTGGAGAAAATGTTTACCATAGAGCCTTCACCAGAAATTTATCATAACACAATAGATGGGTCAGATATAATAGCAATACTTAATGGCAGGATTGACAAAGTTAATTGAGCATACCATAGAAAATGACATGATGTATGTTAAAATATTACTTCTTTAATTTGCAACGCAAACATATATTTATATACTATATTTAAAAAACGAAGAACACGCTTCTGATGCAATTACGCTTTGAAGAAAACTAGAACAAAAAGGCAAAAGTAATTAATCAAAAGATAAAACATTGATTTCAAAAGGCCTCGCACTACAAACTCGGGGAATAAGGCCCAGAAGTCTCTCTGTTTTGTTTTTTAATCAACATCCAAATTCTGGTGAATTACCGGTTAAGCTCAAGGCACAAGGTTAACACCATGAGCTGACATAATATTTATATAATTACCTCTGAGAACCACAGTTGCAGGGAATCTTTTTCTCCTCCAGCGGAAACTTGTAATTGTAAGTAATTTCTTCACCTGCTCTTATATGCCGCTTTGCATATATAAAAATCTTTTTATGCCCCTCAACACTTATAACTTTAGTATAGCAGTTAGGCTGCAACAAGTTTGATTTTAATTAGAGATAATGTTATTCAATCAATGACTTCTACTAATGCTAGCTAGACATTTTAAAGTAATTTAATCCATGTACCTCGCATGAATGGTTTATAAATCTAGCTATTCCACCACGCTTTGTAGCATCAACCTACACAAACACAAGTATTAAAAGAGCTGAAAGCTTTTCCCGAATAATTATGTAGCTAGTAAAGCCCAGAAGACAGACTTAGAATGGAAATTAAAACAAGAGGAGACACTAGTAAGATTGTACATAGAACATCCGGGAACACATGACAATTACATGTTGGCCCATGCTTGTCTAGGACCTCAATACTACCTACCTAGCCAGCATGACAGGCTTCCTCAGATGTAGGCCAGACAGGATGGATTTAAAATCCAACTCAAAAATAATTTTAACCATCAGCAGCTATCGAGTCCTCGTTTCATTTTTGCTACAGAATGGTTTTTTGGCTTCCTCATGGACTTTTGATCTTGGTTTCTTCAGCAGAAGGCCCACTTCAGATATTCAGTATAAGCTAAGTGCATTGGTTTCTTGACATTTTGGTTTCCTGGTTGAAGGCATTGCATGTGGCTGTTTTTTGCATCTTATCTCTATTATTTCAATGGATGTCCATCCATCTTTTGTAACCATTCTCCTTTTAAATTAATCTTTTAACATGGATATTTAGAAACCAACATCTCCGAATAATTTACTATCAAGAGTGTAGTTTCTTTCTATAGCTTCTCTTTAAGCGTCAGCTGATGGTGCTATTCAGGGATTGTCTATTTCAGATTTGAAGCAGGACTGGGCTGTGGCAACTGTGTAGCTATTATTTGCTAAAAAAAAAATTCCTTCTTGATGTGAAATTTTCTGGACAACTTATCCATCTCTTATATATTCTTCTCGTTTATCTAATGTACTCCGTATTTCTTTTCTTATCAAATAATAATAATAATAATATTCTTGTATCCATAGAGAGAAACTAAACACAGGGCTTCTACCAGGAACAGCCACTAATGTGAGAATTTAAGTGTTGCAGCGGATGAAATGAGATGGATTTGAGGGCTTGGCACTTTTGGTAATCAAAGAGATCAAGATGCAGTCAAATATTTGTATGAAAGAAGTGAGTCTCCTATCCTAAAATCTGCACATGGAATTCCCTTCTTTAGTTGCCTTTATTCAGTCTAGTAAACAAGGTGGCCATTTGCAAAAATTTGCGTACCCATTAAGGGAATCTCTTATTGGTCAGTTCACCTCCTGCAATAACATGTCCACAAGCCAAACTAGAAAAAGTATTAACTGCATTCCAAATTAGGGAAGAGAGGGAGAGAAATTTTGACAGCACCCTTTACTAAGTCAGAACTAGAGTCTTCAAGCAGTCCGAACTGCATCATAACCAAAGCTTAAGAAACGCAATAATTTCAAGAATCATCCTCTTTAACTTACCACATATCCATCGTCCAATCTGAAAAGATAACTGCTGCCAATTCCTGTCTTCTCATAATGCCGTTCGCGAATATCCGATATCTGAGAAGGGAAAAAAGAGAATTGGAATCAAACTCAAAACATCATGACAGGGCCAAATTGCACCCAAAAAAGACTGGTGAAACACTTAAATGATTATTAGAAGGAAAAAGAATATGACATTACATAAAACACATCATAGAGAGAGAGGGAATGCAGCAATTCAACAACTAGCTATAGGACGAACACAATGCAATTGACTAGAAAGCCGATGATGTAAACTTACACGAGAACGAATTAGTTCACCAACATATTCAATGACAAAATCTTCTGCCTCAATCGGCTCTAACGCAACCAGACCCCAATCATGTATCTTGCTACGTTGAAAACGTAAATGTTTCTTCCTTGCCTAAGAAAGAAACATTAAAACATTAAAAACCACCACATTGACAAAACACCAAGTGCAGTGTTAGCCTTTTCTCACCTTCAGCTGAGTAGTTTTCAGAAGATCAGCACCCTCTGCAGCAGCAAGAAGACTGCGCAACTTAACTCTATTTGTTCTTGCAGATAATCCTTTGGCATTTGCAAATTGAGAACTACTAACCTCCAACCCCATATATTTAGAGTTAACACAACGAATTCCCCTAATACGTGCTCTATCAGCATGACTGGCATTTAGTGACCATTTATGCCACTCCCACCCATTGATGGAAGTGCGAGCACATCCATCAGATTTAGGGCAGAGTTTGGATGTCCTAGGCTTGCTGGTTTTGATTTTCTGTATAGCAACTTGGTTACATGCTATTTGCTTCCCAGTATCACTTGATAATTTTGGAACCTTACTAGATTTTAGCATCAATGCATCATCCACGCGTTTCCCTTTCCGTTTTCCAACTTTAACTGCTGCGCATGAGAGCAGAAACATAGGCATCAAGTGCATGACGTGAACATAAGATCTCACATAATCAAACAGCTATTAACCTAGCGCAAGACAGAGAAACTTAGCAAATGCAAGCTAGATATAAGATTCTAGGGGATTACCAGCAGAAACTTCTGCGGCTCTAGGATCCTTACGATCATCATTAGTGAGCTTTTTAACGGTGAGGTCTTCTACAAAGACCGACGCATTCTCTTTGGAACGTTTTCTTTTAACTTCAGTGACCACATTACCTAGGTAAGACATTAGACAGAAAAATATCAAGACTCCCATGATGTACTTGAAAATACAAGATAATGCAGCAAATAACCAACCTTGAATTACAGTAGGAACCTTGAAAAATTTCTGGCATGACAAACTAACAGATGCTGAGTGATCCCCACGCAAATTAGTATCAGGGGATACTTCAGTTTGCAAATTATTTACTCTAATTTTATCACCGTTTCCAAGGAAAGCTACACCATCAGTCACAGATTCATCTTGCTTCCTTGATTTACTAATTGATTTCTCCTCTGATCCAATAGCTCCACTACTTGCACGCTCAGAAGAAGCTGCTACTCTTCTCCTTGTCTGTTTCTTGCGTGAATAAGTATAATTTGAAGTTGCAAAAGATACCTCTGAAGGTCCTGAATTTTGACCACTTCTTGTTTGTTCCCTGTATTTGTCAAATGCAGCTATAGAATCAACAGGTTTCTCCTTACGTCTCTTAGTTACTCTTTCCTGCAAGAGAAAGGATATGACGACACTATAATCTCAGCTGCGAAAGTCAAACAAGAGATGAAGTATCAAGTATAAAGCACTACCTCACTAGCATCATATTTACGGCGTTTCATAGAGGAACGCCATGATACCAAAAACTCATTAAGTACATCATCTACAAACAAAGATAACCAATCTCTGAGCACTGCATCATGCAACCTCTGTCGAAACATTGCCAAGGGAACATAGACTCCAATCTTTGGGACACACTCATCTAATCTGGACGGATTAAATTTAATAATCTGAGATGGAAAAGGAGTTATAAATCTGTCCTTAGATCTGGATGAGCTCGCCTTATCACTTTCTTGTTCAATAATCACAGGAGGGTACAACTTCTTGAATGCATTAGCCAACAAATTAGGCAGTGAACTTTTGTATACATTAACAATAGCCTGGTCGGATGGTTTTTCTAGTTCTGATGGATTTTTTATACAATTTGATAGATTCATGCTGACAGTCACAACCTCTTCAGGGTTAATGGGCCCACTTATTTGGCTGCATTGAACAGGAGAACCGGTAACGACCTGCGACGATAAGAGGCTTTCTTTTAAACTAGTAATCAAAGATGTGATTGCAATAACCACAAACAAACATCATAACAGAGACGGTGATCAGTACCATAATATGGTCAGTAATTAATATAACCAAACCACAGCTTCTAAACTTACCTCGTCCACTTGGTTATCTTCTTTAGAACTAACGACGTTCTCCACTTCCTCTTCCACAAGGGATTCAATATATTGAGCCAAAGATATCTTTGCACATAAATGAAGGTCATATTCAACACTTTCTACTATAGACCCCAAGTCATAATGATTGGTCCTCGTCAGGTCACTTTTTGAAGCATTTTCTCCCCCGCAAGATGACGAAGACAAAAATGGTGGCTGAGGACACGCATCAGACTGCACCCTCACATGTTCGAAACCAGGAGGAAAATCGATTTCACAAAGTGGGGACACGGGATCTAACTGCAACTGTAAAGCAGATATATTAAGCTGTCAGATTAGCTGTTAGCATATATAGTGCTGCAGAACATAATTTAATAGAGCTTACAGGTTCGGCTGGCTTCTCAGTCATCCCAATAAGTTTACTAAATGGAGTGCTCCATTCAACCGCAGCATCACGAACTGACCACAACTTCCTGTTTCTCCACTCAGACAAGTAATCTGCTATTATATCATAAATGACGGCATTCCACATGACTTGCATGCAAGAGTCGAAAAACATCCTGCAAACAGTAATGTTTGTGCCCCAAACATTCTCTAAGCTTCCCACTGATTTCGTGCTTTCATCCGATTTTTCTGGACTAATAGGCGGTTTCTCATTGTCAACATTACCGGACACAGATGCTTTACTCCTAGAAGCAACAGAGTCCATTTCCTGGAAAGTTTCAGCCTATCCATACAAAACACCACCATATAAGGTATCAGAATAGTAAAGATGCTTACAACAGCAATTTTTTAAAGAAAAAAAACCCTACGATTCTGCCATCCAAAGAGCAAGTTCTTCCCACTGATTTCGTGCTTTCATCCGATTTTACTGGACTAATAGGCGTTTTCTCATTGTCAACATTACCGGACACAGATGCTTTACTCCTAGAAGTAACAGAGTCCATTTCCTGGAAAGTTTCAGCCTATCCATACAAAACACCACCATATAAGGTATCAGAATAGTAAAGATGCTTACAACAGCAATTTTTTAAAGAAAAAAAACCCTACGATTCTGCCATCCAAAGAGCAAGTTCTGATAGCCTGGCTGGTCGCTTCAATCTTAAGATGACTTTCAGCTTTCCTAGCAGCAACACTCTCTGCTATTATGTGGCTGATAATCTCGTCCAGGACAACTCTACGAGCTGCTTTCATAATCCCAGAGTGTAACTGGGAGCAAACTTCTTCAGAAACTTCACTAATGAAACTTGACAATAGTTCAGTATCACTATATTTGGCATCTGTTGATAAGATACCCCCAGTTCCAGCTGCTTTCCAGCTATTTATCATAGATTGCAAAATAAAGGGCTTCACCTTGCTCTCAGCATGATATATCTGCTTTATCATCAAAAGCACATAAGAATCTGTATTACCCACTGCTAGCATACAGTTATACATGTACATAGATACACAATGAGAAAATTTCAGTGTTGAAAGGGAAAAAAAATAGTAATGCAAGTCAAGATTTCTTAAGTACTTGCAAGTGGAAAATAAGGGATTGATCAGAGAGGAACTAGAAAAATTCTAGTGTCAAATTCATAAATTACTTTAGAGGAATCTGACAATCTCCAACTGTAATATTTTAATCATCTGTCCCAAAAGAAAGTCTTATGTGGCAAAAAGCATGCATTCATATTCCATAAAATCATAAAGCTTGTCTTTTCATGCATCCAGATAGCATTTTTACCTCTGAGTGAGCAATCACTTCATTCAATACAATATCCTCTCATAGAGTTACCAAATTATTCACACAAGAAATCATAGATATGCCAAATTATTCGCACACAAATCTTCCACAAGTGACAACTTTAAGATAACTAAACGTAAATGAATAAATGCATGGGATAGCTCAAGATGAGCAGACGCGCGGGAAATACACAGGCTTAATTTCTGAAGGCAGCTCTCATAGACACCAAAGAGATGAAATAAACATCTTTGGATATTCTCTGGAGTATAAACCAAAAGAGTGTGTCAATATTCAGGAAGTGGTGATAAATTGGTCATGTATAGACAGATTTCATGTGCCAAACATATTGCTTACCATCAGTGAGCCGCGTAGATATCCATAGTGATGCCAAGAGTAAAGCTCCATTAGAGAGTGTGGCCCATGTTTCTTTCCCTCATCATCCTCAAAGAGCCAACACGCATCTTCACCTGGCTGCTCTCAGAATCGAGACGAGACGAGACAAGAGCAGGGAGCAAATATCAGAAACGGAAATCTATTTACTGTAAAGCTATTGAACTACTTTGAGCTTTAAAGGAACCCTTTTGGGGGAGAGTGGGATGGAAAGTAAAACTGCTAAATAGTTCATTTTACCATTGAAATATATGGCATCGTCGAGTTAGCCACTTGAGAGTTGTGCATCTGCTGGTTGGAGGGACTATTGCCAGCATTGACGCAATATTGGATTGTTGATTGTGAGGCAACATACGCAGCATTTGTGATAAAATCTTGTCCATTTGCAACTGAACCTTCATGAGGACGTGTATTAGAGCTTTTGGGTCCATTTACACCAGCTAAACTAGGGGTTAAATATACAAATCCTGTAGCAACATGGTCAGGAAACTGCCTAAAGTACTTCAATGGCACAGAGTTGATTAAATTCCCACTTACGACGGGATATACGTGCAGCTCATCCGGTAAGAAACCAGTGGATAAACCCTCATAAAGCTGTTCTTGAATGTAAGGGCCGCACATTTGCCCCTGTTCATTAACATACATCCATCCACTCACAAATGCAGGAGGTACATACCCAGGATAACTCTTGTTAAGGTCTGACATTCCTTCCGTACCGCAAGGCTGGGGAGTACTGTCATTATTGCCATTTGGCAGGCAGCTCAACTCCATTGCAGAGTCCGGACAAACTCCTTCCCCTCAACTAAATCAAAATAAGAAACATGATTAATATTCAAGCAAATAAATGGGTGTCACACCAGCACAGGTGATGGAAGGAACGATAATCATAGTTCAATTCAGTGTAAGATGCAACCCTTGCTTAGAAAATGAGCCTGAGCCCAGCAAATCAGTTACAGATATCATAATACTGCTATTCAGCAGATACATTTAGCAACAAATCTTCCAAGTTATGCTTTTAAAGTGTTGAGTTACACCATTGTAACAAGCAGAAAGTAAAAAACATAGCTTGCGGCTTTCCATAATTCCATCAAACTCATAAATAATTACACAGGCCTTATTTTAAGTTGCTGCATCGAAACTTCAGAGACTTGCTTTCATATCAATTCCTTGGAAATCAGTCAACAAAAAAGTTAGCAACAGTAATCATTGGTTATTGCCATGACTTTCCATGATTCTTGCGGATGATCTAATCTTCATTTGTAATTCTCAAGCATACAACTTCATGATTTTTAGGATGAGTCACCATATACACACCCCACCCCAAAGATCGATACAGTGAAAGAATCCCAATTCTATAACTACAAATTTTGAATTGTCACAAATTCCGTAAAATTCTCAAACAACAACAGTTAAGAGGAAAGAATCGGAATTGTCAATGATAACATGATAAGACAGCAATTCCCAATTAAAATATACATACATACATATACATAAAATAACTTGGAACCCAAATCTGTAAGAGTACAGAAAGAATATTTAATGAATTCAAAACCTAATTATACGAAGTTAGATTCATCAAGCTTACCGGAGGCAACGAAACCCTAGTTTTTAGCGGAAAAATTAGTCAATATCAACGGTACGAGGAGAAACGGCGCCGGCGGAAGGGGTAAAGGATTCAATCGGCGAGATGTATAATATGAGGTAGATCCGCTCCGACGATGCTGAGAGGGGAGGAAAGAGGGGATTGCAGAAGAGAGGGTGCGGCTGTTTTCAGGAAGAATAATATGGGTTGCTTAGAGGAGTCCTATTAAAAGCCAAATTCCTGACAAGTCCTCCCTTCTTCTTTTTTTCCTTTTTCTTTTTAATTGATTTTTTAAATTAGACTTCGGTTGTTTCGCATAAACATAATTTACGAAAAATGTTTTCTAGAAAACTGATATGAACATGTTTAAGTTGTTTGATAAATCTTACAAAAATATTTTGAAAAATATTTTTCTATATTTGATAAAATTCATGAAAATGACTTTAAAAGAATAAAATTTAAAGTAAATTGTCTTACTTATCAACTCCAACTTCAATCATATTTTAATTTTAAAATTATTGCAATATCTATCACACAATAATACAAAATGTATATATAAAAAAGTGTTTCATAAAAAATTGAGACAACTAGTTTTTAGAACTTTAAAACTATCTTACCATTAGCTTAGAACTAGTGAGTAATCCGTCAAAATTTGACGGGCATATTGAGGTTATTATTTAAGTCACTTTTCTTTGGTCTTTTTTCATGCGAGATACGGTGAGCGAAATCTTGCGGTCCACTTTCCTGCATGCAGAGTTATCTTTCATTCTTCGCTTGCAATTGTCCCTCACTTACACAATTTTTTTATCAAAATTCAATCAAGTTAATAAATAAATAATATGCAATACTTATATTGAATTAAAAATATATACTTGATTTACATAATTTCAATAAATTCCTAGTGGATTAATTAAAAATGGATACTTGATTTACATAATTTCACATGATATATACATAAAGCACATAATGATAACGTACATTATTAAAGTTAAGTATCTGATAGCTTTTATTCTGTTTGTAACTTCGTTATCGGTGTGATGTATATATATATAATTGCGTGAATTGTGGGGAGCTCCTTCATTGGGCAATAGTGATCCGATTAGATGAACATTCTGACCTCCCAACTTAAAGGCATAAGGACCTCTTCCTTGATTTACGCTCCTATTAATCGTCCCCCATCGACGTGAACGCATACATCATGTTGTAGGCACGTATATTATCCATAAAATTTTTGTTTTTTTCGTGATTTTTCTCTAAAAGATCACGCAGCAATTTAGGCGGTTGTTTCAATGGAGGAATTTGTACTTGACCATGCATGCAACATAATGAAAATTTTGGCTTCATCGTTGGCTTGTTATTTGGAGTCCTTTCTTCGTACCAAAATAAAGCATGACAATGATCACATTCATAATCTGCATCTCCAATATCCCAATACGTTGCGTATGTAAAACAACTCAAAATGTAATTGATTTTTTAAAAGCATTAAATATTCAATGTACTATATTTTAATATTCCAAGTTGAAACAAACAAAATTCTCTTAAAGTACAATTATATTTCACAGCTAACCTATTTAGCCATACATGTGCTTTGTTGTGCAATTTCCTTCATCTTTTGTTTCCTATTACCTCGTGATATTCTTGCCTTATTTTCCTCGCTTATCGGCAATTCATTTTGTGATAAAATCCTCCCTGAATCTAGTAGAAATATTGAGTTATGTTGAAGCATAATATGATATTAAGAATTATAAAATAATAAATACGGAAGCGGCATAAGCTTTGAAAATAGTTAAAATTTGATGTTTTGATTGATTTTCGTGTACCTGTATCCATGGAATTAAGTGAGTTATTTCTCTCATGTACTTGATGTTGAAATTCAGAATTTAATTGATCAAAACTCAGATATTATTTTTATAGACGAATTCCTATGTCAGGCCTCTTTTGTTCAAATTTCAGGATTTCTTCTTCTTCACGGTTTAGGTTTGTTCTTAGGGCCCTATATTGAGTGACACTTAATCATTGTTGTTATAGTGAGCGTCAATTAATTATCATTGTTACAGTGAGCGACACTTAATCACTGTTTTTAGAGTGAATGAAACTTAATCATTGGTTTTATGTGAACAACAATTTATCATTTAGAAGATGCTAGTATTTTACGATAGATAACTCATATTTATACACAAAATATATGAATTCTAATTATATTACTCCATTTATCTTGAAATGATATTCATGTTTTTTTGTTATTGATACGAAGATATTTTGACCAATAATTTTAGGTTAATTTATGAAAGAAACTATTGATATATCTGTATTTTTTCTTCTCATTTTTAATTCAAAAAACAAATGAATGAAATGAGTTATATGATTAAAAATAAAAATATATCTCAGTAAGTTTTATAAAATAGACAATAATTACTGCTAAAAAATTAGATATTATTTTACGAACATAATCCTTCTAAAAAAAATGAAAATTGCGCGAACAATGAAAAAAGTATCTTGTAACCGTCATTATAAAATCATTTTAAGCAAACAAAAAATATATATATATTAAGGATCAATCATTCAATTTTTGTGATTACATGTAATTTTATTATTTTAAAATCATAGCACTCACGTCATATTTTGATTTACTTTTGCTGCTAATTTGTTATTATTATTATAATTATTGTAATTATTATTATTTTAGGAATTCTTATCTTTGAGTTTAAAATATTTAGAAAGGATTTTTGATATCCCAACTAAAGATAAGAATTATATATTTTAGATTGAGTTGAGTTGAAATTCAAAAATCTGGAAATAAAACTCTTATTTGAAATTAAATTAAAAAGGATCAGTTATTTTAGTTTGAGTTTAAATTTCAAATCTGAAAATGAAACTCTTCATTGAATGTAATACATGGCAGCTGATAATTGGTGAATATAGAAATGATGTGAAATTTCACGTGGCTCACAATATGAGCCTGAAATGTTTCTGCTTTTATATACTCCCTCTGTCTCACGTGAATGGACACTTATTTCCTTTTTGAGACGTCTCACGTGAATGGACACTGCCCAAAATGAAAATAAATATTCACTATTCTACCCACTCATTCTCTCTCCTACTTCACTTTTACACTCACAACATTCTCTCTCCTAACTATTTCTCCCACTCATTCTCTCTCCTATTTAATTCTTCATACTCACAAACACCTCTTCCATTTATTTCTCTCTCCTACTTTTTCTTAATTCCCACACCCATAAAGTTAGTGCACATTCACATGGGACGGAGGGAGTATTATATAGATAGATGAATCATTATAGTACTACTTCTTTCATCTCAAAAAGAATTATAAATAAATTATTTTTTAAAAAAAATATTTAATTTTGGACCGTTAATCTTTGATTATATTTTTAAATTTCTATTTATAAGACTCTTGCATGTATATAGATCATTACATTAATATTTCTTTCGTCCCAAAATAAAAATAATTGATCAATTTTTATTTTGCTTAAAATAAAAAAAAAACATTTATTAGACTATAATATTGTAACTATTTTTAATTTATATACCAAAGATTTCAATTTATAAAATAAATTTGTATGTATATGGATCATAATTATATTACTACTTCTTATGTCTCAAAATGAACTATAAATAAAAAATTTAAAAACAAAAAATGTGCATTTGAATAAAATATTAATCGATCCAGTTTTGAAGAGTTACATTTCCTTATTTACTAATTGCTTTCCCGTTTTCTGAAAATTCAAAATTTGATTTCAAAATTCAAATGTTGATTGAGCTTAAATCGGGATAATTTACTGTATAAATATTTACCTTATAAACATTAACATTTTATTAAATGAAAAATCAATTTATTAAATGAAAAATCTTTAAAACCAAGATCAATGGGAGGATTACATAATGACATGTCATAATAGTGACATGGCTTAATGTGAGGGCTCTAAATATTTGTCTTTTAATATATTATATAGATTGCCAATGGAGACACACACTTCTATTATTACTAAATAACTAGTACTATATTCGTGAGTTAAACGTTTGATAAAAAACTATTTAAAAGAAAGTTAGAAATAATAGGAGAAGTTGTTTTACATAGAGCATGTCACACATCTATCCCTTTTATTTTTCTCATTTTTCTTTATAGCAATTCACTATCTTACAAATGCGAAATGACAAAATCGACAAAGTTTCCAATTCCAAAACTCGTTGTGAGCGGAAAACGAAAATGGAAAGCTTTCTTGAGAAATTAAGGAGCAATGAAAAGCCTTTATTAAGGAGCCATTTGGCGGTGATTAGGCGCCCTAGGCGTAACCTAGGCGTGCCCAACGCTAAGAAAGCTGGTGTTCACAAAGGAGCCAAAGGCCCCAAAATTTATACTATTTCATTTTTCTAGCAATATGCTAAGTCCTCTCAATATATACTACTCCATTTTCTAGCATTTCAATTCCTAGATGATGTGAGATTAATATCACATTTGGTTTTCAAATGCTAAGGCCTATCAATATATACTACTCCATTTCCTAGCATTTCAATTCCTAGACGATGTGAGATTAATGTCCGATTTGGTTTTCAAATGCTAAGCCCTCTCATTATATACTACTCTATTTTCTATCATTTTAATTCCTAGACGATGTGAGATTAATATCCCATTTAATTTTCAAATGCTAAGGCCTCTCAATATATACTAAATGAAAAGTTTTCTTGAGAAATTAAGAAGCTATGAAAAGTCTTAGTTAAGGAGTCATTTGGCGGTTATTAGGCGCCCTAGGCGTGACTTAGGCGCGCCCAACACCAAGAAAGTTGGTGTTCACTAAGGAGCCCCAAAATTTATATTATCCCATTTCCTAGCACTTCAATTTCTAGACGATGTGGAATTAATATACCATTTGATTTTCAGATGCTAAGGCCTCTCAATATATACTACTCCATTCCTAGTATTTCAATTCCTAGACGATGTGGGATTAATATCTCACTTGGTTTTCAAATGCTAAGGCCTCTCAATATATACTACTCCATTTCCTAGCATTTTAATTCCTATATAATGTAGAATTAATATTTCATTTGGTTTTCAAATGCTAAGGCCTCTTAATATATACTATTTCATTTCCTAGACGATGTAGGATTAATATCTCATTTGGTTTTCAAATGCTAAGACCTCTCAATAAATGGAATGCTTTCTTGAAAAACTAAGGATCTATGAAAAGTCTTAGTTAAGGAGCCATTTGGCGGTGATTAGGCGCCCTAGGCGTGACCTAGGCGCGCCCAACACAAAGAAAGCTAGTGTTCACTAAGGAGCCAAAGGCCCCAAAATTTATACTACTCCATTTTCTAGCATTTCAATTCCTAGACGATGTGGGATTAATATCCCATTTGGTTTTCAAATGCTAAGGCCTCTCAATATATACTACTCTATTTCCTAATATTTCAATTCCTGGACGATGTGGGATTAATATCTCATTTGATTTTCAAATGCTAGAGCCTCTCAATATATACTAAATGTAAAGCTTTCTTGAGAAATTAAGGAGCTATGAAAAGTCTTAGTTAGGGAGTCATTTGGCATTGATTAGGCGCACTAGGCGTGACCTAGGCACGCCCAACACCAAAAATGCTGGTGTTCACTAAGGAGCCAAAGGCCCCAAAATTTATACTACTACATTTCCTAGCATATCAATTCCTAGACGATGTGGGATTAATATCTAAATTGGTTTTCAAATGCTAAGGCCTCTCAATATATACTACTCTATTTCCTAGTATTTCAATTCCTAGACGATGTCAAATTAATATTCCTCAGATTTTTCAAATTTTATTTCGGGTTATTAAAAGAGGTGTGTTTAGTAAATGAGTATTGAACCTAGACTCTATTTAGTCTCGGTTCTAGTTTGAGTGAAAAAATGGGGGAGTACTTCAGCCTTTATATAATTATAGATTATAGATAAAGGGTGGAGTGATTTTGACACTTTTTCCTCCGAAACTATCACCTAAACACAATGTTGGCCAGGTTCATTATCTCCCATTTCAATTATCAAAATTGTCACTTTAAATATTATAAGTCCAAAAATACCCCTATCAATATTAAAAGCTAATAATAAATGAAACTTAGAGAGGGAGAGACCATGAGCCGTTTCTTGGGAGAGTGAAAAGACAATAATGGATGAAAAGAAAATGGCAAGCATAGGCCGACCGAGTTAA
Organism: Adenophora triphylla var. japonica; assembly: GCA_022495995.1. Lineage (NCBI taxonomy): Eukaryota > Viridiplantae > Streptophyta > Magnoliopsida > Asterales > Campanulaceae > Adenophora > Adenophora triphylla. The sequence continues at coordinate 60,755 of JAFEMH010004686.1, read as the reverse complement.
TTTACGTCGTGGATGTATACTTCTCTCTTTTATTTTTCTATTGTTATCATATCATAAACCAAAAAAGTTCATTAACGCCATTTCAACTATCTACATTTTTCATCCATAAAGATAATCTCATATAAATAAATAAATTAATTAACTTCACTCAATAAATTACTAAATAAAGGGTGAAGTGATTTTGTCACTTTTCCCTTCAAAACTATCACTTATACACGATGTTGGCCAGGTTAATTATCTCCAGTTTTAATTACCAAAATTGTCCTTGTAAATATTATAAACCCAAAAATACCCCTATCAATATTAAAAGCTAATAATAAATGAAACTTAGAGAGGGAGAGAGCTTGAGCCGTTTATTGGGAAAGTGAAAAGGCAATGATGGATGAAAAGAAAATGGCAGGCGTAGGCCGATTGTGTTAGTTTACGTCATGAATGTATACTTTTCTCTTTTATTTGTCTATTGTTATCATGTCATAAACAAAAAAAAAAAATAATCCATTAACGCCCTTTCAACTATCTACATTTTTCATCCATAAAGATAATCTCATATAAATAAATAAATAAATAAATAAATAAATAAATAAATAAATAAATAAATAAATAAATAAATTAAACTTCACTCAAAAAATTAGAGTAATTTTATTTACTTAATTTCATATGGATAATCTTATATAAATAAATTAATCAAACTTCACTTTATAAAGTTTTAAAGGTTGTTATCAGAATGTTAATCATGTATTAATAACGAGTTTTAAAATTACATTTGAACGATTTTTAAAACTTGATTAAAAAATAATTAAATAAAGGGTCACTTACTCTAATGCCCCTTTTGGGAGATTCAAACCAAATGAAGTACGCATCAGATATAAAATTCCAAAGATAACCCTCGCCCCCTTATAACTATACTGACTTATAAGACTACTTCATCTCTTATAAGTGACTTATAAAACTAATTTGTCTCTTATATTGACTTATAAGATAAAATTTTCAACAACAAAAAAATCAAAATTTTCAATAATAACAACGAATTAATCTCATAATTTACACATTAAAATTATTAAAGCTGAATTATAAGACCAACTTGCGTTTTATAACTATTTAGTCTCTTATAATTGACTTATAGGACAAAAAAAAATCAACCAAAAAATCAAAATTTTAATAACAATGACGATTTAATCTCATTATTTACACATTATAACTCTTATAACTTAATTATAACTGACCTATAAAACTATGTCATCTTTTGTAAGTGACTTATAAGACTTTTTCGTCTCTTATAATTGACTTATAAAACAATTTTTCAACAAAAATTAAATATTTCAATAATAACAACGAATTAATTCATAATTTATACATTACAACTTTTATAGCTGAATTATAAAACCAACTTGCCTCTTATAACTAATTCATTAATATAAGACAATTTTTTCAACAAAAGAAAATAAAATTCAATAATAACAATAAAATAATCTCATAATTTACACATTACAACTCTTATAGATTAATTATAAGACCAAATCACCTCTTATAATTGACTTATAAGACAATTTTGTCTTTTATTGAAGTATAAGACCAATTTTGCCTCTTATTGAAGTATAAGACCAATTTTGTGCTATTATATCCCTTTTTTTTTTTTATATACAATAAATAATTTCTATTTTCTAAACAATCTTGACATATTCTCAAAAGTTTTTGACTTGACTACTAGCAACATTCTCTCAATCGTGAGTATTAAAATATCGTTTTCTTTGGTGAAGGAGCATCAATCATGGTAGAAGCAACCAAATGCGTACTACAAGCTATAAGTGCAATAATTACAGACGTTGATAGTGAATATAAGCACTAATAATAATCGGTGGAAACACAACAAAATTACCAAAACCAAAACCATTACTATTAATGACACGCCCCGAACCCTGTACCTACTTGGCCTCACGCCGAGACACGTTCTAAAGATGTCATTTAAAGAAAAAATTTCGAAATATACTTTCTAAAAGTCATCACTTTGCAAACCTATTTAACATTTAGAAACTTTTCTAATTTACTATTAAAATCAAACCTTTCAACTTCAAACTTAACTCACTCCACATTCAAACCATTTACAAATCACACACTCACACACTTATTTACAAACCAAGGAACCTAGTTCCCCAAATGAAAAATATTTACAAAACCTTTTAGAAGTTACAAAATAAGGATAACATTAAGTCTAGAAATACTACCCCAAGGTCATATATTTACATAATGTATCCTTACCAACTTTCCTCCACAAAACCAACTTGGCGCCTTCTTAGTGATCACCGTGCCCTAGCCCTTGGCTTGACTCTATCTAAGAAAACAATAAAAGGACGGGGTGAAAAAAATCTCAGCAAGTTATTATATATGTAACAAGATGATATGCAACCACATTATGAAGCATATAACCACAAGTCATGTATATCACCTTGTCTCACACCAAGAAAGATATATGCATACATACATATAGCAATTAAGTGCAATACCATAACACTTAGAAGAATACTAAGCTAAGGTTTCATCCTCAAAAGGATATCTCGATCCAAGCAGCAACAGTTGTTGAAGAAACGGTTCTGGAACCAAACATAGTAACAACAAGCGGGACTATGACACAAAGTCATATCCAATAGTGCAACTAGACTTCCCTTGAGCTAGTTAACTACTCCCAAACCATGGCCAATGGCAGGGCAAAACGGGAACTAGTGTATGGATTATAATGTATGATTCCAAAGTAGGGAACCATACAAATAAAGCATATCAAAATGATAGCAACAAGATAACAAGTATCCATCAATAGCAACACTAAGGCTAATTCATCCTTGAACCAATTCAATGAACTTAGGATTCCAAAGTAGGGAACCCTAATCAAGCACTTCACAAAGATGTTAAGCAATGTATAAGGTGTAACACATAAGGACTACACACTTATTAAAGTCATTCAAGGATGTATCAGCAATAGTATAATGATAATACCCATGTTAGGTTCAATAGATCCAACCTACTTTAACCAATCATTTAAACATATTCAAATGATCACAATTGAAATGTAAATACTTCATTTTGTTATTCATACCTTGTACTTTGATTGTAGTGTTCCATTAGTTGAAATATAAGTGGTAAAATTGAACCTACATAGCTTTGAAATTCATGTCCCAAAACTGGTCAGGGCACTACTCGTGCCCCAGAGCACGACTCGTGCCCTATGTAGGTACTGCCAGATACTGTCGTCCCAAATGGCACGACTAGTCCCTTAAGCCTGGCACGACTCGTGCCCTGTGCTGATTTCAGAACAAAGGTCAAAAAAATCAGCAGCCCTGTTTCACCCATTTCAAACACCAACCTTTTACAACTCAAATAACGAACACTAAACTCAACTTCAGTTATTACCACTTCCAAGATGACCTCAAATTGGTTCCCTCCTAGCCAAACCATTCCTTTTTCCTTGTCCAACACACACCAAAACATTTACAACTCACCAAAACCCATCTTTTACCCATTCAACACCAAATCATTTCCAATTTATACTAAACTAAAATTTTCCATTCCAAATTTAAGAAAATAATTTCCAAAGTCTCATGCAACCCATAGCAACCCCTTAATATCAATTATAATACTAATTGCATCCAAATTAAAGAAAATATAATAACTTACATAAAATTAATATGAAAATTTCTGAACTTTAATCGGATGAAAAGGTGCTTCTTTTACCCATTCAACACCAAATCATTTCCAATTTATACCAAACTACGATTTTAGGGAGATTATTGAGTTGAATTGGTTAGGGTTTGAGATTTAGGACCATACCATGGATGAGGATGAGCTGAAGTCTTTCTAGTTAAAATGAAGAAATACTCTTACTAAATTTTCCATGGATACTAATCTAATTCCACCTAACCCCCTTCAACTATCAAACCCTCCCAACAACTAAAACCCTTAAAATACACTAATTACACTCAAGCACCTTGAACATTAATATAATTTACTACTTATTTTAAAAAGTTACTATTTTTAACTACCTACTCCTAACATTCTCATTAAAGCATTAAATAATGATTTTCATTTTATTCATTTTTTTAAAATATTGTATAACTCATAAACTACTAATTAACACATACTTCCTACAATTAAAATGCAACCTAATAATATGAAATGCACTTCTATATATGATTAATATGACTCGAAATAGAACCGAGAATTAGGGTCGTGACATTCACTCCCCCTAAAAGAAAATTTGACCCGAATTTTAACATAACTTACCACAAATATCGAACAACCAAGGATATTTCCGCTCCATCTCCTCCCGGAGCTCCCAAGTAGACTCTTCCACATCATGGTTTCTCCAAACATCTCGCACAAGAGGAATACTCTTATTTCTCAGTTCTTGCACCTTGGTATCAATAACTTGGACTGGTTGCTCTACATTAGACATGTCCGACTCTATATCCTCGGGAATCCTAGGCAATACATGAGAAGGATCATACACATACTTCCTAAGCATTGAAACATGGAATACACTATGCATTTTCCCGAGAGATGAAGGTAAAGCAAGGCGATACGCAAGATTTCCCACTCTTTCTAAGATCTCAAAAGGACCTACGAACCGTGGAGCTAACTTACCCTTCTTGCCATATCTCTTAATCCCTACCTTAGGTGATACTCGCAGGAACACCAAGTCTCCCTTCTGAAATTCAAGGTCTCACCTCCTCTAATCCGCATAACTTTTCTGTCTACTTTGGGCTGTAATCAATCGGTTCCGAATGATCTTGACTTTCTCAACTGAATCCCGAACCATATCAATACCCCAAATCTTAGCTTCACCAACTTCATCCCAACAAATTGGAGACCTACACTTCCTCCCGTATAATGCTTCATAAGGTGCCATCTCAATGCTCGATTGATAACTATTGTTGTAAGAAAACTCAACAAGAGGTAAGTGAACATCCCAAGAATCTGAGAAGTCAACTGAACAAGCCCGTAACATGTCTTCAAGAATTTGAATTGTCCTCTCGGATTGGCCATCCGTTTAAGGATGGAATGCTGTACTGAAGCTCAACTCTGACCCCAAAGACTTTTGCAACGCTTGCCAAAATCGAGAAGTAAATCGAGGATCACGATCAGACACAATGCTCACCGAAACCCCGTGGAATCTCACTCTCTCGTGGATATACAACCTCGCAAGCCTCTCCATCGAGTAGCTAATCTCAATAGGTAGGAAATGAGCGGACTTAGTCAACCTGTCCACGATCACCCAAACTGCGTCATGCTTCCTACTCGTCCGAGGCAATCCCGTGACAAAATCCATTGTAATATGCTCCCACTTCCACTCCAGAATCTCTAATGACTGAAGCAAACCGGCGGGTCTTTGGTGTTCCGCTTTCACTTGTTGACATGTCAAGCACTTGGACACATAATCTGCTATTTCCCTCTTCATATTATTCCACCAAAAATGTTGTTTCAAATTTTGATACATCTTCGTACTCCCGGGGTGAATGGTATACTTGGACTTGACGCTTCACCTCCTCGATATTTGGCACACACAATCTACCTCTAAAGGTCAACACTCTCTCGGGGCTAAGGGAAAACTCTTTGAATTTTCCATCCACAATCTGATCCACCACCTTTTCAACTCTAAATCACCATTTTGACCCTTCTTTATTTGTTGAATCAGACTTGGTAAGGCACTTATGCTTGCGAAGATAGCTCCGTGTCTTGACTCTTGGGGACACCAATCACGAGCATCTTCCAACATCTTTCACTCCCGAACCATCAATGAAGCCATATACGATTTCCTACTTATAGCATCCGCCACAACATTAGCTTTGCCCGGTTGATAAGAAATGGTACAATCATAATCCTTTAACAACTCCATCCATCTCCGCTGCCTATTGTTCAACTCGTTTTGTGAGAAAAGGTATTTCAAACTTTTGTGGTCCGTGAAAATCTCGAACTTTGCTCCGTAAAGGTAATGCTTCCATTTGTGCAAGGCCAAGACGATAGCTGCAAGCTCCATATCATGCGTTGGATAGTTCTATTCACATGGAGTCAAATTCCTCGAGGCATATGCTATAACCTTCCCATTTGGCATCAATACACAACCTAAACCCCTCCTTTGAAGCGTCACAATAAATAACCAACCCGTTGTTCCCATTTGGTAGAACAAGAATAGGTGCCGAAGTCAACCTCTTCTTCAATTCCTCAAAACTAGCTTGACACTTCTCACTCCGCAAAAAACTCCACAAAAAGGGTATATTCTTACGAGTCAGTTGAGTCAACAGCGTAGCAATCTTGGAAAACCCTTTTATGAATCTCCGATAATACTCGGCTAACCCCAGAAAACTCCGAATCTCGGTAACTGATTTCGGCCTTTTCCAACTAACCACGACTTCAATCTTGGAAGGATCAATTGAAATTCCGCCCTTTAACACGACATGGCCTAGGAAGGAAACCTCCTCAAGCCAAAACGCGCACTTACTAAATTTGGCAAACAACTGCTTCTCCCGGAGCACCGTCAGAACCATTCTCAAACGTTGTTCATGCTCCTCTCAAGACTTGGAATAAACTAAAATATCATCTATGAACACTACCACAAAAGTATCAAGATAGGGTTTAAAAACCCGATTCATCAAATCCATGAAAACAGCTGGAGCATTGGTTAAACCAAAAGGCATAACAAGGAATTCGAAATGTCCATACCAAGTACGAAAAGCTGTCTTGGAAACATCCTCAGAACGAACTTTCAGCTGATGGTACCCGTTTCTCAGATCAAGCTTAGAAAAGACTGTCGCACCTTGCAATTGATCAAATAGGTCATAGATATGAGGTAGAGGGTATTTGTTCTTCACCATCACTTGTTCAACTTCCGGTAGTCAATACAAAGTCTCAACGACCCATCCTTCTTTCTCACAAACAATACCGGTGCTCCCCACGGCAAAACACTCGGTCGGATGAACCCCCGATCAAGCAACTCTTGTAACTGAGCCTTCAATTCTTTCAATTCAGCTGGGGCCGTTCTATAAGGGGCCTTGGATATTGGAGTTGTACCCGAAAGCAAATCAATCCCAAACTTTATCTCCCTATCCGGAGGCATCACATATTCGGAAGAGAAAACATCCGGAAACTCCTTAACTATAGGAATATCCCCCATTTCCGGCAACACCTTGGTAGTATCTAGGACACAAGCTAAGAATCTCGAACAACCCCAAAGCAATAACTTCTTAGCTTTAATATAAGAAATGACACGAATAGTCCCCACTGAAGAAATAGCCTCAAACACAAGCTTAAGCATATTAGGGACCGAAAAAGTAACAACTTTCTTATGACAATCGACTAAGGCATGGTATTTGTTTAGCCAATACATACCCAAAATGACATCAAAATCATGCATAGGCAATACTACCAAGTCAACAGGTAACACACGATCACATATATGCACATCACAAGCACGTAACACCTCATCGGTTACCAAATATTCTCCCATCGGAGTTGACACTTCTAGCACGTAAGGAATAGACTCCACAAAAATAGGCAAATTTGATGCAAAATGCATGGACACATAGGAATGAGATGAGCCAGGGTCTATTAGTGTACGTGCTCTCATACTTGATATAAAATAGTACCTCCGATAACATTGAAGGAATCCGCCGCTTGTTGTTGATTCACCGCGAAGACCCGACCTTGAATCTTAGGCCTTCCTGAAGAATCCCTCTTTTGGCCTTGAGAAGTCCCGGTGCCACTTGAGGATGCTGGCTTCATCGGCTTAGGGCAATCTTTCTGAAAATGTCCTGACTGTCCGCAATTCAAACATTTCCCTAATCTCTTCCAACAAAGCTCCGCTACATGCCCCTCCTCCTGACAGTAAGTACAAATTTTCTTTGGTGCGTTCCCTGGATTAACACCCTGCTTTCGAACCCCAAACTGACCTTGCGGCTGGCCCCTAAACTGAAATGTTGATCCTTGCCCGCCTCAGTTATCTCAACCCTAATGTTGCGGTCTAATTTGTCCTCCTTGCCTCCCCGTACTAACCCCTTCAATTTTCCTCTTATGCTCTTCAATGTCGTGCTCCAAGTGATATGCTCTATCCACAGCATCTTGAAAGCTTTGAAACTTATGGGCCACCAACGACGTCTGGATGACTGTCTTCAAACCCCGAACAAACCTCATGGCCTTCTGCTCTTCCGTCGCCACCAAATGAGTACAATACCTTGACAATTCCATGAATCTAGCCACATACTGCGCCACGGTCATCATGTTCTGCTCCGGATTAAGAAATTCTATTTCTTTCTTATCTTGATCCACGGTTGGAATAAAGCACTCCTTGAATTTTCTTACAAAATTCTCCCAGGTATAAGGAACATGGGCCTCGTCCCAACTTGCCTTGAGAGCTCTCCACCAATGTTCAGCCGCACCCGAGAATTTGTACGCTGCAAACCTGACTTGTTCATCCTCGGTACATCTCAGCACTTCAAAAATCTTTTCCATAGCCTCAATCCACCTTTCCGCCTTTGCCACATTCGGCTCCCCATCATAACTGGTAGGCTTCAATTTCAAAAACTGCTCTAATCCCACTCTTGGCACTGCTTGTTCTCCCTGCTGTCTTTGGTCATTCATGGCCTTCATAGCCTCTTCCAACATCCCTTGGAACATATCTCGGTTCTCCACTCAAACATTTCTCCGGCCTAAAGGTCCGGTCGGATCTCCTTTTACTCCTGCCATAGCAATTGAGTACCTGCATAAAACATTTAGCGTTACTCACTCGATCCATTCTACCCTCCTAGGTCAATTAGTCACTCTAGACTATCTAAACCTAAGACTCTGATACCAACTGACGCTCCCCGAACCGTGGACCTACTTGGCCTCACGCCGAGACACATTCTGAAGATGCCATTTGAAATTACCCGGGGATTCTCGCGCGGACACGGGAAACGCGGTTGTCTTTCGCGGAGGGTTGGTGTCTGAGACCTCGCTTTCGGGAAGGAGAGGAGTCGCCACTCGGTTTTTGTATTTTGAGCCCAAACGTTGAGAAACGGCTATTGGTTGAAAAAAGGTGTCGTTTTTATTGGTAGCAATAACTTAGGAAAAGGCTTTGAAAATGGGCAGTCATTTTTATTGGTAGCAAAAACGAGTAAAAAGCTTTTTGAGTACCAGAGATTGTTAAGTTCGGAGGTCACGTTATGTTTTGGGAAGAGTATATTGAGATCACCCGAAACGCCTCGTATGACGAGTCTTTCTACCTTTCTCGAAAATATGTGCGTGTGTGTGGGTGTTTGCATTTTAAAATGGGGGCTTGAACGACAATCTTAATCTTGGTTTGAATGTCAAACGTTGATTATATGGTTTGTTTGAAAAGGCGAGCGTTTGAATGACAAACGTCGGTTTTGAGACGAAAATGAGCGTTTGCGTGGCAAACGTTGGTTTTGAGATGGAAATGAGCGTTTGAATGTCAAACATCGGTTTTGAGACAGAAATGAGCGTTTGAATGTCAAACGTCGGTTTTGAGTTTAAAAAGGAGTTCGAATGACGAACTTTTGTTTTTGAACCGGGCATTACATTGTCAGCGATTTTACGGAAAAAAGCATTAAATGAGATGCGATCAACGAATCGGGTTGCGACTCGGACTTTGATAAGTAAATACTATCACAATCCAAACGACTCGGACTTTGTAAATGACAGTATTTAAAGTGCGGTATCGACGTAATCAAACGACCCGGAATTATAAAGTACGATCGACGAGCCAAACGGCTCGGAATTATAAAGTACGATCGAAGAGCCAAATGGCTCGAAATTGTAAAGTTGCGTAAAAGTAAATGACGATCGAAGGATCAAACGATCCGGAATTGTAAATGACATGAAAGTAAATGACGATCGACGGATCAAACGATCCGAAATTGTAAAGTTGCGATCAACGAACCAAACGGTTCGGAATTGTAAATGACATAAAAGTAACGGAACGGGGTCAGAACGCCGTTTTAACCCGAGATTACTTCTCTTACGGGAAGAGAAGAGGACCAGGGACTAAAACGTATCGGACCCCATTAGACAGCTACATTTTGAGAGTGAGAGAGGGAGCTACCTATGGCTAGGGTCGGCTCCTTTGGCTCGGTGGGCGTATACGGGATACGGAAAGGTGTTTCGGAAGTTTTTGGGCAGAGTTTTCCCTTTTATTTGGTGCTTAGGAACCTAGGGATTTGGGCAGCGTTTCGACTTGTGTCGATTTAGCCTACGATCAGAATCTACCGACGAGTAGCACGAGGGCCCCCGAAGAGCGGAAGAAAGACAAGCCTAGGAGCTTGGGGTGGAGAGAGGAGGAAATTGTGTATGAATTATGAAGGAGGGGGGGTTTATTTATAGGGTGAAAATCATGGAGGAGGGGGGAGGAACTTGGGGAGTAAGTTTGCTTGCTTAGTGAGGAAGAAAGATTGCTTAACCTGATGGGTTTCTGCCTTGCGAAAGGAGTCCGGCCAGACCTCTCTTGCATTTGGGGATATTTTGGTCATTTGGCCTTGAGTTTGACACGTCTTGGACACGTTTTGATTTTTGTAAAATAGTTCGGCCGGACTGTACCTGAAATTGGCTATTTTTCCTGATTGAACTAGCCATATGCGTAGATCTTGTTCTCGCGTTCGATTTGATATGTGGTGGGCCCAAAACGGAGTTCGTATGAGGGAGTTATGACCTCCGGAAGGTCGAGATGCTCGAAAACAGGAAATCGAATCCCGGAAGACCCCGAAAAGTATGTTTTTTGGGGAAAGCTGTACTTTTACGTGTGTTGAGTACGCTTTGATGTCGGGATGAACGGGGCAGTCTCGTTGACTCGGGAACGGGGAACTTAACGGGTTCTGATTAACTTTTAACGGATTTTGACGATCCGGATTTGGGTAGTTACAGTTAGCCCCTCGGCGACGTCACTTTCGAAGGAAGTGGGGTCGTCGAAAAAGATAAGGATCCAAATCGGGGGATGCCTTATGGAGAGACCTGGGCGGTCAAATGGCTGGACCCTTAGCGAAAGGATTCCTACGTATCCCGAGCGGGAATCAAGCCGATCGTAGTTCACGGGTGTGAGGGAAATTGGTAGGGGCCTCGACCTGTGGGGAATGATTAGGAGGAGTTCATCCTGAGAGAGACTGTTTTGGAGGCGTCTAAACCTGAGGGAGACTATTTGAAGGCGTCTGAACCTAAGTGAGACCATTGCGAGGCATCTGAACCTGAATGGAGACTATTGTGAGGCGTCTGAACCTAAGTGAGACCATTGCGAGGCATCCGAACCTGAATGGAGACTATTGTGAGGCGTCTGAACCTAAGTGAGACCATTGCGAGGCATCCGAACCTGAATGGAGACTATTGTGAGGCGTCTGAACCTAAGTGAGACCATTGCGAGGCATCTGAACCTGAATGGAGACTATTGTGAGGCGTCTGAACCTAAGATTTCTGAAACTTATGAGGGCGTGGTTGCACTTCACGAAGGAGATGGGTGAATCTCACAAGGGATATGGGTGAATCTTATGAGGGAGATGGTTTGAATCTCACGAGGGAGATGGGTGAATTTCACGAGGGAGATGGCTGAATCTCATGAGGGAGATGGGCTGAATCTCACGAGAGAGATGGTTTTGAAAGTCCCGGGTTCGACGAAAATGGTTTTGAAGGTTCCGAGTTCGACGGAAATGGTTCTGAAGGTTCCGAGTTCGACGGAAATGGTTTTGAAGGTTCCGAGTTCGACGAAAATGGTTTTGAAGGTTCCGAGTTCGACGGAAATGGTTTTGAAAGGTTCCGAGAAATTTTCGTCCCCGACGGAGTTTTCTTGAAAGGAGATGAGAAATTTCTTTCCCCGACGGAGTTTTCTTGATACATGGAGGGAGCGGGATCTCATGCTGGGGATTCGACGGAAATGGTGGTCGAAGAAGGATTCTTGTGCGGGCTTTCCTTGATTTACCGCTCGTCTTTTGTCCGCTGGGGATATGGTGTTCGGGCTTACGATGATGGCCAAAGAGGCATTATTGTGCGGGCTTACCTTGATGGCCGCTGAAGTGGGACGATCGGGCTTACGATTGGCGGCCGGGGAGAATATTCATTGTACGGGCTTACTGTGATTGCCGTGGAAATGAGATGGTCGGGCTTACGATGACTGCCGGGGAAGTGATTATTTATCTGCTGGGGAAAAGCGTCCAGAGTTCTAACAAATCCGGTTAGGAACTGAGGATAATGATTGACGTTCCTTTATAAGGAGTGCCTTAGGATCCTGCTGGAGGGGCTTACCTTGATGGCCGCTGAAATGAGAATTTTTCTAAGGCTTTCGTGCCTTGGGATTCGGGCTTATTGCGGCTGCCGAGGAATTAAATGCTCACTTGCTGGAGTAAAAAGGTATTCGGACTTACGAAGATGGCCGAAGAGGGATTGTTGTGCGGGCTTACCTTGATGGCCGCTGAAGTGGGATGGTCGGGCTTACGACTGGCGGCCGGGGAGAAGTGTTGCAAGGCGTTCGTGTCTTGGGGTTCGGGCTTATTGCGACTGCCGAAGGAGAATTGCTGCAAGGCGTTCGTGCCTTGGGGTTCGGGCTTATTGCGGCTGCCGAAGGAGAATTGTTGCAAGGCGTTCGTGCCTTGGGGTTCGGGCTTATTGCGGCTGCCGAAGGAGAATTGTTGCAAGGCGTTCGTGCCTTGGGGTTCGGGCTTATTGCGGCTGCCGAAGGAGAATCGTTGCAAGGCGTTCGTGCCTTGGGGTTCGGGCTTATTGTGGCTGCCGAAGAAGAATTGTTGCAAGGCGTTCGTGCCTTGGGGTTCGGGCTTATTATGGCTGCCGAAGGAGAATTGTTGCAAGGCGTTCTTGCCTTGGGGTTTGGGCTTATTGCGGCTGCCGAAGGAGAATTGTTGCAAGGCGTTCGTGCCTTGGGGTTGGGGCTTATTGCGGCTGCCGAAGGAGAATTGTTGCAAGGTGTTCGTGCCTTGGGGTCGGGCTTATTGCGGCTGCCGAAGGAGAATTGTTGCAAGGCGTTCGTGCCTTGGGGTTCGGGCTTATTGCGGCTGCCGAAGGAACTGAACGTTGGTGAAAACCAATAGAATTTTGATGTCAGGAGACGGAATTGTGATTTGATGTCCGAAGACAGGAGTGAGCGTTTGAATGTCAAACGTCGATTTGGGGTGGAAATGAGCGTTTGAATGTCAAACGTCAACTTGGGATGTAAATGAGCGTTTGAATGTCAAACGTCGACTTGAGAAGGAAGTGAGCGTTTGAATGTCAAACGTCGACTGGGGATTGAGAATTTAACGTCTGGAGACGGAATTGTGATTTGATGTCCGAAGACAGGAGTGAGCGTTTGAATGTCAAACGTCGGTTTGGAGTGGAAATGAGCGTTTGAATGTCAAACGTCAACTTGGGATGTAAATGAGCATTTGAATGTCAAACGTCGACTTGAGAAGGAAGTGAGCATTTGAATGTCAAACGTCGACTGGGGATTGAGAATTTAACGTCTGGAGACGAGCGTTAGTGAGGACTGACTGGGAATTTAACGTCTGGAGACGAGCGTTAGTGAGGACTAACTGAGAATTTAACGTCTGGAGACGAAGCATTAGTGAGAACTAACGGGAACTTTAACATCTGGAGACGAGCGTTAGTGAAAACTAACTGGGAATTTAACGTCTGGAGACGAGCTTTAGTGAGGACTAACTGAGAATTTAACGTCTGGAGATGAAGCGTTAGTGAGAACTAACGGGAACTTTAACGTCTAGAGACGAACGTTAGTGAGAGCTAACGAGAAATTTAACGTCTGGAGACGAGCGTTAGTAAGAACTAACGGGAGATTTAACGTCTGGAGATGAAACGTTAGTGAGAACTAACGGGAGATTTAACGTCCGGAGACGAAACGTTAGTGAGAACTAACGGGAGATTTAACATCCGGAGATGAAACGTTAGTGAGAGCTAACGGGAAATTTAACGTCTGGAGACGAAACGTTAGTGAGAACTAACGGGAGATTTAATGTCTGGAGACGAAACGTTAGTGAGAGCTAACGAGAAATTTAACATCTGGAGACGAAACGTTAGTGAGAACTAACGGGAGATTTAACGTCTGGAGACGAAACGTCAGTGAGAACTAACGGGAGATTTAACATCTGGAGACGAAATGTTAGTGAGAGCTAACGGGAAATTTAACGTCTGGAGACAAAACGTTAGTGAAAACTAACTGGGAATTTAACGTCTGGAGATGAGCGTTAGTGAAAACTAACTGAGAATTTAACGTTTGGAGACGAAACGTTAGTGAGAGCTAACGGGAAATTTAACGTCTGGAGACGAACGTTAGTGAGAGCTAACGGGAAATTTAACGTCTGGAGACGAAACGTTGGTGAGGACCAACGGAGATTTAACGTCTGGAGATGCAACGTTGGTGAGAACTAAAGGGAGATTTAACGTCTGGAGACGAAACGTTAGTGTGAACTAACGGGAGATTTAACGTCTGGAGACGAAACGTTAGTGAGAACTAACGGGATATTTAACGTCTGGAGACGAAACATTAGTGAGAGCTAACGGGAAATTTAACGTCTGGAGACGAAACGTTAGTGAGAACTAACGGGAGATTTAACGTCTGGAGACGAAACGTTAGTGAGAACTAACGGGAGATTTAACGTCTGGAGACGAAACGTTAGTGAGAACTAACGGGAAATTTAACGTCTGGAGACGAAACGTTAGTGAGAACTAACGGGAGATTTAACGTCTGGAGACGAAACGTTAGTGAGAACTAACGGGAGATTTAACGTCTGGAGACGAAATGTTAGTGAGAGCTAACGGGAAATTTAACGTCTGGAGACGAAACGTTAGTGAAAACTAACTGGGAATTTAACGTCTGGAGACGAGCGTTAGTGAAAACTAACTGAGAATTTAACGTCTGGAGACGAAACGTTAGTGAGAGCTAACGGGAAATTTAACGTCTGGAGACGAACGTTAGTGAGAGCTAACGGGAAATTTAACGTCTGGAGACGAAACGTTGGTGAGGACCAACAGGAGATTTAACATCTGGAGACGCAACGTTGGTGAGGACCAACAGGAACTTTATCTCGAGAGAGGGGCGTTAGAAATGTCTAACTGAGAGATTGGACCTCGGGAGAGGGGTGTTAGAAATGTCTAACGGAGAAATTGGACCTCGTGAGAGGGGCGTTAGAAATGTCTAACGGGGAAATTGGACCTACATGTTTTGGGATTTCGAACCTTTAATATTCCCACTGGGACGGAAATATTAAAGGGAAATGAACCGTTAATACTTCGTCTGGGTCGGAAGTATTTAAGGGGAATGAACTGTCAACACTCCGACTGGGACATAAGTATTTTATGGAAATGAACCGTTAACGAACGGGAATACATTGTTGGCTACATTATCATAGTCTTCCGACGTAAGGCCGTTGGACGACTCAGAGGACTGGACTCTGACAAGGACTGACTCAGAGGGTTCGAGACCGGGTTTAGGGAGATGTGGGTGTAGGCCCAGCTTGTCTTCCATTTCCGCCTGGTTTGCCCTTGGTCCGGTGAAAGTTACCCAGTTCTTCAGTGGCATTGTTGGATGCTTGATGAGGGTTCGGGGGTCGAGAGGCTTGGCTTCTGCTGTCTCGATCATGGCAATCATGCTATTTTCGGAGCCCAGGTCAATCAGGTTTGGCACCTCCATGACTTCTTCAAAAAGACTCTGTAGAGCTGGTCTACTGAGAGCGTCTTCTATGAATTCTGGTTCCTTCTGCTTTGGAGTTACTGTCTCGAATGTGGCCTCGGCGGCTGATCCGAACAATCTGTTTCCAGTGAAGAGTATCTCGAGCTGCTCTTCTGTGTCTGGGATCCTTTTGAATGTGTACTCATGCTGAACTGTGGTGGCAATTGGTCCAGGTAGAGTAGTGATGTCGAGGAACACTCCTCTTATCGGACTAGCTTTGAGTCCTCTGAAACGCTTGAGGTCCCGTGCTAGCTATTCCATCCTTTACGTAGTCTCTGTCGACTATCCCTGCTTCTTTCTCATCTTCATCGGTTCACCGTCGGTCCCCTCGGATTCTGCTGTCGGTCATTGTCGGTCCCCTCGATTCTGCATCGGTTCCCTTGGTGAAGTAATGAGCGAGGTCGAAACTGTAAGGTCGGAGGTTGGGTGTGCCGTCGGAGGTTCCCCTTTTGTGGGCTGCTGCCTTGGTGCGGGCGAGCCTTTTGTCTTCCCTGATGTCAGCCGGTGTTGGCACATAACCAAGCCCCTGGACCGTGGTGTGGTCCTTGACTTCGATGACTTGGTGTTGGCCCTGTAACCTTTTGCCGAGCCCCAGTCCTGGGATGAAGTTCATGAGTTTCATCATCTTCATGGCGGGAGGAATCTTGTCTCGAAAGAGTGGAAGGTCCACGTTGCATATTTGGATCTTGGAGGTCTTGAGTAAATCCGATTAATGCCATGTCGTCATTATGCTTGATTTCTAACACTTTGGAATGTCGTTGTTCTTTGGTCCCCTCGGTGGTAGCCGTCGCCGTAACCGTGGTTAGCTCGTTGCCTTGCATGAACTTGAGGCATTGGTGAAGGGTGGATGCCACGCCATTTATTTGATGCAGCCGGGGACGCCCAGGATGGGCTGTGAAAGTGATTGGAATGTCCAACACTTGGAATTCGATGGGGATCATTCGCTTGCCGAACCAGATATTAAGAGTAGCAACCCAGAGAAGCGTATACATGAAGTAGAGTCATAGGCCTTGACAGTGTGGACTGAAGGCTTCAGATCTGTGGGCTTGATGTCAAGCAGGTCCATCATCTTGGCGGGCAAGATATTCATTCCGGAACCTCCGTCTACCAGCACACGGGGAAGGCGACGCTCGTCCAGCTGAACCGTGATGTGGAGCGACTCATTGTGATCAGCTTCAAATTTTGGTAGGTCCAAATTTGTGAAGGTGACGATGTCTCCATAGTGGATGTTGCCAATCATCTGAATTACTTCGTCTGGGGCTGCGTCCATGGGGACCATGGTGCAGGCCAAACTTTCCTCTAGCTTAAGCTTGTAAGGATATGAAGAGGTGAGCAGAGACTAAAGGGAAATGTTCGCTTGAGTCTGCTTGAGCTGAGTCAGGATCGGGTCCTTCTTTTCGGGACTTGTTTCTTTGGGTGCGGGCCGACCGGGTTGCGGCTCTGGCTTTGGCCTTTTGTGGGGATGTGTTGTGTTGTATGTATGGAAATGTGTTGGGGATGTATCCAAAAGTGTTTTGGTAGCTGTTTGAGCAAGTGGGAGGATACCACTAGGTTGTGGAAAAACTGCCATTGCTGCTGCTGCTGCCCAGAGGTGTCATGAGGATTCAGATTTTGATCTTTCGAAGTTGCATCTGAGAAGCCCCAGTTCTGATTAAAATCATAATGTCGAAAGATGCTTCTGACAAGCCCCAGTAATCGAAACTCAAAGTAGACCCGTGGGATGAAAAAGCTCTCTTTGCGTGGCAAAGCCCCAGTCTGAAGAAATGACTTGGTGAAGCCCCAGTTTGAAGGAATCACTGGTCATCTGTGGGGATTCTAGAGTGAATCTGATGCAGCCCCAATCTGAGTTGAACCCCATGTGGCCTGACGAGGCAACCGTCCTTAATTTTTTTTTCGATTGGTCAACCAAAGTGTATAAGAGGAATGGCTTGTAATGTATACGCGCAAGGACGTATTTTAGAGAAGTGGGAACGAATCCCGATTTTATGTGGATGCCTAGTTTAATGCAGGCACCAAAACTCGCTTTGGGTTTGACTCTTTTAGGAGAGTATGAGCGTAGAGAGGTTTGGAGCAGTGTATGGAAGCTCTTGCTGACAGAAAGACAGTGTTTAGCTCTAATTTTCCTATTATCGTAGAAAAAGAAGTCTTGTCGAGACATCTGAAAACATGTTTTATCCATAATGATCACAAGATTGCTTTAAAGCATTTGTTAATGTTCAGGTTGTTCAACCATTAATCCCGATATGAACAAATGTCTTGATTAACATGTGAGAAGAAAGTCAACTGATGTCGCGGATCAAAGTTGGCTGTGTGTGAAAGAAAGGTCTGTGTATGGGGAAGGTCATTGATGAGACCGGGTTCATGGGATTTGTATGTGTTTAGCTATGGACCGTTTCTGTTTGCCTAGGTTCTCCTCAGTGTAAGGAGCTCAGGTCACCGTAGTTCTGGCAGAACGGTGCTTGGCTCTGGGAAAAGGGTATAAACATTTGTGGTCCCTTTGGTGAAAAGGCTCGGATGAGATGTTTGGATGATGAGGTACGGGCCTCGAGGTGATTCCTTGACAAGTCGTTGTTGACGGCTTCTTCCGTGATTCCATTGCTTCTTGGTCAGCGTCTTTCACCGGGGGAGAAAGAATTCGAATGTAGCGTAAGGGCTTATGATGGATTTTTGCCTTTGCTTTGACCGCTCCATTGTTATCGACAACCTCCATTCTTCGAGCTTTAATTTTGTTTGCCCATCTGTCAAGCTTGTGATTGGCGGTGCTGGGTCCTTCGCCTCACTTCTTTTTTTTTGAAGTTTTTGTTTGAACTTTTCTCTCTCTCTCTTTTTTTTTTTGAAGTTCTTGTTTGAACTTTTTTTTCTTTTTTTTTTGAAGTTCTTGTTTGAACTTTTCTCTCTTTTTTCTTTTTTTTTTTTTTTGAAGTTCTTGAGGACGAAGGCGAGCTCTGTTTGAACTTTCTCGATGAGCACGAGGGCGAAGGCGAGCTCCGAGGTTGTTGTCGACATGGGGTCAATCTTCCGATGTTGAGTGACCTTTTGTTGTTCCTTGATATTGCCGCCGTCGTTGACTTGGTCAAGGTGATGGTGGAGACATGTTTTTGGGAAGTGTGTGGCTTGATGGAGGCCTTTGTGGGGTAAGGAAAGTGTATGGGGAGGGCACCAGTTGACTTTCTCACACCGATTAATCAGAACATTAGTTATTTCCAGAGATTATGTGTTGAGCAATGCAAGTGATCATTTAGGATATAACCATTTCATTAGTTGTAATGTAGGTGTGCAAATAATGTCTCAAGTCTAGCAAGAAGAGAAAAAAGACACTTATTTATAGAAACTTTAAGATTAACTACAATGTCCGAGGCGGACTTGATTGAACGAGGAAAGTACTAGAACCTACGAAGGTTGACCAAAAGACAATTGACAGATCTCGAGGATAGGTAGCCCCTACTCTAGCTGCTCTTTTGTTGTTGAATTGCCAGGACGCTCAAGCTTTCCATCTTCTGTTAACTTCTGAGTTCCATACCGCAGACCGAGGTAGTGATCAGTTTGTGCCCATGATACTGGTGGAAGTGGAGGGATTTGAGGCCATGGAGCGGCTGGAGCAGATACAAGTTGTCCAAAGAAATGGGTCGGAAAAGTCATGGGGACGAAACTTGATGACTGAGCATATTGAGAGAAGGAAGTGAACCTGGGAGGATTTTGAGGGATATTGGGATCTGTTTGAGAGGATCCAGCGCTGCGCTGGTTGCATTGAGTGAAAGGGGTAGTACTGGCTTGGCCGTATATGACAGGGTTGCTTTGAGAGGTGGCAGTATGAAGCCCCGGTCGGCTGTTTCCTTGGATTGAAGGATTTTCGGATTCAAAGGCAGAGGACCCTGGGTGAAGGTTTGGAGAGCTGATCGTAAAGGATCGTCGTCCTCGATTAGGACGAAAGTACCATCTGGCTGGGGGATAGCTGCTATACCTCGCTCATTCAGAAGCTATACCATGAAATTCTGGTGATCCTTTTTCTGTTTCTTGTGGACCTCACAAGCCCGGATGGCTTCTTCTAGGGTCATATCGTTTACCGGTGGCGGGGTTCCGTTCCTGTCACGATTTCTCAGTGAGTCTGACATGTCGGAAAGTCTGGCTGAGGAAACTGAGGAACGTCTGATGCTACCGTAACTGTAATTCTGGCGAGGCGCTGACCCGGAACTCTGAACCACTCTCTGTTTGCTGCAGGGAACGAAAGGTAGGGCTTAGTCTTCAGAAGGGATATTTGGCTCAAGGCTTAAAGGCTCGTGCGATGTGCATTTACCACTTAAGTCTACTTAAAACACGCTTTCTAATGATCCTCACTGGTCGGAAAAGATTGGATCTTGAAAGGTCGAGATCAAAATTGGACCGTGAAAGGTCGAGACTTAAAGTTTTGACCGTGAAAGGTCGGGATTAAATATTTGAGATCGGACCGTGAGGGTCTCGATAGCAGTTTTGAGATCGGACCGTGAGAGGTCTCGACTGAAGATTGGACCACGAGGGGTCGAGACTTGATATATCGGACTGCGAAGGGTCACGATTGAGGATTGGACCACGAGGGGTCGAGACTTGAGATATCGGACCGATAAAGGTCGCGATTGAGGATTGGACCACGAGGGGTCGAGACTTGAGACTCGGACGAGAGGTCGCGATTGAGATTGGACCACGAGGTCGAGACTTGAGATATCGGACCGAGAAAGGTCGCGATTGAGGATTGGACCACGAGGGGTCGAGACTTGAGATATCGGACCGAGAAAGGTCGCGATTGAGGATTGGACCACGAGGGGTCGAGACTTGAGATATCGGATCGAGAAAGGTCGCGATTGAGAGTTGGACCGCGAGGGGTCGAGATATGAGATATCGGACCGAGAAAGGTCGCGATTGAGGATTGGACCACGAGGGGTCGAGACTTGAGATATCGGACCGAGGAAAGTCGCGAATGAGGATTGGACCACGAGGGGTCGAGACTTGAGATATCGGACCGAGAAAGGTCGCGATTGAGGATTGGACCACGAGGGGTCAAGACTTGAGATATCGGACCGAGAGGGTTGCAATTGAGGATTGGACCACGAGGGGTCGAGACTTGAGATATCGGACCGAGAAAGGTCGCGATTGAGGATTGGACCACGAGGGGTCGAGACTTGAGATATCGGACCGAGAGGGTCGCGATTGAGGATTGGACCACGAGGGGTCGAGACTTGAGATATCGGACCAAGAAAGGTCGCGATTGAGGATTGGACCACGAGGGGTCGAGACTTGAGATATCGGACCGAGAGGGTCGCGATTAAGGATTGGACCACGAGGGGTCGAGATTTGAGATATCGGATCGAGAGGGTCGCGATTGAGGATTGGACCACGAGGGGTCGGGATATGAGATATCGGACCACGGAAGGTCGCGATTGAGAGTTGGACCGCGAGGGGTCGGGATATGAGATATCGGACCACAGAAGGTCGCGATTGAGAGTTGGACCGCAAGGGGTCGAGATATGAGATATCGGACCACGGAAGGTCGCGATTGAGAGTTGGACCGCGAGGGGTCGAGATATGAGATATCGGACCACGGAAGGTCGCGATTGAGAGTTGGACCGCGAGGGGTCGAGATATGAGATATCGGACCACGGAAGGTCGCGATTGAGAGTTGGACCGCGAGGGATCGAGATATGAGATATCGGACCACGGAAGGTCGCGATTGAGAGTTGGACCGCGAGGGGTCGAGATATGAGATATCGGACCACGGAAGGTCGCGATTGAGAGTTGGACCGCGAGGGGTCGAGACTTGAGATATTGGACCACGTAAGGTCGCGATTGAGAGTTGGACCGCGAGGGGTCGAGATATGAGATATCGGACCACGGAAGGTCGCGATTGAGAGTTGGACCGCGAGGGGTCGAGATATGAGATATCGGACCACGGAAGGTCGCGATTGAGAGTTGGACCGCGAGGGGTCGAGATATGAGATATCGGACCACGGAAGGTCGCGATTGAGAGTTGGACCGTGAGGGGTCGAGATATGAGATATCGAACCACGGAAGGTCGCGATTGAGAGTTGGACCGCGAGGGGTCGAGATATGAGATATCGGACCACGGAAGGTCGCGATTGAGAGTTGAACCGCTAGGGGTCGAGATATGAGATATCGGACCACGGAAGGTCGCGATTGAGAGTTGGACCGCGAGGGGTCGAGATATGAGATATCGGACCACGGAAGGTCGTGATTGAGAGTTGGACCGCGAGGGGTCGAGATATGAGATATCGGACCACGAAAGGTCGCGATTGAGAGTTGGACCGCGAGGGGTCGAGATATGAGATATCGGACCACGGAAGGTCGCGATCTAGAGTTGGACCGCGAGGGGTCGAGATATGAGATATCGGACCACGGAATGTCACTCTTTGAAAGATTCCCGAGATGGGACCATGCAATTGTTGTTTAAGTTTACTGAAAATACGTTTTTCTCAGAGTCCTAAATGGTTAGAAAAGATTGCTCTTCTTTTTCGCAACTAACCCTAGAGCTCTAATCAGTGGATCTCGTCACTAAGCTTATAAGCCCCTCGTTTCCATTTGTAGATCATCTTTCTCGGGACGGACTATCCCGAGCGAGGTCCTATAAGGCAAGCGAGTTCCACCGACAAAAGAAAAAGTGAACTTAAGGCTAGCTGATCACGCAAACTGTTAGTCAAATATATGTTTGGATTTAGAATTGCTTAATCCCAATCATAACAAGCATTAATGTGGACCCCTAATTTAATTAGATCATATAGAATTTTTCTATGTATGTTAGGTCCCCTTAGTGCATGTGCCAGTGTTTTTATTATGTAATTTTCTCAAGCTTTGAAGACTTGAAGACCTGAGAATTTCCAAGCATGTGAGTTACCTGTTAAAGCTGTCTTACCGATTGACACCTCTAACCGGTATTCATGCCTTACCGGCTACCTTACCTAGCCGATATCTTCCCTTGCCGGTTAAGGCTTACTCTTCAAGCTTCCTCCAGTTAGCAGCTTGCCGATGCATTAATTGTTCCCAACTACCCAGCCATCAACTTTAGCTAAAGTTGGTAAAGCAAGCATCGACATGACATCTACGCAACAAATCGTACCTTCTTAGAGAATGTCAAGTAACCGGTACTCACAGTTGTAAGTACCCAAATCGGCTCATGCCTT
Source organism: Adenophora triphylla var. japonica (assembly GCA_022495995.1). Lineage (NCBI taxonomy): Eukaryota > Viridiplantae > Streptophyta > Magnoliopsida > Asterales > Campanulaceae > Adenophora > Adenophora triphylla. Next base: position 37,892 of record JAFEMH010004686.1, on the reverse strand, counting down.
AGGTTAATTTTCCGGCAATTCCCGGATTTTCCTAAAGTTTGAACAATTAGGGCTGTTCGAACCTTCCGAGGAATGAAGGGACTGCTCTAAATTAAAAGGGCACGTTTTAATTGTATTTGGCATCCTTCTAGAAGTGCCACCTTGCATGATTCTAGAAACTTGCTGAGTCATACAGGATAATGCCGCACGACTGCATTAGCCAAGAACTCCTAGCCGCACGGCCTCATTAGCCTTATCCAGACTACCTATAAATAGAGCCCTCATCTTCCCATTTTACACACCAACAAAATACCACACTCAGCTCCAAAAGCTCTCCCAAAACACTGCTGCGAAATTAGGAAGTTGAAGAGTGCCAAGAAGTCACCTCCCTCCTCCTTGAAGCCTTCAAGAAGTGGTCCCTCCGCTAGGCAAGATCCGAAGAAGAAGAGGTCACCACCATTGGTAACCTCTCACCCCCTCTCCTTACATTATAATGCCTATGTGATATAATTTCTCTTTACATTTGCATATTGATATTATCTTGCTTGGGACTTGGTATTTGTTGTTAAAGATCCTATCTTTATTCATCTAAATCATACCCCCCTCCCCCTTTACATCATTTGCATAAAATAAGCATCATTTGCTCCTAAAAATGTAATCTTTGCAATAAAGGTGTATCCTTTGCACCTAAAAATCCATGCTTTCTATTAAAAATGCATCCTTTGCATATAAAAATCATGTCTTTACAATAAAGTTGCATCCTTTGCACCTAAAACCAATTTTTCACATAAAATGCATCCTTTACATTAAAAATCATCTCTTTACCATCAAAGTAGCATCCTTTGCTTTCAAAATGTCATCTTTGTGCATCCTTTGCATATAAAAATACTAATTTTCCTCATAAAAATGCATCCTTTGCATAAAAATCCTTTCTTTACATAAAAAGCATCCTTTGCAATCAAAAGCATCCTTTGCACCCAAAAATGTCATCTTTTCACTAAAAATGTCATTTTTACATGCATTCCCCCATGTCCCCATTAGCAACCTTCGGTATGAACCGGTGTAAAGATCCCATCTTTACATCGTTTCTTCCATTAAAGGTGCCACAATCTCTTTAGAAAGGGATAAAACCTTGAACCTATATCTCCGATAATCGCTTGAGACGAGCACGATAGCTCCCATATAAGCTCAATCGTCTCAAGGCGTAGGATTGATGGGCTAAGGTCACTCCTTTCCTAAAGAACCTCATTTTGGACTATAAAAGAGAGTCCTTCTCTCGATCACGCAAGACCCAAGGTCAAATAGCGATGATCACAAGTCCAAGATGAGGACGGGATCAAAGTCCCGAACACATAAAAATCCAAGGAATCCCGAGCGACAACCAACTAAATGGTTTGTACGTCCGGAAGACGACTTGGGACATTCCCCCCCCTCTTTTCAACACATGCACACAAGAAAGCACGCAAGCAAGCACGAAAAATGGAATCTAGGGAGACTTGCTACGGCAAGGCACCTTGGGTGAACGACGATCCGTTCTTCCCAAGGGGTAACTTAACCTCCGAACCCTAAAATCCTTTTTTTCAAAGTTTTGAGGAAATAAAAATGGCGTGGCGACTCCGTTTTTCAAATTAAACTGGATGTTTTCAAACTCGCGTGAATCCGATCTAAAAACAAAAAATTTAGAATTTGGGCACACATTCACAGTTTGGCGACTCCGCTGGGGATATCCCAAAGGAGAAAAGCTTTCATTTTCAAAATAAACGATACCCGGTATATAGGTGGAAACCATTTAACCTTCCTGTATCGCTCCCTAACCCGAGGCTAGGGATAAATGGTGGTCTAACAATCCCACGTACCGGTATCCCTTTTCGAAGAAAAAAAAATAAAAAAGAAAGCTTTTTTCCTTTGAGCGGGTTGGACTCCCGTCGCGGATTCCAATTATCGTGCTTGCTTTCTTTGCCTTGCATTGCATCATTTGCATCTTGGGAATTGTGCATACTCTGAACAGGAAGCCTTCTCAAGGCTAAAAGGTGCCTAAAATGTTCGGGAAACAACCTTGAAATAGCAAAGGAGTGGAACACGGAAAATTGATCCATGCGATCGTACGGCTCAATCCTCCTTGGATTCCCGACCGGGCGGCCTCGGTGGCAATTCCACCGGGAAAAATTGAGGTTAATGCGCGCCTTGGCAGCGGCTTGGGCTATTCAGTTCCAAGACTGACTGGGGCTCCCAGAAAATTTACGTGCCTTATCTGTTGCATTTTCTCCCATCCCGAAAAATCATTCCTTTAAAACACATTTATAAAAATTCCTGTTTTAACTCAAAAAGGAACATTTTTAGGAGGTCGCACACTACGCGCACCTTATATATCCTATACACTTTGCACGCACGTCCCTTTAAACCCGGGGTGGTTTTTCAGCTGCAGTCACGGACAGCCTTAGGATGCTCCCGGGCGAGCACGGAATCACCCCAAACTCCCCATGGAAGCCAGTGTCGACCAATGCACAGTCCGTGTCACACGTTTCAAAAAATCGTGACTTTTTTGGTTGGTTTTTGGTCTAGTCCGTGTCATATAGCCCAGTTGCATGTCCCTGTAAAGGTCAAGCCTTAGTCCATAACGGAAGTCAAGATCCTTTGCACAAGCGGAGCTCTGCCGAAATTCCGACAAGGAAAAATCGGTAGAATCTTGACTCCGACATTGACTTTGGCCTTGACCTGTACGGAATGTGTAAGAGTCGAGACCGAGTCTGTGCCAAAAGTGTGAGCACCCCAACCCGGGACCTAACGCGTGTCCCGAGCTTGAGAAGCTCAAACTAAGAAAAACCCTCTTAGAATTTTTAAAACTTTTATTTGCCTTTACAAGAAAACCAATTCTCAATTTCCCATAAACAAAATCAAATAATAATATCTCCACTTGAAGGAATTTAAACAAATACTTTAATAACCATACTTAATTAATTACATTGAAAACCCTAATTGACATTGTTTAACAAAAGATTTTCCTTACAACTTATAAAAGAGTAATACTTAAATATGACTTCCGACAACCCACTCATATACCTATCCTGACAAATCCCAAAAGCAAGAGTCCAAACTCTTTCCCCGGTCTCACTGGTTCAGGTCACCTGTCTCAGCACAATCTAAAACAGTAAAAGGGAAGGGGTGAGAATAAATCTCAATAAGCTATTATGAATGCAACAAGATGCCAAACAAGATGCAATACATATCATGGTAGCACGTAACACATTATGAAAGCAGTAAACACCGTACGTTACCTCATTTTACCTTTCCCGTCTGAACAATAAGTCGTACAATATGGGAGTAAAACTCCGCTCTTTGGTGAATTGCCTCCAGCACATTCACCGCTTATAGGACTCATACTCCAGAGATCCATATAAGAAAATCAGATACTAAATCAGAGTATCCAACAATAATACCGCTATCTGTAAAGCTTTTGGCTTAATACAGAAGCATTCCCCCTAATCACCAAATCGCAGCGGTCTGTAAGGCTTTTGGCTCAATACAGTCGCTAGCACACCCACTCTGTGGCCACAGAGGGGAAAGGTCACAGGTATGATGAACCTTCAATCACTTATAGAACAAATCAATAATTGATTGAATTCCATTATACCCCCTGATCACATGTAATATCCAAGAACATAATAGTTACTTGAATTAAATCCACAAAAGGGATAACAATATAACAACATGGTAAATTATACTCATGTTAAATCAATACCATAGTGCAACATTTATTTAATACACTATGCATAATCCATCAATGAATATGAACTCAAGTAATGTATCCATATAACCACATAATCCACACCGGGATACGATATAATCAACATGCCAGATAATCCACAACTGAGATACAATACAACCATATACCAAATAATCCACACTTGGGATACAACATAACAATACCAAATAATCCCCACTTGGGATACAATGCCACAATGTGATACATAAACATTACTAACTAACGCAATAGTGTAATTATAGTCTCTACACTATCTAATCACCAAGGTTATGAGGCAAATATGGCCACTCTAAACCATAAACTATTTCAACGAAGTCGTTACTCAATCTTGAATAATCTTAATAAAAGTTCAAGATCTACTTCTCAAGTTTGAACTACTTTGGTGAAGTACGAATCAAGCTTAATAACCAATTTCCGGACAATATTCTATATCACAAGATCTCTATAGGGATTCAAGCTAAATTTATCAAGTGGGAGTCACAATGCTTAAGTGGCCCAAAAGCTCTACTTGAATCTAGGTTGAAAGGAATTGATTCCTATCCGAATTGGATTAGGTTCTCTTAATTTATAATGGTTAAAAGTCATGCCACTAGGTTGTTGGTAAAAATCAGCAAGAAAGGAGACTAAGGAGATTTTGGCACCATGGGCGACCGCCCATGCCACTTGGGCGACCGCCCAAGTGAAGTTTCAAAGGAATTCCAGTTACTGCCCTCATGGGCGACCGCACATAACCTCTTGGGCGACCGCCCAAGAGGAGTTCCAAAGCATCCCAATTTCTGTCTACATGGGCGGCCGCTCATCACCACTTGGGCGACCGCCCAAGACCCCTGTCCAGCAAGATTAATTTCCAAATCCTTGTTTACCTAGGTTCTTTTTCCTTTTTAATCTTCCTAACTTTCATAATCACCAAAAGAATTTCCTAACTTTACAAACCTCATCCTAATTCCTTTAAACCCAAAATAGCATAAACCTAGATTATTTTCTACAAGATTTCCAACCCATTTCACCAACACATTTTAAGTTAAATCTTCTAAAATTAACTCCACCCATTTCTTACACCTTAAATCCACTTCTATGAACACTAACATTATTCTATGTCATTTACCCATTTTCTCAACTCCAAGAATAGTTTCAAAGCATTAAATAACCTTCATATTAACAAGAACAACATTTAGAGTTAATGAGCATTTAAATGAAGAGAAGGGTCATAATAACTTACTTTAGCCAATACAAAATGAAATGATGATTTTCTTGGTTTGATGAACTTCCCTAAATGCTCCAAGCACAAAAGTACAACTTGATTTGAAAATGGATAAGAAATGAGCTTGGTAGGAGTCTTGGAAGGAGAGGCTTTCAATATGGATCTTCCATGGAAAATGATAAGGGAGAAGGAGAGAATGATGGGGAAGGAAAGAAGGAGGATGGTAGAGTGAGGGGGAAAGTATGGGAGGTATGGGGGGTCATTGACCTAGGAGGGAAGAGGGGAGGGTTTTAAGGGATATGGTCCCCCCACCCTTAATATTCAAGGCTTTCACAATTTAAATAAAATCCCCTTTTATTCCCATTATTTATTCTACCCAATTTAACCTCCTCTTACTCTTTATCAAATTTCTATTTTTATATTTTCCCCTAGAACATTATTTTATTTCCCTATCATTTTATCCTAATACAAGAAATCAAGTATATAAAAATGGACACATAATATTAACAATAATATTAAAAGCACACAATATGATGCTAAATTAGTGCCTAGGGTTAGGGTCATTACACTCACTCCCCCTTAAAGAAAATTCGTCCCGAATTTTAAAAAGACTTACCTTATGGATCAATAACAAAGGTTACCTCTCACGCATTTCAAATTACACTTCCAAATGGTTTCCTTAACGACATGATTCTTCTATACATTTTCACAACCCGAATACCCTAGGATTTCAATTCCCTAAACTATCATTCTAATAACTCTCAACAGTTTTCCCACATAAGTCAAATCCGCCAAATCATCATTAATTGAAGAACTCCATATGCACGAAGGATTATACAATTAAATTTGTCCATATCAAGCTTTGTACAGTACCCATTCCAATGCTAGACTAAAAACTGTTATTACATAAACTTGCTAAGGTTAATTAACTTCTCAACTTGAAAGAAAGTCCATCACACCACACATAACCTATTTTTCAAGAATCTAGATAGTCTTCTAATCTCTTCCTTTTAAGTAACTAAATCCTCCAAACTCTTAGGATCGGTAACAAATTCCACAAGAGAGCTTCAAAAAGGTAAGATTCTCACTTAACAACATAAAACAATTGCAGCCACTCTCGAGTAGAGGGTAAGAAAATTCCAATTTATCTAAGTTAACTTCCTCGAGGCATACGCTATTACTTTCCCATTTCTCATAATATCACAACCTAATCTTCCTTTAATACGCACTTAAAATTCACAAAGTCCTCACATCCATTAGGTAAGGTAAGGATCGGACCTATAGTCAATCTATTCTCCATATCTATCAATATGATTCATCCTTAGTACATCCTACACCATTTATATATTCTTTAGTGTTAACTAAATCAATGATTTTACAATTTCCAAGAATTCCTTAAAAATTCCTTCGGTAGCACTTGCCAACCCAAAGATCACGGACTCAATCCTTGCAAGATCCATGGTAACATCCGAGTTTAAGACTATAGAACCCAAAATTTGAAATCCTCTCGATCCAACTCACACTAGCTATAATTTGCATACAAGGACTCCTCACAAGGAATCATTAACCCAACTCTCAAATGATTTTCATGATCTTTCCGGAACTTTAATTAACAAAGAGACCATCAATCCTAACTACCATAAAGCCATCAAACTAAGGATTAAAATTCTGATTATCATACTTAGAATCAACATATGAGATACCTTAATGGAAACACAATTACCATCCACTCACAACTAGCACATAAAATTTCTAGAGAGACTTCTTATGCAAGTCTAACACATACCCAATACCCTTCACACTTTTAACCAAACTTTTCTGCCTTTAACGCATATATAACAAGTATATCACATAAAGGTTCATCTGTATCAATTACCAATGTAAACAATTTAGGCACAGAAAGGAAGACTCACTTCTTATGATAGTCTACCAATGCACAACAACTACTTAACCCTCCAGGTCAAGTATATTTCAAAATCATAAATTGATAATCATACCAAATCAACTGGCAATACATGCTCAGCCATAACCACATCACCATCGTGGTAAACCAAAGGAGATTCGAGGTACTCTCTAATAAGAGCAGAATCCTCTAACAATAAAACAAAATCTCAAGCAATTTATGCCATATATAAGCAAAATGCTATGCCACACATAATGATATGAAACATGATCTATAAAATATGACCCCTAACTTCTGAGACAGGAAATGTACCTCTAAGGACCGCTGAGGGATATACCTCTCCAAGACTTCAAAAAGGATTCAACTTTACATATTCACTTTTGGATTTCCTTCATTGCCCCTTTTCGTTCCACCTCTTTGCCCCCTTTTACCGGCACCCGAAACTAACCTCTGATGAAATACAGGACAATTTTTCCTGTAGTGCCCCATTTCTCCACAATTCAAGCATTTTCCTTGCTTACTCCAACACTTGTCTTCAGAGTGACCCATCTTCTTGCAATATTTACACATCATCCCATACTATTTGGATATTGGCCTCGACGAAGAAGCTACCCCAAGTTCCCCTCTCACACTTCCTGAAGTTAAAGCCCTTGGCTGTCCTCTAATGATTTTGGATCCTTGTCCTAGATATTTTGGTTTATTTCTAATCCCACCTTCAGATTTTCCGCTATTTTCCTCAATGCTATTCTCGATCTTATATGCTCTATCTATGGCTGTCTGATAATTGGTGAAGCTATCAATCAGTAATTTCCTCCTAAACTCAATCCTCAAACCTGTTACAAACCTAAGAACTCTTCTCACTTCATGCGATACCAAATGAGGGCAACACCTAGCTAATTCCTCAAATCAGACTGAATACTGATTCACCGTCATGTTCCCTTGTTTTAGTCCTAAGAATTCAATCTCCTTCCTATCCCTTGTAACCATTGTAATAAAATAATCCTCGAACTGTTGAGAGAAATTATCCCAAGTCTGGGGCATATGATCCCGCTCCCAACTTCCCTTCACATTCTGCCACCACTGATCAGCTGGACCTTCAAGTTTGAAAATGGCATACTTAACTTTCTCTTCGTTGTGACTCTCCATAACCTCAAAGATTTTGTTCATTTTGTCTAACCATTTTTCTGCCTTTAACGGATCCGGATATCCATTAAAACTCGGTGGATTCATCTTCACAAACCTTTCCCATCCATCACTTTGACATCCCTCAGGTTGATTCGGAACTGATCCTCTAGTCTCCATATTCTGTACAAACATCCTGAATAATTTCATCATCTCTTCATTCTGAATTTCACCTATACCCATATCTCCTTCATTTCCTAGATACTTTCGCTGATCCTCATTGCTTCCGGCCATTAGAACGAACTCCTGCATTAAACACTCGGCGTTAATTACCACACATTCCCCCTTAGTTTAGACATCTACCCTTGACCTCTAAACTAAGCTCTGATACCAACTGTGAGCATCCCAACCCGGGACCTAACGCGTGCCCCGAGCTTGAGAAGCTCAAACTAAGAAAACCCCTCTTAGAATTTTTAAAACTTTTATTTGCCTTTACAAGAAAACCAATTCTCAATTTCCCATAAACAAAATCAAATAATAATATCTCCACTTGGAGGAATTTAAACAAATACTTTAATAACCATACTTAATTAATTACATTGAAAACCCTAATTAACATTGTTTAACAAAAGAGTTTTCCTTACAACTTATAAAAGAGTAATACTTAAATATGACTTCCGACAACCCACTCATATACCTATCCTGACAAATCCCAAAAGCAAGAGTCCAAACTCTTTCCCAGGCCTCATTGGTTGGTCACTGTCTCAGCACAATCTAAAACAGTAAAAGGGAAGGGGTGAGAATAAATCTCAATAAGCTATTATGAATGCAACAAGATGCCAAACGAGATGCAACACATAGCATGGTAGCACGTAACACATTATGAAAGCAAAGAAACACCTTACGTTACCTCATTTTACCTTTCCCGTCCGAACAATAAGTCGTACAACATGGGAGTAAAACTCCGCTCTTTGGTGAATTGCCTCCGGCACATTCACCGCTTATAGGAGTCATACTCGAGAGATCCATATAAGAAAATCGAGATACTAAATCGAGTATCCAACAATAATACCGCTATACGTAAAGCTTTTGGCTTAATACGAAGCATTCCCCTAATCACCAAATCGCGGCGGTGCAGTAAGGCTTTTGGCTCAATACAGTCGCTAGCACACCCACTCTGTGGCCACAGAGGGGAAAGGTCACAGGTATGATGAACCTTCAATCACTTATAGAACAAATCAATAATTGATTGAATTCCATTATACCCCCTGATCACATGTAATATCCAAGCACATAATAGTTACTTGAATTAAATCCACAAAAGGAATAACAATATAACAACATGGTAAATTATACTCATGTTAAATCAATACCATAGTGCAACATTTATTTAATACACTATGCATAATCCATCAATGAATATGAACTCAAGTAATGTATCCATATAACCACATAATCCACACCGAGATACGATATAATCAACATGCAAGATAATTCACAACTGAGATACAATACAACCATATACCAAATAATCCACACTTGGGATACAACATAACAATACCAAATAATCCCCACTTGGGATACAATGCCACAATGTGATACATAAACATTACTAACTAACGCAATAGTGTAATTATAGTCTCTACACTATCTAATCACCAAGGTTATGAGGCAAATACGGCCACTCTAAACCATAAACTATTTCTACGAAGTCGTTACTCAACCTTGAATAATCTTAATAAAAGTTCAAGATCTACTTCCCAAGTTTGAACTACTTTGGTGAAGTACGAATCAAGCTTAATAACCAATTTTCGGACAATATTCTATATCACAAGATCTCTATAGGGATTCAAGCTAAATTTATCAAGTGGGAGTCACAATGCTTAAGTGGCCCAAAAGCTCTACTTGAATCTAGGTTGAAAGGAATTGATTCCTATCCGAATTGGATTAGGTTCTCTTAATTTATAATGGTTAAAAGTCATGCCACTAGGTTGTTGGTAAAAATCAGCTAGAAAGGAGACTAAGGAGATTCTGGCACCATGGACGACCGCCCATGCCACTTGGGCGACCGCCCAAGTGAAGTTTCAAAGGAATTCCAGTTACTGCCCTCATGGGCGACCGCACATAACCTCTTGGGCGACCGGCCAAGAGGAGTTCCAAAGCATCCCAATTTCTGTCTACATGGGCGGCCGCTCATCACCACTTGGGCGACCGCCCAAGACCCCTGTCCAGCAAGATCAATTTCCAAACCCTTGTTTACCTAGGTTCTTTTTCCTTTTTAATCTTCCTAACTTTCATAATCACCAAAAGAATTTCCTAACTTTACAAACCTCATCCTAATTCCTTTAAACCCAAAATAGCATAAACCTAGATTATTTTCTACAAGATTTCCAACCCATTTCACCAACACATTTTAAGTTAAATCTTCTAAAATTAACTCCACCCATTTCTTACACCTTAAATCCACTTCTATGAACACTAACATTATTCTATGTCATTTACCCATTTTCTCAACTCCAAGAATAGTTTCAAAGCATTAAACAACCTTCATATTAACAAGAACAACATTTAGAGTTAATGAGCATTTAAATGAAGAGAAGGGTCATAATAACTTACTTTAGCCAATACAAGATGAAATGATGATTTTCTTGGTTTGATGAACTCCCCTAAATGCTCCAAGCACAAAAGTACAACTTGATTTGAAAATGGATAAGAAATGAGCTTGGTAGGAGTCTTGGAAGGAGAGGCTTTCAATATGGATCTTCCATGGAAAATGATAAGGGAGAAGGAGAGAATGATGGGGAAGGAAAGAAGGAGGATGGTAGAGTGAGGGGGAAAGTGTGGGAGGTATGGGGGGTCATTGACCTAGGAGGGAAGAGGGGAGGGTTTTAAGGGATATGGTCCCCCCACCCTTAATATTCAAGGCTTTCACAATTTAAATAAAACCCCCTTTTATTCCCATTATTTATTCTACCCAATTTAACCTCCTCTTACTCTTTATCAAATTTCTATTTTTATATTTTCCCCTAGAACATTATTTTATTTCCCTATCATTTTATCCTAATACAAGAAATCAAGTATATAAAAATGGACACATAATATTAACAATAATATTAAAAGCACACAATATGATGCTAAATTAGTGCCTAGGGTTAGGGTCGTTACAAAAAGTCCAAAAGATCTTTCGCTCAATCGAAGCTCTGCCAAAATTCCGACAAAGGAAAAATTGGCAAGATCTTAACCTGGCATTGACTTTGATTTTGACTCACGCACGACGTATGCAATGAAGTTCAATGTGACACTGTGTCATCCGGCTTTTACCGCCTGACCCATGCCTATTATCTTCTCAGACATTACCGAAAAGTCAAAACGTCAATCGCGCAAGCGAAATTCTACCGAAATTCTGTTAAGGCTGAAAGACGAGACTTTCACGGTATTGCCTTGACTATAATTCGCATCGCTCGTGCGTTAAAAGTTCCTATGACCCGCTAGACCCATTAGGAGCGTTCTTCTCTCTCGGTCGGTGGGATCCGCGTGCCCTATAGGACCCTCGCCCGGGGCTGTCCACCCTGGGAGGTCGAAATACAGGTGGAATACAAGGGGCTTATAGACGTAGTGACGGAACCCACTGATCCAGGATCTAGAGTAGTTGCGTAAAAGAAGGGCAGAACCCCTTTTCCAACCAAATAGAAATTAATAAAAGACACTGTTTTAAGTAAACTGGAAGATTCTTAATTTGCATATTGCTTGAGCCTTCAGCCTAAACACCTACCCCGAGTCTAAACCTCTCCTATCCCTTTCCCGCAGTGAGAAAGAAGTGGGTGATAACACCGGGTTAGCGACTTGTTAGTGCAGAATTCTCAGACAGTTCGCTGTAATCCTCGGCTTTGTCACCCGTAGAGTCGAATGGCCGATTTGACAGAGAACAAGATCGGTTTGGGTAACCGAGATGACTAGGGAAGAAGAGCTATCCTTAGCCCCGGAAAATCGTAAGGCCCTTGAGGAACAAAGAAACCATGCTCATTGATGCGCTCCGCCGTCATGGGGTCCAGATAGTGGTAGAGCCCAACGGTTCCCTGGTTATGGTAGAAGATGAGACTCCAGAAGTAACCATCTCAGCTCCCCTAGCCTATAACCAATGCCCTCCTCCCTCCACATATGATCCATTACCAAAGACTGTCCCTTTTCAGTCCTTCCCAATGTCTCAAGCCATCAGGGTCCCGACACCCTCTCCTCCTCAGATAAGACCCAGCTTTGTTCCCTACCAACAGAGAACAAACGCCACAGCTATCCCCGTAACGCAACCTCTGCATTACCCCATGGGACTCTTTCCTTCCCCTCAACCTGAGCCAAATTTCCCTACCTTGGAATTCCAAGACTGTACTCGACCTTTCTAACTTTGTCAACGCCTCGTGAATTTGCCTATCTCCTGCAAAGGGCAGTGAAGAGTCAGTCGGAAATGAGAACAGGAATGGGTGGATTTACAGTGATGATGACAGTTCAGTAGAAGGAATGAACTTGGAGTCGACCGAAGTAAAACCCGGAGGACAAGATGAAGTATAAAACCACAGACCTGGAATAGGAGATGGTATCACTTCAAAATGTGTCTAGGCATGTGAAGGTTCGGAAGAGAAAAAGGATACAAGCTCGAGATGAGGCAAAGATACGAATTCTACATCCTATAGTTCAATACTCCTTACAAAGATTTGGTCGGTGAATGGAGGAACTTGATCGAAGCTTTAGCTGAAAGAGGGAAGTGGGCTCCACCCGCTGATCTAGAATGTGTAAGCGTCATTGAGGCCAAACCCCCGTCAGGAAGAGTAGACTCCATTGCAGTGCTAAGAGTCACCCCTGAAACCTTGTCTGAAGAAGAGTGTATGGATGCCCTGGAAAGAGTCTTAAGGTTCGAAGCGACCCCGGTCCCTTATATGTCCTACGATGACAATGATGTTTTCTTGGCAATCCCCAAGTCAGAGGAAAAGTCCAAGATACCCCTTATATGGCGCCAAGTATCCCGACCTGCTTTTGCCCTCATTGGTCATCAGAGTCAAGATGAGAGTTCTCATGAGAGTTACTGTAGTGATACTGAGGAAGACACAGTCGAAATGCCAGAAGGAACAGTAGAGGAGTGGTTAGCCCAAAAGCCGAAGAGCCTAGAAAATCTTCCTGACAGTAAAGAACAGGAACCCGCCATGAGGTTTGACCCCGCAGAAATCCTTCTTGATGATGGAATTTCCCACTTCAGAAAGTGTTTAGCCAACGTTAAAGATGCCGTCAGAAGGCTAACCCCTAAAGAAAGAAGGGATATGCTTGACAGTGATGAGGAATGTGACCCCACTCTGCTGAAAAAGTTGCTAGGTCCAAGTGAGGAAGCCATTAGCAAACCTCCAGACTCTGATAATTCCTGTTGCATGCTGACCTTGAAGAGCCTGAATGAGACTGTCAAGGCTCTGAGTGAAAAGGATGAAGCTGAAATCAGCCAGTCGCTAAGTCAATTGAGAATTCCAAACCCCGATTTCATTTATGGTTCAGGAAAAAGGTCATGGACGTTGACTTTCAAGTGATTGACATTCCGATTTCATTTACCGCTCTGCTGGGACGCCCTTGGATCCACCAGATAAATGGGGTAGCCTCTACTCTGCACCAATGCGTCAAATTTCAGTCAAATGATGGTACTATCACCACTATTTACGGAGACAACGCGTCACAAAGGTGGAAGGAACCAAAGACTGGAGGTATTCCGATATTGGAAATTAAGCATGATGATGAAGTGTTTGCCTTGATCGGATTCTCTGTAGCTTCTTCCAAAGCACAAGTGTGTTGCACTGACCTCACTATTACCTCCTATAAAATTCCCCCGGCCATGAGAATGATGAGAAAAATGGGTTATCTTCTGGGGCTTGGATTGGGCAAAAGACTGCAGGGTCGCAATACTATCATTGATGTAAAGGAACAGACTACCAGATATGGCTTGGGATACAAACCGAACTCTCGGGATGACAGAAAAGCTAAAGGCATAGTTCCAGGAAAACGAAGTGAAGGGGTCCATCTCCATCCTTACAGTTTGTCTCTGACCCATTATTTTACAAAAGGTGAGACCCAATACGGTGAAAGTGATCGCCGGAGGAAAACCCTTCTGGAAAACCTTGATAAAGTTAGGGGAAAACCAGCAAATCCTGTTCGGAGAATGTTCCTCGACTTGCCGGACATTCCTGGAGCTACCACTACCGTTCAGAATGAGTATGTCATCAAAGGAAACCAGAACAGTGTTAAAAGGTCAGCATCCTTCTCATCCGGGGTAATGGATTTCTCTGCCTTTGAGTTAGCTCTTCTGAAGATCAGCCAGATAGAAGCTGCCAGTAGTGAAGACAGTGAATGGGGCTTGCAAAAGTTGTTTGATGAGGAAGCATAGATCCCTGATTTGATCGACTTCAGCTCAGACGATGAGGTAGTTGCTGTAATTGGAGACGGTGGTGAAAAGCCTTTCGATCCCCGCACTTTGGTGACTAAGACAGAGATGCCATTGAAGAATTGGGAGACATTCTCAGGGCCGATAGCCAGCCGACAACAAATGATCATGGAGCTTGGATTGGCACCCCGTCCTTCTCAACCCAGTCGTGTCAAACACCCTTTCGTCTATACAGTTGAGTCAGGAATCTTTGAATTCCAGTCCTCTGAGTCATCCGAAGGCCTCACGCCTGAGGATTATGAACATGTAATCAATGTCATCTTTCCCTTTGCTTTGAATGAAATGACAGATCTTTCTGAGTATCCTCTTATTGCCAACTTAACAAATGATAAATTAACTCAAAACTTAACAACAGTTAATAATGAATCATTAGAACAAGATGCAAACACACTAAACGAACAATCCATTAAAGAAATCTTTAAGCAAAGTTACGTAAAAGAGGAAAACCGGGCCCAAGTCGCCGAGGAGGTTTTGACAAGTGTTAACTCGGGTACCGTCGAGGAACCTAAAGAGACACGTATTGGAAGCTTCTTCCAGGGGTTGAAAGGGACAGATTGGTTAATCCGCTCGTAGAATACATGGACATCTTTGCATGGTCGTACAAGGATACGGGGCTGGCAGTTCAATAGTAGAGCAATGTAATCCCTCTAGCACCGGATGCTAAGCCGGAAGCGTAAACCGAGAAAATCAAAACCAGAGTGGTCTCTACAGTCAAAGAAGAAATTGAGAAGCTACAAGGGTAGGATTCATCGTAGTCATCGAATATCCGACATGGTTGTCCAATATTGTGACCGTAACCAAGGCCAATGGGAAGGTGCGCCGTCGTGTAGATTTACGGGATCTAAACAAGGCCAGCCCCAAAGACGATTACCCCTTGCCAAACATAGACATCCCGGTGGACTCCATCGCCAACTACGAAGTCAAATCCTTCGTTGACGGCTTTGCAGGCTACAACCAGATCAAGATGGCCGAAGAAGACCAAGAAAAGATAGCCTTCACCACACAGTGGGGAACTTACTGCTATACAGTAATGCCATTTGGGCTCAAGAACGCCGGAGCTACTTATCAAAGGGCAGCGACCGCGCTTTTTAATGACATGATCCACAAGGAGATTGAGGTCTACGTCGACGACATGATAATTCACTCCAAAGGCGAGGATGGGCAGCACTTTGTTGACCTGCTGTGAATGTGTGCCCCAAATTTTTGTTTTTATTGGAAATTCACGCGAGTTTGAAGACATCCGGTTTAATTTGAAAAACGGAGTCGCCACGCCATTTTGATTACCTCAAAACTTTGAAAAAAAGGTTTTATGGGTTCGGAGGTTAAGTTACCCCTTGGGAAGAACGGATCGTCGTTCACCCAAGGTGCCTTGCCGGAGCAAGTCTCCCAAGATCCCATTAATCGTGCTTGCTTGCGTGCTTTCTTGTGTGCATGTGTTTGAAAATAAAGGGAGGGAATGTCCCAAGTCGTCTTCCGGACGTACAAACCATTTATTGGTTGTCGCTCGGGATTTCTTGGATTTTATGTATTCGGGATTATGATCCCGTCCTCATCTTGGACTTGTGATCATCGCTTTTTAACCTCGGGACTTGCGTGATCGAGAGAATGACTCTCTTTATAGTCAAAGATGAGGTTCTTTAGAAAAGGAGGGTCCTTAGCCCATCAATCCTACACTTTAAGATGGTCGAGCTCGTATAGATGCTTCATACTCATCTTAAGTGATAATCGGAGAAATAGGGTTCAAGGTTGTCCCTTTCTAAAGAAATTATGAAACCTTTATGGAAGAAACGATGTAAAGATAGGATCTTTACACCGGTCCGTTCCGAGGTTGCTAATGGGGACGTGGGGGAATGCATGATTTAAATGACACTTTTAATGAAAAGATGACATTTTGGTTTGCAAAGGATGCTTTTGGTTTAAAGAAGTGACCTTTATGGTTTTAAAGAAATGATTTTGTGCAAAGGATGCATTTTATGGGAAAAATAGCATTTTATGTGCAAGTGATGCATAAAGATGTTATTTTGAAAGCAAAAGATGCATTTTATGTATGAAAATGATGTTTGGGTGCAAAGGATGCATTTTTAATGTGAAAAGGGATTTTGAATGCAAAGGATGCAATTTTTAGTGCAAAAAGAATGATTTTAATGCATGAAAACAGGATTTAGGTGCAAAGGATGCACCTTTATGTATGAAAATGGTATTTTAATGAAAAGATGACATTTTATGTACATAGATACTATCTAAATTGCAGATAGACATCAGATTATAGCATGATGGGGTTAACATCGATTACACTTGAAAATATGAAGTTTCGCAACCGGCTATGTTTGTCGCGTGACATAGGCTGCCTATGTCGCGTGACATAACTAGCCACTTTGCAGAGACCTTTCAGCTGGGATCTACAGAGGTAACAAGGCACCAATATGGCCAAGTTTCTTCACAAATAGATCTCAGGGAACAAGTATTTCAATAATGAATACTTCAAAAGGGTGTGGATATGAGGAATCCATACTCATCTCGAGTATTCATGCAAAACAATGTCAAAATGGTTTGATTATATGAAATGATGTGTAAAACAATGATGGATCTATGAGATCTGAGACTAAAATAGATATGCAAAGATTAGATCTCAGTTATTACAACACATTTGAGGTCATTTATGTGGATTAAACTACATATGTTTAAAAGAGGGAGAAATAGGGAGGAAGGGAGCGTTACCCTTGAAGATCCACAACTCCTATATCAAGTTAGATATAGGAGCCTTCAAGCATCCTCCTCCAGATCTGATGTCAAGTCTTGATTCCGTGAGAACCTTGGTTTCTTGATGTGTGTGGAAGTGTGTGTGGGAAGTGTGTGTGGGATTGATTTGGGAGGATTGTGAGGAGAGGGGATGTTTCCTGGGCGTATTCCCTATAGAGGGGGACTGAGGGGTGGAAAAGGGTGCCTAAAATGAGAGGTGAAGGCCTCTATTTATAGGCTGCCTGCATGGGCTTAGTATGTCGCACGACATAACAAGCCATAACCGTTTTCCTTCTAGAAACATGCAAGGTGGCAAGCTTCTAGAAGTCTTCATGGCCTATTATGTTGCACGACATAAGTAGCCACTTCCAGATTCTTCTAGAAACATGCAAGGTGGCAAGCTTCTAGAACTCTCCCTGGCTGGTTATGTCGCACGACATAAGTAGCCACATGCAGTTCCTTCTAGAAGCATGCAAGGTGGCATTCTTCTAGAAGGATTCCTTGAATTAAGAAAAACGTGTTTCTTAATTGATAAGCATTCCTTTCAGCCTTTAATTAATTTGGAACAGTTCCGGAATATTTCCGGAACTGTAGGAAAGTCCGGGGAATTATCGGAAAATTTACCGGAATTGCCGGGAAACTTAACCGGAAGGCATGAGCCAGATTTGGGTACTTACAGAAGCCCCTCGGCAACGTCACTTGCAGGGCGAGTGGGGTTGTCGATAGAAAAGGATCCAATCTGGCGAATGCCGAGATGGATTTGGTGACCAAAGTGGTCGAGTGGCTGGACCTTTTATGAAAGGCTACCTACGTATCCCGAGTAGGTATCAAGCCATAATCGTAGTTCAGAATCCACTGGGGAAAGGGGGCGTCATATGTGACAAATTGGCTGAACCTACAGGAGGCTACCTACGTATCCCGGGGGAATCAAGCCAGGTCGTAGTTTGAACTTTTGACTGAATCGAAATGTTATTCCTTCACCTTGGAATAACGGAGATCGAAAGAGGGAGCGAAATGTTATTCTTCCATCTTGGAATAATGGAGATCGCGAGAGAGGTCGAAATGTTATTCCTTCAACTTGGAATAACGGAGATCGAAAGAGAGAGCGAAATGTCATTCTTCCACCTTGGAATGACGGAGATCGCGAGAGAGAGCGAAATGTTATTCCTTCAACTTGGAATAACGGAGATCGAAAGAGAGAGCGAAATGTTATTCTTCCATCTTGGAATAACGGAGATCGCGAGAGAGGTCGAAATGTTATTCCTTCAACTTGGAATAACGGAGATCGAAAGAGAGAGCGAAATGTCATTCTTCCACCTTGGAATAACGGAGATCGCGAGAAAGAACGGATTTTGTAAAGAAGTAGGAAAGACTCGATAATGGACGTACCCGATAATTTTATTGTAAAGAAAGTGGGACGTGCCCTGATAATAATTTTTTTTTTGTAAGGCAATGGGAAGTACCTTGATAATTTTTTTTTGTGAAGAAACGGGACGTACCCTGATCAATTTTTTTTTCTTTTTTTTGTAAAGAAACGGGACGTGCCCTGATCTTTTTTTTTTTGTAAATAAAATAAAATGAGCCACATGGGTAAATTTGTAAAATAGGCCACGGGGGCACTGGAGGGAAAATTTGATTGAAAATGCCAGGGGCACAAAGGGTAAAAGAGGCCTACGGGGGACAAAATTGTAAAATGGAGCCTTCAGGGGCAAAATTGTAAAAATCAGCCACAGGGGCTTAGTATGTCGCACGACATAATAGGCCCTGTGGACAGATTCATTAAAAATCGCACAGTCGCCATTTTGAAATTCAATTAGACTTGAAATTGAGAGGGAGGCGACGGCGAGAAGAGAGAGAGAGCAACATCAGAGGGAGATTTGAGAGGGATCTAGAGAAATCAAACAACTTTAGTTCGATCAAAATTGGAAAATGCCTCCTAGGCTCTATCCGACCAAAAGGGCTCCTCAACACGCCGAATTAGCTACTCGAAGGAAGGGGGTGCAAAGGAATTAAAGGCCCTTTCTTCCGGAAGCACGAAGAGGGGATTTCTACCCACAGCTCGATGAGCATACCTCGGATGTCAGGAAGAAGGATGTGGTAAGCAACCTAGGGTTTTTTTTGAAAAATTTTGATTTGGGTGAAATCGATTTGATTTGAATTTTCCAGACTGCAATGCATTTTATATGAATTGGCCTGTGAACATGGATTGACCTAGGAACTGTGATGTTAAAATGCATGCTCTTTGATGATAGGTTTTGACCTATCTTCTGCTTAGGATGATCTTAAGAAATAGCACGAAATATTAATATTTGTGCCATGTTTTCTTGCAGGGATTGCGCACCCGTGGCTCCCCTGAGGTGATTGGCAGGCTATGGGATAGCTTGCCGGGTAGCCAGGAGCAGATGGACTCGCCTAAGGGCATGATTTACGCTGCTGGGCTAGGGCAATTCTTTGAGATGGCGAAGGCCATCGGAGGCACTCAGAGGAGTGTGGATCTGGTGAGGGCATTCAGAGAGTTTTGGTGGGAGACCACTCATTCGTTTCACTTCTCTTGGGGTGAGACGACGGCCACACCACCGGATTTTGCGATCATCACAGATCGCCCTTTACGGATGAGCCGCTCTACATAGAGGAGCCTCGCACAGGAGTTGAGCCCCACCCTATTGCCGATGCCGATTTTATGGGCTTACTTGGTTTTGTTCCCCGGATCAAGAAAGGGAATGGATATGAGTCGGGGAGCTACATGGCTTGGTTGGGAGCGGCAGGGGACTACATTGTCGTTGATGACCCTGTTGAGTGCGGCCGAGAGCCGAGAGATTAGCGAGGGCTTTTGTATGGGTGGGTTTCTCGACATGCCGTTTATTAACAGCCGCATCTACTGCCTTGACTTCACTGTTGGAGCTTTTGAGAGCCTGGGACACCGTGGGGAATCTATCCTGGGGTGAGGCCGGTTTAGCTGAGATGTATTTGGCCCTAGATGACGTCAGTAGAGGGAGGGCAAAGTATTTTACTTGCTGTCATCTAGCTTTTGAGGTATTCTCTCATCTTGACCTCTTTTCTTTTGCGCGTTTCATTCTGTCATTTTCCTTGTTTTGACTTCTTCTTCTTCTTTTCAGGCTTGGGCCTTCGAGTATTTTGGTTGTTACGAGTGGCAGATACAGGATGAGTTTCCTGCCACCACCTTTCCTGCTCTCAGGCGGTGGACGAAAAGTGCCAGGAAACAGACTAGGACACCGGAGGGTTCGAGGTGCAGGATTACGGCCTCGTACCATGATACGCTGAGGTGCTTGAGAGGGATTCCACAGAGGCTGAGTATGTTCCCCTAGACTGGCCGTTATGACGATCTGGATTTGGATCGTGCTGCGCACTTGACAGAGTGTCGCAAGCTGTTAGTGGGCTTGTCCGGAGACGCCTTGTACTTAGGAGAGAGAGTGTATAGACAGCATGGGCCCAATAGGCATGCTCGGATCCCTGATGATCCTCCAGCTAGGATGTGGCTGCCTCGCCAGTTGGCGAATGTGGATGCTTTGATCGTAGGCATGGCGGCACATCTCTTCACACGGGATGGGGATTACACTTTGTACGTGGCTAGGCATCTTCACCCCACGCACTGTGGTTGGTTATGGTGCTCAGAGTGCGGGACCTTCGACTGGCTATGTGGCTAGACCTCCTTTGCCCCCGACTTTCATTGATTACCAGGGTGGCGGTCGCATGAGGCGAGCTCATATTGATATGTCACATACTCATCCTCATCTGGTGCTCCCGCGAGGTTCTAGATCTATAAGTACTGTTCCTTACGTCTTTTGGATTGATTGCATCTCTTTCTGTTATCAAGAACCGCATTCGACACTTATTATGTCCGCTTGTAATGTGTCGGCTCGAAAGCTTACAGCACTTGACCAGTGGCTTATACCGGCGCCGTGGGCATGATTGGCAAGCTCCATAAAGGTATGAGCTTTTGGAAGAATCAATGCCGGCCACTGTGGTTCGATCGATATCTCTCCACCCGGCCAACCGAGAAGGAAGAAGAGCCGCTCCGATGACGCTGGGCACCCGCCGGGAGGCATTAGTGGACCGATGCCTCTGACGAAGAGGCCAAATGTGCCTCTTCACGCACCTAATGAGATTGATGATGATGATGAGGATGAGGATGAGGATGGCGGAGCCGAGACGGCCACAGACTATGAGCTTGACTCCACTGTTATCACTGAGCTTGATGATTATTATCGCACGGAGACCATAGCTTATGAGGCACCTTCTGACGATCCCGACGATGAGCCTGAGGAGGTTGAGGATGACGGCGAGGATGAAGATGATGGAGAGGATGATGGAGATGACTCAGAGTAGCCCCCTTTCCCCTTAGATATTTATGACTTTTTGTTATTGTACCCTTTTAGGGCAAACATATCATTTTATTTTTGCTATGCACATCTTTTGGACTTGGCCTATTTTATTTTGTATGTACATTGTTAGCCTTTTGTTGCACGCACTTATGAAATGACAATGGTATGGTATTTGGCTTGAATTGAATGACTTGAATGGATTTTTGGCTTGAATATGAATGCAATGGGTGTACATGGGGTAAATGAACCCTCCCTTATGCATTTGAGAAGTGGATGGATGGCATTTGCAGCTATTGACATGTCGGGGATTGCCCTGGGGAAAGCAGCATGCTGCTGATGTCTGATGTCTGATGTGGCTTGTTATGTCGCGCGACTTGGCTTGTTATGTCGCGCGACTTAGTAAGCTCCGAACCGTGCTTTTATTGCCTTTGAACCGGAATGGAATTGCATTACAAATGTGTTGGAATTGGGTGACCAAAAGAGGTCACCTACCCGGCCTCCTTGGGACAATGGCAAAGAGATATTTGGTCCCTTCCTATAAGGATGGAAACGGGTGACCTAGGAGGTCAAACAACCAATCCTACTAGGAATGTGCCAAATCAAAAGGGTGACCAATACGTGGTAAAAAATATACTTTTATGCGAAAGCTTACGCACCATCGAGGAACGGGGAAAGAAAAGGTGACCAAAGTGGTCGGATGGCTGAACCATTTTATGAAAGGCTACCTAC
Source organism: Adenophora triphylla var. japonica (assembly GCA_022495995.1). Lineage (NCBI taxonomy): Eukaryota > Viridiplantae > Streptophyta > Magnoliopsida > Asterales > Campanulaceae > Adenophora > Adenophora triphylla. The sequence continues at coordinate 15,644 of JAFEMH010004686.1, read as the reverse complement.
GTATCCCGGAGGAATCAAGCCTTGATCGTAGTTCAAGCTTCCTCTAAACAGTTAGGAACGATGCCTAGGATCCTTGAGGTTTTGACAATTAATGGAGGTTGTCACCTGAGGAAGCTAAAGCTTACGTCACTATCGAGTAGATAGAGGCCTATAGCTGGAAAACTTGAGCATACTTCTCAATCTGTGATAGAGGTAGCCAAAGTTGGATTTTTGACAATTAGGAAACTGTCGCCTGGCGTTATCTCGTTATAACGGAAGTAACGGAGGCGCTTTTGGGAGAAAACGTTATCATTAGCAATTGACACGTTACTTGAGCCTAGGGGTGATTTTTTTTCTTGAAAACATGGTAGGGACTGGGTCTGGATGTACGTATGGAATGTGTTTGGAAATTGTTTAAGACGGGTTTCAAGCAGGTGGGGTCGTATCCCTTGGGTGCGGACTGAACTGCTGTTATTGTTGAGATGTGGCAAACGTGGACCAGAATTCCCTCTTGGGCTTAAACCTTGAGTCTCGACGAATGTTCCTTTCTCACACTCTGGCATTTGAAGCTGATGCTGACAGGCTTTTGCAACCAAAGACTAAAGCAGATGTCGAAGTGACCAAACCTCTCTTCTAGGGATGGATGCAACTTATCGGAGCCCCGGTCTGAGGAAGAACTTTCTGCAAAGCCCCATGAAAGATCCTTTCACTGGCAAAGCCCCGGTTGTATGAACTCGAAAGGTGCGAAGTCTTAGGTTTTGAAGAAGTGACTTAATGAAGCCCCAATCTGATGACCTAGCGAAAATCCCAATATGATTGGTACTGCGGAAGTGATCCTGAGGTTGATCTGAACAAAACTGAATCCATCTAGGGACCTAGTGAAGAACCCGATGCGAACCCCAAAAATGACTAAAGAAGCCCCAGTCTAAAGAAATGGCTTGGCAAAGCCCAGACTTGAAGAGTTTCAAGGCATCCCTAATGCGAATTGTAGCAGAAGAGGGAAGACCTATCCTTTCGTACTTACTTTCTTATTTCCTTTAGTCGCTCTACCAACCTTAAGGAGATGTGGAAAGAAGAAGAATTTATACATGCAGGGGCATATTTTTCGAAAGGTGGGAATAGATCCCGATTTTGTGTTATTCTGATGGCCTTATTCGATGTAGGCACAAAACTCGCTTTGGGTTTGACTCTTTTGGGAGAGTATAAGCGTAGAAAGGTTTGTAAAAGTGTATGGAAGTCCCTGCTGACAGAAAATCAGTGTTTAGCACTATCTTTCCTAGGATGTAGAAAAGGAAGACTTGTCAAGACATCTGAAAACTTGTTTTATTTTATAATGATCACAAGATTGCTTAAAACCCTTTATTAATGTTCGGGTTATTCAACCATTAATCTCGATATGAAGAAACATTCTTATTAATCATGAGGAGAAAGTCAACCAGTGTCGCGGATCAAGGTTGGCTGGTGTGAAAGAAAGGTTTGTGTATAGGGAGGTCATTAATGAGACCGGGTTTTCTGGAATCTGACTGTGTCTATGGGAAAGGTCATTTGATGAGACCGGGTTTTCAGGAATTTGAATGTGTTTATGGGAAAGGTCATTTGATGAGACCGGGTTTTCAGGAATGTGTTTATGACCGGACCATTGCTGGTTGCCTACGTTCCCCTCATTGTGAGGAGCTCAGGTCGCCGTAGTTCGGCCTTGGCCGGACTGTTTCAGGCTTTGGGATTTGTGGTTCCTTTAGTGAAAAGGTTTGGATGAGAAGACTAGATGATGAGTCGTGAGCTTCGGGATGATTCCTTGACCAAGTCATTTTGGACGGCTGTTTCTAATTGCTTCCTCTTTCATTAGGGGAGAAAGGATTTGCACGTGCCTACAGGCTTATGAAATGCTTCTGACTTTGCTTCGACCGCCCCATTGTTATCGACAACTTTCATTCTCTGAGCTTTGATTTTTGACTGTCCGTCAAGCTTTTGATTGGCGGTGCTGGGTCCTTGGCCTCATTTTTTTTTTTTTTTATGTGCAACCCTGTCTTTTGCCTAGACTGCCCTTTTTTGGGATTTTCAGCCTAACTGGGTATTACTCTTTTCGCACTGCATTTTTTTTCTTTATTTTCTGAGGCACTTGAGGGCCAAGGCGAGCCCCTGCTTGAATTTTTCTTGACATCTTTGAGGTCGAAGGCAGGCTCCTAGATTGTTGTCGACACGAGGTCAATCTTTCGAAGCTGAGTGGCTTCTTGTTGTCCCTTGATGTTGCTGCCGTCGTTGACTTGGTCAAGATGAAGGTGGGGGCATGGTTTGGGAAGCGTATAGCTTGATGAAGGCTTTTATGAGGTAAGGAAAGTGTATGGCTTGATGGAGGCCTTTTGTGAGGTAAGGAAAGTGTATGGGGAAGGCATTAGTTGACTTTCTCACACTGATTAATCGGAACGTGAATTATTTCGAGAGATTATTTGTTGAGCAATGCAAGTGATCATCTAAAATAAAACCATTTCATTAAATGTAATGTAGGTGTGCAAATAATGTCTTAAGTCTAGTAAGAAAAGAAGAAGACTTTTTAATAGAAAATTGAAGATTAAATACAATGTCCGTAGAGGACTTGATTGAAAGAGAAAAGTACTAGAACCTACGAAGGTTGACTGAGAGACTATTTTTCTTTTAATCTTGCTTAAGGATAGGTAATCCCTAGTCTAGCTACTCTTTGCTGGTTGGACTGCCAGGGAGCTTGAGCTTTCCTTCGTAGATCAACCATTGAATTTCTTTCTTCAGATCCACACACTTGTCTGTCACATGACCAAAATGCTTATGGTACTCGTAGAACTTGGTCCTGTCAACTCTACTGGGGTTTCTTGGCTTATAATTCTCGAGAGGTGTGAGAAGGCCTCGTTTCACCAAATCATCGAAAACTTTGCTCATGGGCATCCCAAAATCATCAGGCTGACGTTTCTGACCTTGCACCCCCTGAATCGACCTCTTACCATAACTTTCTGTTTTTGGCCTATGGAGGTTCTCGAGCTTCCCGTTTCCTATCAATTTCTGGATCTCATGCCTCAAATAGGTACAATCATCAGTGTTGTGCCCAGGGTATTGATGGAAAAGACAATGCTTAGACTCATCCACCCGAACGTTGGGGTTCTTGGGCTTCCAATTCTCCAGTGGCTTTATCAGCTTTTCTTTCATCGCCTCTTCCGTAATCTTGCTTAAAGGCTTCTCCGCATTGTCAAAATGAAGGGAGCGGGGTTATCGGGAGACATTGTTGTTCTCAAGACTTGGATTCCCATTGTCCGATTGGTTCCATTGTTGGATTTGGTCAAGGAGGCTACGACACTCTTTCCTTTGTGAGGAACCGGTGCCGACATGGGTACGATTGCCGTTTGACGCCGGTGGCATTGGGTTATGCTTGGTGGAGTCATTTCCTTGCCCGGTTCGACGTTTGGGGTCAAGGGAGTTTTGATACTTATCATGAAGTCAAACTGCTCTTGCATTTGTTTCACTTGTTCCATCAATATTGCCACATGGGGTCAACGGGGACTCTCGAGTTACCGGCACTCGCAACAGACTCTTATCAAGCAGAGGGAACCACAAAGAGCAAACCGGTGAAACCGACTGAATTCATTAAGTCCGGTAGGTGACAGCTGAAAACTTGAATCATCCTTTGGCAACTCATGATTGCATTCAGGTGGGTATAGGGGCTTCAGAACATAGCCACATAACTCAAATTGATTATGCGAAGCCGGAGCATAAACCGGTGTATTGGCCGAACCGAGAGACAAAGCGGTGAAGCATAATCCGTTCTGAGGAGCTGAGGGCGATGGAGCCCTGATGAGCTGGGATGTTGGAAAGGACTGAGGAGGAGTGGTCCTTGGCAAGTGATTGTATGTGGATGGAGGAAGGTATTGGTTGTAGGATGGAAGGTCTTGGTTATAGGATGAAGGGACTGAAATCACTGTTTCCGAAGTCTCATCTTCGACTACCACCAGAGAACCGTTCGACTCAACTGTGACCTGAACTCCATGACGACGGAGTGCGTGAATAAGCATGGCTTGCTGTTCCTCATGAACCTTATGGGCATTTTCCAAAGCCAGGACTAACTCTTCCTTCCTAATCATCTGATTTCCTGCACCCTCACTGTTTTCTGTCAAATCTGCCATTCTGACTCTTTGACGATTCTGCCTAAGGTTTTCTGCGCTGAAAAGCCGCTGACCCGGTATTGTCGCACACTTCTTTCTCGCTGCGGGAAAGGGATAGGCAAGGTTTAGACTCGGGGATAAGGTAAGGTTTAGACTCGAAGGTAGGTAAGATTTAGACTCGGAGGTAAGTGTTTAGGCTAAAGGCTCAAGTAACATGCACTTATCGCTTAAGTTCTGCTCAGAACACATTTTCTCCTAATCCTAATTGATCGGAAAAGATGAGACCTTGAAAGGTCAAGATTGAAAATTGGGGATCAGACCGAGGAGGTCTCAACTAGGAATTTGACCGCGAAAGAGGGAGAGATGAAAAATCGAAGATCGGATCGAGGAGGTCTCGATTAGGGGTTTGACCATGAAAGGTCGAGATAGAAGATCGGTAATCGGACCGAGGAGGTCTCGATTAGGGATATGACTATGAAATGTCGGGACAAGGAATCGGAAATCGGACCGAGGAGGTCTCGATTAGGGATATGACCATGAAAGGTCAGGAGATGGAAGATCAGAAATCGGACCGAGGAGGTCTTGATTAGGGATATGACCATGAAAGGTCGAGAAAGGAAATCGGAAATCGGACCGAGGAGGTCTCGATTAGGGATATCAGAGATAGGAAAATGCAATTATGATTACATTAATTGTTCAAGTTTACTTAAAATCATGTCTTTTATTAATTCCTATTTGGTTGGAAAAGGGGGGTTTTCCCTTCTTTTTCGCAACTACTCTAGATCCCGGATCGCGGGGTTCCGTCACTACGTCTATAAGCCCCTCGTATTCCACCCGTATTTCGACCTCCCAGGGTGGATGCCCGGCGAGGGTCCTATAGGGCACGCGGATCCCACCGACCGAGAGTAAAGAACGCTCCTAACGGGTCTAGCGGGTCATAGGAACTTTCAACGCACGAGCGATGCGGATTATAGTCAAGGCAATACCAGGAAAGTCTCGTCTTTCTGCCTTGATAGAATTTTGCGTAATTTCGCTTGAGCGAATGACGTTTTGACTTTCGGTAATGTCCGAGAAGATAATAGGCATGGGTCGGGCGGCAAAAGCCGGATGACACAGTGTCACATTGAACTTCGTTGCATACGCCGGGCGTGAGTCAGAATCGAAGTCAATGCCGGGTCAAGATCTTGCCAATTTTTCCTTGTCGGAATTTTGGCAGAGCTTCGCTTGAGCGAAAGATCTTTTGATTTGTTGGCAAAGACTCGGTCTCGACTCTTACGCATTCCGTGCGGGTCAAGGTCAAAGTCAATGTCGGAGTCAAGATCTCGCCAATTTTTCCTTGTCGGAATTTTGGCAGAGTTCCGCTTGAGCGAAAATCTTGACTTCCGTTATGAACTAAGGCTTGACCTTTACGAGGGTATGCAACTGGGCTATATGACACGGACTAGACCAAAAACCAACCAAAAAGTCACGGTTTTTTGAAACGTGTGACACGGACTGTGCATTGGTCGACACTGGCTGCCATGGGGAGGTTGGGATGATTCCGTGCGCGCCCGGGAGCATCGTAAGGCTATCCGTGACTGCGCAAACTGGAACCACCCTCGGGTTTGAAGGACGTGCGTGCAAAGTGTACAGTGATATATCAGTGCGTGTAGTGTGCGGTCTCCTAAAAATGTTCCTTTTGAGTTAAAACAGAGATTTTCATGAAATGTGTTTTAAAGGAATGATTTTCGGGACGGGGAAAATGCAACACGTAAGCACGTAAATTTTCTGGGAGCCCCGCCGCCATGGAGCCGAGTAGCCCCAAGCCGCTAGGACCGCAGATTAACCATGATTTTTCCCGGTGGAATTGCCACCGAGGTCGCCCGGTCGAATCCAAGGAGGATTGAGCCGTACGACTGCATGGATCAATTTTCCAGGTTCCACTCCTTTTGCTATTTTTCGGGTTGTTTCCCGTTCAAAGTATGCACAGATTCCAAGATGCAAATGATGCAATGCAAGGTAAAGAAAGCAAGCACGATTAATGAAATCAGCGACGGGAGTCTAACCCGCTCAAAGGGAAAAGCTTTCTTTTATTTTTTTCAAATTTTTTTTTTTTCGAAAAAGGGATACTGGTACGTGGGATTGTTAAACCACCAGTTATCCCAACTCCCACATCAGGGAGTGTACAGGAAGGGTAAGTGGTTTCCACCTATATACCGAGTATCATTTTTATTTTGAAAATAAAAAGCTTTTCTCCTTTGGGATTTCCCCAGCGGAGTCGCCAAACTGTGAATGTGTGCCCCAAATTTTTGTTTTTATTGGAAATTCACGCGAGTTTGAAGACATCCGGTTTAATTTGAAAAACGGAGTCGCCACGCCATTTTGATTACCTCAAAACTTTGAAAAAAAGGTTTTATGGGTTCGGAGGTTAAGTTACCCCTTGGGAAGAACGGATCGTCGTTCACCCAAGGTGCCTTGCCGGAGCAAGTCTCCCAAGATCCCATTAATCGTGCTTGCTTGCATGCTTTCTTGTGTGCATGTGTTTGAAAATAAAGGGAGGGAATGTCCCAAGTCGTCTTCCGGACGTACAAACCATTTATTGGTTGTCACTCGGGATTTCTTGGATTTTATGTATTCGGGATTATGATCCCGTCCTCATCTTGGACTTGTGATCATCGCTTTTTAACCTCAGGACTTGCGTGATCGAGAGAATGACTCTCTTTATAGTCAAAGATGAGGTTCTTTAGAAAAGGAGGGTCCTTAGCCCATCAATCCTACACTTTAAGATGGTCGAGCTCGTATAGATGCTTCATACTCATCTTAAGTGATAATCGGAGATATAGGATTCAAGGTTGTCCCTTTCTAAAGAAATTATGAAACCTTTATGGAAGAAACGATGTAAAGATAGGATCTTTACACCGGTCCGTTCCGAGGTTGCTAATGGGAACGTGGGGGAATGCATGATTTAAATGACACTTTTAGTGAAAAGATGACATTTTGGTTTGCAAAGGATGCTTTTGGTTTAAAGAAGTGACCTTTATGGTTTTAAAGAAATGATTTTGTGCAAAGGATGCATTTTATGGGAAAAATAGCATTTTATGTGCAAGTGATGCATAAAAATGGTAAAAGAATGATTTTTTAATGCAAAGTATGCATTTTATGTATGAAAATGATGTTTGGGTGCAAAGGATGCATTTTTAATGTGAAAAGGGATTTTGAATGCAAAGGATGCAATTTTTAGTGCAAAAAGAATGATTTTAATGCATGAAAACAGGATTTAGGTGCAAAGGATGCACCTTTATGTATGAAAATGGTATTTTAATGAAAAGATGACATTTTATGTACATAGATACTATCTAAATTGCAGATAGACATCAGATTATAGCATGATGGGGGTTAACATCAGATTACAGCTTGAAAATATGAAGTTTCGCAACCGGCTATGTTTGTCGCGTGGACGTAGTCCCGCCTATGCTGCCGCGTGACATAACTAGCCACTTTGCAGAGACCTTTCAGCTGGGATCTACAGAGGTAACAAGGCACCAATATGGCCAAGTTTCTTCACAAATAGATCTCAGGGAACAAGTATTTCAATAATGAATACTTCAAAAGGGTGTGGATATGAGGAATCCATACTCATCTTGAGTATTCATGCAAAACAATGTCAAAATGGTTTGATTATATGAAATGATGTGTAAAACAATGATGGATCTATGAGATCTGAGACTAAAATAGATATGCAAAGATTAGATCTCAGTTATTACAACACATTTGAGGTCATTTATGTGGATTAAACTACATATGTTTAAAAGAGGGAGAAATAGGGAGGAAGGGAGCGTTACCCTTGAAGATCCACAACTCCTATATCAAGTTAGATATAGGAGCCTTCAAGCATCCTCCTCCAGAGATGATGTCAAGTCTTGATTCCGTGAGAACCTTGGTTTCTTGATATGTGTGGAAGTGTGTGTGTGGGAAGTGTGTGTGGGATTGATTTGGGAGGATTGTGAGGAGAGGGGATGTTTCCTGGGCGTATTCCCTATAGAGGGGGACTGAGGGGTGGAAAAGGGTGCCTAAAATGAGAGGTGAAGGCCTCTATTTATAGGCTGCCTGTATGGGCTTAGTATGTCGCACGACATAACAAGCCATAACCGTTTTCCTTCTAGAAACATGCAAGGTGGCAAGCTTCTAGAAGTCTTCATGGCCTATTATGTCGCACGACATAAGTAGCTACTTCCAGATTCTTCTAGAAACATGCAAGGTGGCAAGCTTCTAGAACTCTCCCTGGCTGGTTATGTCGCACGACATAAGTAGCCACATGCAGTTCCTTCTAGAAGCATGCAAGGTGGCAGTCTTCTAGAAGGATTCCTTGAATTAAGAAAAACGTGTTTCTTAATTGATAAGCATTCCTTTCAGCCTTTAATTAATTTGGAACAGTTCCGGAATGTTTCCGGAACTGTAGGAAAGTCCGGGGAATTACCGGAAAATTTACCGGAATTGCCGGGAAACTTAACCGGAAGGCATGAGCCAGATTTGGGTACTTACACCTGCGAAAGTTCTTCGAGAGGCTAAGACAATATTCCATGAGACTAAACCCTGCTAAATGCACCTTTGGAGTGACAAGGGGAAAAGTGCTTGGGTATATGGTCACGGAGCGAGGTATCGAAGTCGAACCCCGAAAGATCAAAGCCATTATAGACATGAGGCCACCTCAAACCCAGACAGAAGTCAAAAGCTTTATGGGCAAACTGCAGTACATCAGCCGTTTCGTCAACTAGTTGACCACTATGTGCGAGCCCATCTTCAAGCTCATGAAGAAAAATGTAGACACAGAGTGGACCGAAGAATGCTAGGATGACTTTGACCAGATCAAGGCGTACTTAGTACATCCTCCAGTGCTATGCCCCCCACATAGATAGAAGCCTCTTATGCTCTATCTCACTGTCACTGATACGGCAGTTGGGGCTATGCTTGCTCAGGAGAAGAAAGACTCTCGGGTAGAAAATGCCATTTACTTTGTCAGCCGGAAGCTGCAGGGAAGTGAGCTCAATTACTCAGCATGTGAAAAGACTTGTGCAGACTAGTGCAGGTAGTCGGTAAGCTGAAGCACTACATGCAAGCCCACCCTGTGAACTTGGTCTCGAAAATGGACCCCATCAAGTACATCTTCGATAAACCTTCCCTCTTGATGCGTCTAGCAAAATGGTCCTTCTTCTTAGCTGAATACGACATCAGCTATGTGACCAGAAAGGCCATAAAGGGTCAAGCATTGTCAAACCATCTGGCAAATTTTCCTAGTAATGAGGACCGTGGGCCTGAACCCCAATTCCCAGATGAAGTGATCTTTGTAGTTGAGCCTGAGAACCGATGGCAGCTATTCTTTGACTGTGAGCCGCTAACAAAAGAGGAAATGGCGTAGGGATGCTACTGGTCGATCCGAAAGATGAGCACACGCCCATAGCCCTTAAGTTGAACTTCCCTGCCACGAACAATGTTGCTGAGTACGAAGCCTGCATTGCTAGTTTAGAAGCTGCCCTAGAAAGGAATGTCAAGGAGCTCGAAGTTTATGGAGACTCAGCCCTGATCATCAACCAGATCTCCAACAAATGGAAGACTGTGGACCCTAATCTTCGCGGTATCATGCCCATATGGAGGAGTTGGTGGACGGTTCAGAAGTGACTTTCCGCTACTTGCCAAGGAAAAAGAACAGATTCGAGATGCCCTAGCTACTCTAGCCTCACCGGTAGAGATCCCCGAGGAAAAGCCATAAAACCCTTCAGTGGGTAGAAGAGAAGCCCCGCCTTACATTTGTGAAGTAGACTTGGGACCTGAGCCTATCAAGGAACCCTGGTACAATCAAATTTACCAGTTCCTCAAAGATGGAGAGTCAGCTTTCAGAGACGTAGAAGGTAGACCAAAAGAAGGTGTCAAAGCCAAGAGCTTGCAAGCCCTGAAAAGGTTGGCCTCCCATTATGTCATTTTAGGAGGCAACCTGTACAAGAAATGGTACCAAGGACCACTCCTCTTGTGCGTCACTCAAGAAAGGGATAGAGAGTTGATGACTGAAGTCCACAATGGTCCCTGCGGTCCTCATATGAATGCTAGAGCCCTAATGCAAGTGATCCTCATAATGGGTTACTACTGGATTTCCATGGAGACAGACTGTGTCCAGCATGTCCGAGCGTGCGACAAATGCCAACGGTTTGCCAACCTCAACCATCTCCCGCCTCATGACCTGTACTGCATGATGACTCCTTGGCCGTTTGCAACTTGGGGTATTGACGTAATAGGGAAGGTAGCCCCGACAGGAAGCAATGGGCATGAATTTGTGTTAGTAGCCTTCGACTACTTCACCAAGTGGGTAGAGTCCAAGTCCTACAAGGCCCTCACTTCCAAGAGGGTGGCCTAGTTTATCAAGGAAAACATAATGTGTAGATATGGGGTGCCCAATGAGATCATTTCTGATAATGGGTCGCACTTTGAAGGAGACTGCGATGGTTACTCGTCGTTCGAGAATCACTCGCCACAAGTCATCCCCATATAGACCTCGGACTAACGGAGCCGTGGAAGCCCTTGCTAATAAGACGCTCGAACGGATCATCCGGAAAATGGCCACCCGTGGTCATGATTGGCCCGAAAAGCCGCACTGAACTCGGGGCTACAGAACGTCCGTCAGAACAGCCACAGGAGAAACTCCCTTTGCCCTAACCTACGGGATGGAAGCAGTATTACCAGTGGAGTTGGAAATCCCGTAATTAAGGGTCCTCCTGGAAAACAGTGTCAACGAAGTAGAATGGCTACGTAGCCGGCATGATGAGTTGGCACTGCTCGATGAAAGAAGGCTAAAGGCCATAGAGCACACCCGAGCCTACAAGAGGCGAATGACCAGAGCATTTGACAAAAAGATCAAGGCCAGGGACATCAAAGAGGGTGACTTAGTATTGAAAGTGAAGCCCCCTACCAGAGACAACCCCCTGGGAAAATGGGAACCCGTTTGGATCGGCCCGTATGTGGTGCAGAAGATACTATCGGGAGGAGCCATGAAGCTTGCAGACCTGGACGGCAATCCCTTTGTCCACCCAGTCAACGGTGATAAGCTCCGAAGGTACTATGTCTAAAAAAAATATAAAAGAGAAACTGAAAAAAAAAAGAAAAAAAATCTTAGTGCAAAAAGAGTAATACCCAGCTAGGCTGAAAACCCAAAAAGGGCGGTCTAGGCAAAAAACAGGGTTGCACATAAAAAAAAGAGAAAGAAGAATCTTAGTGCAAAAAAAGTAATGCCCGGCCTAAGTGAAAACCCAAAAAGGGCGGTCTAGGCAAAAAATGTACCGCACACAAAAAAAAAAAAAAAAGAAAAAAAAAGAAAAAAAGAAAGTTCACCAGAATGAACTACGAAGACCTGAGCCCCTTAGTCTTTCTTGTAAAAGGGGAACGTAGGCAGCCATTTATGGTTCGGTCTAAACAATAAAAAGGGTGATCGAGTTTCCATGAAATGCGTCCTAAACAATAATAAAAGATATTCAAGTTTTCATAAAACGGGTTCTAATCAATAAGACATCTGAAATTTCCATGAAATTATGTCTTGATTAATTTCTAAGATAATATCTCTTGTTCATTACAAGTTAAAAACTTCTTGATGAGTTCAAGCACGGTCTACTCTTGACTCGCTAACCTCGCTTACAAAGATCTAAAATACAATAAAATGCCTAATAAAACTACTGTGTTTGCAAAAATGGCAATAAGGGAATCCTAAGAAAAGATCTGTCAGTCGTCATTCACTGAGTCTTCTTTGGTCTTCTTCCCTTTACCTCGACCTCGTCGAGTTTTCTTTCTCTTCTTCTCCAAGATGTCGGTCTCCCTCATCCCGATCTCTGGTATCCTCACTGGAGCCTCCATCAAACCGGTGTCAATAAGTGCCCTCTCTACCCGGGCACGAGTCCGCACTTCCTCCCTCTCGAGCCTCGGTCGAGGAGCGACCCGTAAAGCCTCTTATATCGAGCCTCCATATCTTTGATAAGGTCACCCGACTGGTTATGGCGACTCGCCTTAGCTTCAGTCTCCCTCAGAGTCCTGCTCGAGTCGCAGTCAACCCCCAATAAAGCCTGACGTCTCTCTCCCAATATGACCTGAGTCGCTCCCATCTCCCTCTCATACCAGTCCAAGTATGCCGTGGTCAAGATGGTACTTTTCCTGCTCCTGATGTAAATACAAATTGATCGAAATTGAAGCTTCATATTCGATTTGTGTTAATTGGGTTCATATTTTTTTATTAAACTTAACAAATAATTATAAAGAGACATATTAAAGAATGTGCTTCATTCAATTCAATTAAGGTAATCAATGATGCTATTTAATGAATGCTTGAAAATAAAATGTATTTAGTCTCTATTTTGTCTAAGTGCAAATTTGGGAGGGAAATAAATGAGCTTACTAGATATTTAAAAAGTGGATAATGAGAAATTTTTTGCATCTTTGTCATTAAAATGTATAAAAACATACATTTTTAGAGAGTTTTTTAAATAAATTTGAACATTTATTTAGAGATGGAGAAAGTAGCTTTTTATCTACCTTTTTAATTATTACTGCAACATTCTTTGTGAAAATATCTCATACCAGTCCAAGTATGCCGTGGTCAAGATGGTACTTTTCCTGCTCCTGAAGATAGCCCTAATGGCAACACCTCCATGGTACGGATGTCCTCCCAATCACCCAACGGCTCCTGTAAGGCCCCGAACTGCCTGGATACCAAGCAGGGTATGTAGAAGGATGACCAGCAGAACCCTGGAACCCTCACTATATAGGACCCCTGAAATGTCCTCCGAGTCTGCAACCTCCAGTGAGGTACCCACTAGCGAATGTCCGAAGTGGATAGCCCAGCCATCATCAGCTCCCAGTCACTTTGGCTCTGCTGCCTAGGTAAACCCCTCCGAGAAATCACCCAAGGGAACTGAGTTGGCAAAGCCCCTGGCAAAGCCCCGAGCCTCTCTTGCAGCCACAAAGTCAACACGGCCGGACTCCCAGACCTCATAAAACGGTCTCCTCTAGCCATCCTATCAATGCCATGAAGGGTCTCACCCAAAACCAGTGGGACAATGTCCTTCCCAAACTCGCAATCCCTAACCATGTCCAAGAGACCACCGTGACAGATCCCCTACCTGACTGGCCGGTGAACAGCGAAGAGAATATGCAGAGGATAAAGGCATCCATAGCCATCGTGGTCGTAGCCATATCCGGAGACCCGAACCTGCCCGGGATATCAAAAAGGTCAATCCTGTTCGGAGCAATCATCATCCCCTCAGCCTCTCCCAGAGATATCTGCAGAAAAGATGCCAACTTTGCCGCCACCGGCACATCTTTGACCAGAGGAATCGATATAGCCTCAATTTCTGGACCCCCAATCAAGGCTCGGAAGTCTTCATAGGTTGGGACAATCTCATTATAAGAAAAGCAGTAAACGTGTCTCCGAACGTCCCAAAACCTTGCTGCTGCTCTCAAAAGGTCCCAATCGGGCGGGAGATCCCTCAAATGCCATAAAGACTTGATCTTGAAGGAATAATCAAACAAACCCTTGTGAGATTGAAAGTTATATCTCACCCAAGATTGAAGATCGGATAGAAAACGATCTATTTTCCCCCTTTGCAATCTAACGGGCTTCTCCATTGCAAAATGATCAAAGTTGATGTCTTTGGGTCAAATATATGCTCTGGGAACAGTTGGGACAAGTCTAGAGTGAAAATGAAATGAAATGGCCAAGCCTTGGTTTTATTCTAAAAATAACCAGTCCAGACAGAACTGTGAGCCGCACGCACGACTTCATTTGCTCTCAGGTCCTGACCGCACGGCTTCATTTGCCTAATGTGAGAAAAAATCTGCAGCAACCAAGTTGCTGTCCAAAGGGAGTTTTCACCCCACTTTTCCAATGTAAACCCGTACAAAACATATCCAAACATTAACCATGCAGTTATGTGTCATCACAAATCATTTTGGCCCAATTTCAGCCCCAATTCCAAGCAAAAAACTGCCCCGAGGCTCAAGTAATATGCAAATTCATAAAGCATAAATTAAAAAAGCACATAAAACATTAATACATTGTTTTCGCCCCATCGACGCCCAAATAAAGCAAAAAATAAACAAGTTGTGCATAAAATTTGTTCATTGTTTGTTTTCCTCCTAAATCAATTCTAGAGACCTCCTAGGCCTCCGATTCTTCCTCATCACTACTCAACTCATAAAGGCTCGCCTCTCTCATCAAGTCCTCACTGTCGCTCACGTCAGAAAGATGAACATTCACGTGTTCATACTCCGCCAGATGCTCCAAGATGCCGGCATTGGGTCCCCTTCCCCGAGGCATGGCGCTAGAGGAGTACTCTGAAGTCGATGAGGTGGATGCCGTGCCCCCTACATGCCTCCTTTTGCGCACAGGCTCCTGCACGTTCGCTGCGACCTTGGAAGCGCAAGCCAGCTTCTTCAAAAGGGATCGACACACATCTTTCCAGCCCCTATTCTGCCCGACCGCCGTCATAAGTGCGAGTGGAACCCGAGAAAAAGAGAAGAAAATCTCAGAAAAATCTCTAAAAGCAAAGAAATGCAAAAGGGAAAAAACCCTAAAGTGTACTCACAGCTTCTTGTCCTGGGCCAGACAGTATCTTGGACCTCCTGTACCCCATTGACCACATAAGAAAGATGAGCAGAGGCATCGGCGGGTGGGCGTAAGAGGCTCGCCTCCCCATACCCCGAGTGACATCCGCCTTCACTAGCTTCTGTGGCATCCTCGCCGCCGCTCCACAAAGATAGCGTAAGGGGTAGCCATGTCAAAATACTCGGCCGCTATGCGTCGCCCGATATCTCTCTATCTCATCCGCCCGCTAATCCCGAGGCCGCAAAGATCCGTCTTCCGGAGGATCATGAGGGGTAATGGCATCCAATGGAGGGATGTGGCCATGCCGCCCGGAAAATCGGTCCCCGTATAGATGACATCACATGCCGCCCGATCAACCATCGCCTCGCCTAGTCGCTCCACGGCCTCCCTAGCGTAATCTCTCGGATATCTCCCCAAGGATAAAAGTCCACCCCATCGTGCCCATCCCTGTTGATAACTGGCCTAACCATCTTGTAGTCAAAGGTGATCCGGGTCTTCCTGGTGAACTTATCCCTCGCATCTCCCCTCCAGCGGACCATAGCGGGAAAGATGGTAGCATCGCTCTGTTGGTTCCACGGAAAGAACCTGATCACCTCGCAGAACCAGACCTGCATGTTCAAAACATCAAAAAAGGTCATTTCTCTTTCATAAAAGTCTCAAAGACAGAAAGTAAAAAGAGAGAAAGGAAAGTGAGACTACCTCAAGAGGAAAAGAGAAGCAATCCATCGAAGCAGCCTTATTTTGGCTGTACAGATCCAGGGAAAAGTAAAGCTCCGCCAATCCGGCCTCGCCTCAAGAGACCGTCCCAATCCCATCAACATCCTCCAAAGAGTCGAGAAGGCAAGTCATAGCCAGAGTCCCAGAATTGGCAAAGATGGTGACTGACAGCATCAACCACACAAAGGCTCTAGCAAGCCGGGAGGCAG